>CM038142.1:210084784-210404307 GCA_021437245.1 Aegilops speltoides
TCCCGCCGCCCGCTAAGCAAGCAGGCGGTGGGGTGAGGCGCCGGTGGAGGAAGCAGGCGAAGAAGGGGACTCACGTCGTCACCGAGGTCAAGGACAAGGCCCGCAAGCCGGCGTCTGTACATACCGCACCCTTCCGAAGTGCAAGATCATTTCGCGCCATGGTGCTCCTAGCACCGTACTACGCGATGGAGCAAGGCAGTGGTGGATCGCTGGGGCGTTCAAGGCCAGCAAGCGCGTCGGCATGTTGGCGCCAACCGCGACACGATCGCTGGACAAGATGTTGCTCCTTCTAACCTGTTAGAAGTGCAGGCATATCTCGCTCCTCGCGTCGTTCGCCGCCACCACCCAAGACTCTGAGTGGAAGCGGCCTGAGCCCGGGTTGCTTCTGGATTACCCTCGGCGCGAGACAAGATCGGCGTGGAGGATCACCATCGAGCCTCGCCGGCCGCCCAGCGCGGCAAGTACCGACAAGCCGTATCAAAGCCCGGCAGCCCGAGCACAAGCAGCGCCGACAAGACGGCTGGGGTGCCACCGTGCACTCCGCCCGAAAGCCAAGATCGCCACTCGTAAAACCAACCTCGACACAGGACTCCTTTGCGTCGTCGGACCCGCGAGCTGCGCCCGCGATCAGCGCCAAGTTCTTCAAACAGCGACATGAAAGGCGCTTGCACTGCGCGCCGGCGTCGAAGAGAAGAAAGCGACGTCGGTCGGACCAGCCAGGCCTTGTTGATCTGGCGTGCGCCGGAGAACCAGGCGACTTGCCGTCTGTGATGAGTTGCCCTGCGTTCACCCGTGAGCTCACGGCAGGTCGATGTGGCACCAGCAACTTCAAGCGGGCGTGCGAAATGCGATGGCGGGATACATCCGTCGAGTTCCTCGGCATCTACACCATAGCGGTGCGAGGCTGCCGGGGGAGCGCGACGACAAGATCCTCGCCAACTACTTCCCGCTGGTGCTCAAGCCCAGCGTCGAGATCTTGGCTCATGCACTTCTGGGACAACTCCATTTCTTCGTGGGCGGACACGTGCCATCGGTTTGTCGGCGCCTTCACGGTGCGGCCTAAGCCCCATGGCGAAGCGATCTTCATTGCTTGCCCGGAAGGAAGGAGAATCCTGTGCAAGTAAATCTGAGAGATTCAGCCAGTGCGGTGCAACATCCCAGAGCGTCCACCTGCGGCGGTTATCGGCGCGTTCCATCGAGCGTCGCGTAACCACAAGATGAGGAGAGAGATGGCGATGTGCAAAATTAGAGATGTCGGCGAGCTATATGCTCTGGCCGACAAGTGCGCCGAAATGAAGAGGAGAAACTCCGGGAGAGAATCAAGGCGCGAAGGATCTCACCGATGAAAGGCGCCCTCGGGCGAAAAAGAAGCCGGGCGGAATAACGAAGAGAAGGCTAAGGATGTACCCGATCGTCGAGCGGTTCGAGCAGGCGGCGCAAGAAGGCCAAAGCTGGTTACTCCGGCGAGCTATGGTGGCCGCCCGACAAGCGGGGCCGACTCCGTGCAAGCGATCTTGCCAAGATCCATCGCACCAAGGCCATGACCTCCAAGCACCAAGAAGGTTGAGCAGATAAGCGAGCTCTGAAAGGCTGAAGATGGCGTCGCGACAAGGAGAAAACCCGGGAAGGTGGCGGAGGATCCGGCAAGCGTCCACGCCGGGAGAATCGCAGCGGCAAGGCCAGCGGCTGACAAGAGCAGACCTCCCGTGGCGTGACAGAACCGACGAAGATGAGAATGATGAGATGGGCGAGGATGAGACCGGCGAGCAAGAGTTTCAAATGTGGCGGAGGTTTTATGCGTTGACAGCGGTGCTTCTCTGCACACCTCGCACACCGCCAACTCAAGCGGTGGGTGTGGGAGGTAAATGCAGCGAGAACCATCGGTCGAATCGCGCAAGCCCACTGAAGTGGTCCAGCCGCCCATCGTCTTTGATGTTGAGATCACCACGATCGCATCACTGCGGTGGTGCTTGCGATGTTGGTTTCGCCAACCATCGAAACCTCAAGGTCACGAAGATGTTGGTTGGCCGGGGGCGGCCTAAATCTGATCTCTTCGCGGTGCTCAACAAGCTCCGGATCCCCGACAATGAGCTTCGAAGAAGCTGGTACATTTCAAGGAATCAACCACGGAAGGAGCAAGCCCAAGGAAGATTACACTACCCGATGGCGTTTGGCAGCGAGCTAAATTTGAAAGCAGAGAGTCACATTTGGCGTTGCTGATTTCCCATTGCCCTACAATGGGATACTCGCTCCGTCCGCTTGCCAAGTTCATGGCAGCCTCTCACTATGCCTACAATGTGCTCAAGATGCCCGGTCCGATAAGTGTCATCTCTGTCCAAAGCGACAAGAAGGATGCGCTTATCTGCCGCAAACAAGATCTACTGGGAAGCGCAGCCGCAGTGAAGCATAAACCACTTGCGGCTGAAGCTCTGGGGAAGAAGAAAAGACCAAGTCCGGCAAGAGTAGCTCGATGCCCACTCACGGCAAGCGCACCTCTTGGTGCTGCGCTACCGTCGAGGACGCACCATCGAGCTCCACCGGCAAGTGCAAGAAGGCAAAGACAGCTGCACCAGAGACCAAGAAAGTGGCCGCCAAGGAGGACGGCACTGGTGGTACCTTCACCATCAGGTGCCACGCTTGACCCTAAATAGGAAGCGGCTTCGTTGCTCTGCGGTCGAATGTCGATGTGTTTGCGGGAAATGTAATTGAGCACCATCTTGCCGTCTGTCCTCACGCTTCGGCCCGTCAAGCGAGAGAGTCGGGAAGCAAGCGATGGAGCAGCCAAGAGTTCATAGCGAAGAGATCAAGAAGTTGGAAGCAGCGGGCCTCGTCAGGAGGAGTACTCCATCCAACGTGGTTAGCCAATCCGATGAGTAGTGCGCAAGGCAAGCGGGAAGTGGAGGCTTTGTATTGACTTCACGGATGTTAATAAAGCTTGTCCCAAAGATCCATTTCCCTTGCGGCGCATTGACCATATTATGCGACTCCACGGCGGATGTGATCTGCTTTCATTTCTTGATGCATACTCGAGGATACCACCCGATCTTCATGGTAGAAGAGGATGAAGAAAACCGCATTCATTACTCCATGTAGCGCGTCTTTGCTTTGTACGAATGCCTTGGACTAAAGAATGCTGGTTCAACATTTGCAAGTAGTCGATCATGCTTTTGAGCCATAGCTGCACGAAAATGTAGAAGCTTACATGGATGATATAGTGGTCAAGAGCAGAGACGGAGAAACTTTGGTTCAAGATTTGGAGAAACTTTTGCAAATCTGTGCAAGATCAATCTCAAGTTGAACCCGGGAAGTGTATGTTTGGAGTTCCTTCCGGCAAGCTTCTCGAGTTCTTTGTGTCCCAGAGGGGGATTGAAGCCAACCCGACAAGATCAAGGCCATCGAGCGATTGAAGCTCGAGCGCGTCAAGGATGTCTGAAAGCTTGCCGGCTGCGTTGCTGCTCTCAGATGAGTTCATCTCTAAGCATCTTTGAAGCGCCTGCCGTTTTCAAAATTTTGAAAAAGGCGGGTCAAATGAAATGGACTCGGAGCGGAGGCTGCGCTCTGAGACTTGAAGAGATACCTATCCTCCACTCGATGCTTGTCGCACCTAAGCCACAAGAGAAGTTCTTGCTATCTGGCGGACCAATCAAGTGGTTAGTGCTGCGTTAGTAGCGGAGAGGGAGGCGGATGATGAGCCGACAGCAGCGGCAAGCGAAGTCGGCGACAAGCGAGGCTTCCCGTCAAGCTCTGTCCCGACAAGGATGAATCTGTGCAACCGCGAGAGAGAAAAAAAGAAGATGGTGCAGCGCCTAGTTTATTTTGTCGGCTCCCTTCTCTGAGGGCTAGATCAAGATACTCACTGAGTGCAAAAGTTGCTTTCGGCCTTCTCATGGCCTCAAGGAAGTTCGCGCCATTACTTTCAAGCACACGAGATCACGGTTGTCACTCGCTTTCCGTTGAAGAGGATATTGCGAGAATCCGAATAACAGGCGGGATTGTCAGTGGGCCTTGGAACTGTTGAGCTTTGGCCTCAAGTTTGAAAGTACTTCAACTATCGAGCCGAGCATTGGCAGAATTCATTGCAGAGTGGGCGCCAACACTGATGAAGAAACTTCGAGAAGAGCATCCCGTCAAGGAAGCAGAGAAAAGAATGGATAATGTACTTTGATGGTGCCTTCTCGCTGCAAAGGCGCCCGGTCTTGGTGTGCTACTTATCGCACCCACGGAGAGCACCTCAAATCACGTGATCCAAATGCATTTTCCCAAGGAGCAAGCAACAAACAATCTGCAGTATGAAGGCTTGCTTGCGGACTTAGGATCGCGAACTTGGGATCAAGAAGCTTATTGTCGGGGGTGACTCACGACTTGTCGTCCGCCAAGTTAACAAAGATTATCGAGTCTGCTGATGGAAGCCTACATTGATGAAGTGAGGAAGCTGGGCCGAGCATTTTGGCCTGCGGATGGAACATGTTCCAAGAGCCTGAATGACATTGCAGAGCGGCCCTTCAAAGTCGCCAGACTCAAGTTACCTGTGGAACCAGAATTTTTGTGCTCAAGCTGACTCACCATCTGTAACACCATCACTAGGACAGAGCAAGAAGAAGAAAGTTGGTCCTTGGTGACTACTTTCGTGAGCTCCCCAAAGCCGCCGCCAAGAAGGTCCTGGGATCAACACAAAAGTCTGAGGAGCGATGCTGCTCCGACAAGCCCTAGGGTTTGTTTCGTTGAAGCAGACGCTCCCGACAAGTTGTGTCCCGACACGCTTGCCGGGGAGCATCACGCTCCGGCAGGATCCCAGATTCTTGCCGTAGAAGCGGATGTTCCTGCAGCAGCATTTGCGCCTTTAGTCCTTGTCGTTGAGCCACAAGCTCCGATATGGGCACAATAGATAGTCCATTTCTTTCAAACAGGAGAACTTCCCGAAGAGCAAGAATAAGCAGAGAAAGTAGCCCGTCAATCAAGTATGTACCAGTTTGTCGATGACATACTGTACAGAAGAAGATTCAACGGGGTGAAATTGAAGTGCATTTCCCGGGAAGAAGGACAAGAACTGTTGGCGGAGATACATGGAGGCATATGTGGTCATCACATTGGCACAAGAGCACTTGCCGGCGAAGCCTTCCGGCAAGGTTTCTTTTGGTCGACAGCCCTCCAGGATGCAACTGCACAAGTAACCAAGTGTGAAGCGCACCAGTTCAACTCCAAACAGATTCATCAACCAGCTCAAGCTCTCCAAACAATCCCTTTATCCTGGCCATTTTCGGTCTAGGGGCTCGACATCCTCGGCCGCTTTCCCCGAGCTATCGAGGGCTTCGAGTTCTTGTACGTGGCAATCGACAAGTTCACGAAGTGGCCGGAGGTGGAGGCAGTGAGGAAGGTGACAACCGCATCGATAGTCAAGTTCTTGGTCAATTGTTTGCCGTTTGAGTCCCTAACAGGATCATCACCGACAATGGCACACAATTCACGAGCAGCGACTTCATGCGATCGTCCAAGATCTTGGCGCCAAGATCTCGCTTACCATTGCTCACCCGAGAAGCAACGGTCAAGCGGAGAGGGCAACGCTAAGTGCTGCGCGACTCAAGACCGAACTTCGATAGGCTGCACAAGTCGCGAACAAATTGGATCGAGCTGCGGTGGTTCTTTGGTCGATCGGGGCGATACCAAATCGAGCCATCGGCGGACACCTTTTGCTCTTGTCTATGGAGCGGAGGCAGTTCTCCCCACGGAACTCAGATATCGGATCACCTCGAGTGCTCGCTATGATGAGTTTTGAGCAAGAAGCAGCTGCGCAAGATGCCGCGCTGCTCCTCGAGATAATCGCTTTAAACTGCTATCTGAGCTGCTCGTTACCGACAAGCTTTGCGCCGCTACCATAGCCGCATAAAGTCAATGCCGAAGCTTCAAGGAAGGCGACCTTGTTCTTGACGACGTTCAATCCGCCAAGAATTCCAACAAGTTGGCGCTGAAATGGGAAGGCCCTTATCGGAAAGCGAGTCACCGGCCTGGCGCTGTCTGCCTTTGAGACCGAAGATGGCATTCGGTGAGCAACTCCTGGAACATAGAGCATCTTCGCAAGTTTTACCCATAAAGTAGCGGTTGCTTGGAACACGCTGTCAGCAACCACCTTTTGTACAAGCCTTGCCGCTGTTGCATGCAACCCTTTGTACAAAGCCGGGCGCAGATCCCATGCATAAATAAAGATCGTATGTTCAGTACATGTTGTTAAATTTCATGCCTTTTTCTTTTTTAGCATGTATACACTAACACTTTGTGCAGAACTTGCCCCCGGTAAGCAATAACGAGCCTTAAGGCTCCATATCTTTATTTTATCTTCTTTCTTTTGCTCAAAAAGAAGGTTCCTCCGCCCACAAGTTCACCGGGGGGGGGAGGGGAAGATAACGATGTGGACTAGGCGTCGTTCAAAGAAGCATAGCCTTGCCGGGATGCAGAAGATAGAAAAGCTAAGTTACCAAAGCTTAAACACAGTCAGTTTTAAATTTTTAAGTTATATTCCTTGAACGATCGTGCCTTGTATGGAAAACCTGTGCGCGGAGGAACTGGCTCGTGGCTAAGTTGCGCCCTTACTTTGTTTCGAGTCCGCTCTACAATGAAAGTGTGTTGCGACTAGCCCCGACAAGGTTTCTTGCCGAAGGCAACACCGCCAGCAGGCTGCTGATGTTCCGCACTCAACGCTCGCGGCAAGTGTGTTTGCACCGGCAAGTTCCCTAAAAGCGTAGGGTAAAAACATACAAGGGAAGGAACCGAACAAAGGAAGTAACATAGCAGACAATACCCAGAATAAAGTTATATTACAATAAATAACTTGCCACGCTCTAATGGATTGTTCCTATGACATATCTAGCAGCGGCAAGAAAAAGGAGAAGGAGGGTGGCCTAATCCACGCGCTCGCCGTCGATCCTCCTGACTTCATTGACCTTGTCCACAATGGGTGCGACAATGGCTTTGAGCTCTTCAAGATCAGCGCCCGCTGGCAGCTTCTTGAGAACGCGGGAGAGGTCGAGGCCCAGGTTGCGGAAGAGTATCTTCACCAACACCTTCTCCAAGACCTTGGCGCAGATTGCGCTTGTGACTTCGTCGGCCAGCTTCTTGAGGATCCTTTCCAGGCTGCTTTGGAGAGCCGTCACCACACCCTTGAAGAAAAGAGTAAGCTTGGCGTTGGGCTGGAGGTTCACGTCGAGGAGTACCCAAAGCCTGCCAAGTCCAGCTCCGCCCGGCTCTCGCCGATGGATGCGTTGAATGTTGATGAGGCCCTCTGTCCGAGCTCCACAAGAGCCACGAAGGTGTTACGAGTCTCGGCGGCCCTCGTCAGCAGCTCCTCGCTGCCCTTGATCTCTTTCTTCAAGTCATCCTCTCGCCTCTTGGCAGCGTCCAGTGTCTCCGTCAAGGTGGCCAGCTTCAGCTTCAGATCAGCGTTTGAGTCCTTGGCGGCGTTTAGTTCCTTGACCTTGTCAGCAAGTTGAACTTGCAGATCGCCATGGGCAAGGGCATCCTTCTCGCGTTCGTGCTGGAGTGCGGCAAGCTCTTCATTCTTCTTTCCCATATCCGCCTCCATCTACGCCACTTTTACCTCTAAGTCCTTGGCGGCCTCGGCGGCCGCGACAGCGTCTTTTGCCTCCTTGAATGCCCCGCCAAGTGATTGTTCCCGTGCGTCGAGATCCTCCTCATGGCTGTCCAGGTTCACTTTCTTCTGCGTCAGCTCACCTTCCCGCCTGGACATCTCCTCGGCAGCGAGCCTCTGCTGCTCCTCGGCCTCAGCCTTTTCCAGGATGAACGCCTCTTTGCCTCGTCAAGTTGCGCCCTTTCCTCCGCAATGGATCGGAGGGCCTCCTGGTTGCGGCTCTTGAGCTCCTCCGCATGCTTCTCTATGTCAACTCCACCACGCGACAAGCGCTTCCAGGACTCAAGCTTAGCTTGCAGGCGGTAAGTGACACCAACTTCGAACAACTGCTCCTCCTCGGACTTCGCCACTTGCTGCTGGCTGGGCACGTCAACCACTCGCCCGGCCAGTGGGCGAGTACTTCCCCATCAAACTCCTCTCCTTGACCGGCGCCACAGGCTCGGCGCCGAGGAAGCTTGATGTATCGCCCTCGCCCGGCCTTCAAGTATCTTTGGTGAGGCTCCTCGAGCCCGCGGCTGCATCGATGGCGGAGGTTCAGCCCGGTCGGTCGCAGCCTTGCACTCTGTGTCCTCCGGGTCGTCGATCTGATCGCGGACCCCTCGCTAGCTCCTGCGCCAGAGCCTTGGCGGCTTCTTCGGCCGGGTTCATCGGCGCTGGCCTCTTCCTCGTCGTGGCAGATCTTGATGTTGCAGCGCCTTCATCACCAGTGGCCTCAGTCTCCATCGGGTCTGTGAGAGGAGGTTCTGAGGACAAGGAGAGGAAGGAAAAGTCAAGTAAATATCCAAAAAAGAAGAAGAAAAGAAGATCGGAAGAAGAGGAACCCAAGGGAAGATTTCCGACAAGGAGGGTTACTGTCTTTGGGCTCCGTGACCATGGGCTCCACCTGCTGGGGCTCCTTTCCGCCCACTTGCAGGGGACCCTCCCTTGCCGGGGAGCACTCCTTGTCGGAGAATCGCCCCTTGGCGGTGTAGTCGGGCCGACGGCACTCCGGGCGACCTCTGTTGCTCTGGTGGGCCTGTTCTGCTCCTACACAAATGAATCAACAATCAAGATGTCGGCAAAGAAGAAGCACCCATGCGGCGCCCGAGCAGAAGTGAACCCAACACTTACTGTTTGGGGGCTGTCTTTGAGGAGCTCTTCTGCGAGGAGAAGTAACCAGGTCCGTCAAGGTGGTCTCGGACGTGTCTTCTGCTGTCACAGCAAGATCGTCCTCGATGACAACCACGGGGACCTTGGCCCTCTTCGCCGCTCTCTCGGCTAGAGTCCGAAAAGGAACAAGATTAGGAGAAGCGAGATCGGATGCGGGACAAGAAATACTTGAGATCGAAGAAATACAAATACACAAGGAGAAAGCCTTACTCTTCCTCCTCTTATTCCTCCTCGTCGGAGCTCGGTGCGAGAGAGGTCGAGATTTAGTACCCTTTACAGACGGTGAGGTGGAGGTGGGCTCCTTGGACGTTTGCACAGGGCTGCGGCGGGGATCGGCGTGGCGGCCGAAGACCCCACCTCGGTTGTCGGCACAACACAGGACCCTCCAGCAGTACTTGCAGCGGTGGGCGTGTCCCACGGCGCCCATGATTCTTGCCTGCCTGCCCCTGCCGTATCTCAACTCGTGGGCGCGCTTCTTGGTTGGAATTGGGGCTGTTTGGGGGCTCCGCTGCGGCAAGCTCCTCGAGCGGCTGGCGCTCGCGCCCTCGGCGGGCTCGCCTGCTTCTGCCTCGGGCTCCCCCTCGCCAACGACCTCCCCGGCAAGGTCCTCCCTGTCGACAAGGCTTGCCGCCTCGGCCGCCTCTGCCTCCTCCAATGTGAAGCCGAACTCACCCGCGGCGGCGGCTGCTGCCGCCTCTTCGGCCCTGGTGGCGATGTAGCGCATCTCGTCCTCGGTGGTGTCGCGGGTGAGGAGCTTCTTCTCGTCGGCATTGACTGCTACCTCCGTCAAGCCATCGAAGAATTGTTGCACGACGTCATCGGCGGGCTCCATCCAGGTTGGGCTTATCCCGTGCGAGTCGCACTCTGGCATCATCGCGCAGATGCGGTCGCGCTAGGAATTGTTGCACAATGGGATGATGCCCTGCGGCAACCTGAACCACTCTGGATGATTGGCGTCATGCTTGAACAGCTCCTTTAGCATCCCGTCAAGCTCCAGAACTGTGAAGTTGAAGTTGAGGCCTGGACGCAGCCTCATGATATCCGCCGGGCCGTAAACAGCGGTAGGGCCTCCCCTCTTGCAGAGAGGCGATCGCGACAGCGAAGAAATCGCGTAACCGCCCTGCTTGTGAGCCCGGCAAGCTGAGCCGGAGGATTGGATGGTGGAAATCTTCAACTTGGCGTCGTCAGCGACGGGCGCTCGATCACCGCCGCGAACTACCCGAGTGCGGCGCGGGTGGTGAACGGCTGCGGATTGGCATCACAGATCCAGCACCACTCCGCCCTCCACTCATCCCACTTAACTGCGGCTTCGCCACCGAGATACACCTCCTTCATGCCGATTCATGAGGTCGAGCGATTCCGCCAGCCAATGGCTCTCCTTTCTCGGCTCGGGGGTGAAATAGTGGCGAAAAAGAGCAACATTTGGGTGGATGCCAGCGAAGTTCTCGCAGAGGTGTCGCGAAAACCGCCATTGTCGAAGCGGCGTTGGGGTCAAATCAAGAAGATGAAACCCGTAGGTATTCATGATGTCGCGAAGAAATCGAAAAAAGGTGGGCATAGCCCGCAATAAAAGAACACGGAAAGAAATAGTACCCTTTTGGGCACCGCTTGATTTGGAAGCCTCGGCGGAGAAACACCGGCGTCTTGCGGATGCGCCGTGTCTCCGTCGACCGAAGAAAAGTGAACTCCTCCTTGATTGCCTTGAGGTGAGCTCGGGAAAAAGCACCCGCTCCTTGCGCAGCGGCTCAAGCGCAGCGCCTCGGCGACCGTGGTCTTGCGGTCTTGAGCCATGGCGGAAGCGGCGGAGGGCGCGAAGTGTTGAGGCGGCAGCGGCGATGGGCGGCGGGCGCTGCTCTCTCTCCTTGGCTTGGGAAGCGGAGGGCGCGGAGCTTTGGAGGAAAAGCGCAAGTGGCGAAGGTGGGGAGGCGGCCTGTTTCTCTGCTTATAAACAGGGGAGGCGAGCGTTACGCATTTCCTGAGTTAAAATTACCCATGATCTCTCCCACGGCGCCGCGATTGGCGCGTCCGTTCTGAGAGGCAGCGGTGGATCTGGAGTGGATTTGGTTTGGACCTGGGCGCGCGTGCCGTGCCTGTTTTGGGCTGGCCCTGGCCGCTCGGCACCGTGTATGGCCGAGCCGGGGGCTCTGCCGGTGTACTAAAGCGGGTACCTTAGTACCCGAACTTGTGCTGCAGGCGATCGCGGCGTCCAGCGGCAAGGCTTCTTGAGGCGTCGCCAGGACCTTCGCTATTCCTATTACTGCCATTCAAGAACAAAGTGTTAACTCGAAGACAAGGCCCGACAAGAAAGCTTGCCGGAAGGATGAACCGGCAAGAGGAGCTTGCCGGGAGAATAACCAAGGCACTTTAGAAGACTTGCCGCGACGATCGCGCTGGCGTCGGCAAGGCCCGACGCAGCGGCAGCTTGCGGGTGCGACAAGATAACGATCAGCGGCAAGGAGCTTGCGGCGGCGGCCACCACTCTGCGCCCATGCTCCAGCGCATCCAACGACGTGTCGCCGCAGGGTCGCTCCTGGTGCACGTGGCGGATAGCTGTGCAGCCAAGAGGTGCGAGGTGGCAAGAGAAGATGACGAGGAGGCCATCGTGGCGATCGGTGGCGCCCTAACGATCGCTTCTGCCTTTGTTTAGGCGGACGGACGGGCATTAAATGCCCTTGTCCCCTGCCGTCAGAGTTAGGTAGGGGGCACTGTTGATAGCGGTTGTACCAACCCCCGTTTTTACGTTTTTACCCCTCTCTCTGCGTTGCCACCTGTCGGTGACCCCTTTAGACTATAAAAAGGAGGCCCATGCACACGTAGAAGGGGTTCGACTCATTCGAGACTACAACACACCCACGTTCTCAAGCAAGAACAAATACAAACACAAAGCAGCAGTAGGAGTTTTATCTCTCCGGAGAGCTCCGAAGCTGGGTAAAATCCCTCGCGTGCTTGACCTCGATCTGTTCTTCGTGCGCCCTCCGCTCCCTGCGGGACTGAGAAGGGGCCCTGCCCCATAGGTGCTCGTTTCCCACGACACTGCAGCTGTCTTCGCTTGATTCCTAGCTGCTCCATGGTGTCCTTGTACAGGATGTTGATGCTACTGCCTCCGTCTATCAGAACTCGCGAGAAACGGGCGGCCCACCTATCAGTGGCCATGGTGGCACCTAGGACTAGGGCATAAGAGCCCAGACTCGGCATCACCTCTGGGTGATCCGCTCTACTCCAACTAATAGGCCTCTCGGACCAATGCATGAACTCTGGAGTATCTGTTGCCACTGCATTTACTTCTTCTTTGCTGTTGGCGCTTCTTCTGCTTCTTGGTCATCTGGGACACTGGTGAACACCACGTAGGCTCCGTGCTCATCTGGGAACTCGTCTTGCACTGCGCCGACTGGCCGAGCCGCCAGCTGCTGGGGCGGCGGCGGAGGAATGAGGCCGTCTCCCTTGGCGATTCTGGTGAGACAGTGGCACTTTTGGGTGGTATGATTTGACGGCTTCGCGCCGCTGTGGAACTTGCAGGGACCATCCGAAGTCTGCTCATAGGAGAAGGCTGGCAACCAATTGGATTTGCCGCCTTTCTGCCGCTTGGCCGGAGGCTGCCCCTCCGACTGTTGATCTTCAACTGTCGCTACTTGCCGACTGTTGGAAGTTGGCTGTTGGGCCTTGCGCTTGTTATCGTTCTGTTGTTGGCGCCGACTGGTGTCTCCTGCCGAGGTTTTAGGAGCCCGAGGGGTCACCTTGCCAGCTGCGTTGACTTGGATCTCTGTCTTCATGGAAGAGTCGACCGTGGCGTACTTGTCAGCTATAACCAGCAATTCGTCGAGGGTCTCTGGCTCGTCGCAGAGGAGCCTGTGCTTGAGGAGGGTGCCCTCTCGGCACCCGGCAGTGAAGTACTTGATAGCCTGCACCGCGTGTTGATTCATCAGGGCCTTGCATGCACAAGGAAAGCTGGCGCGGCTTGGGAGGTCGCTTGTACGTGCTCCTGAAGTTGCGGATGAAGGCTTCAATGAAGTTGACCCAGCTGTTGATGCTGCGGGGCTTCAGACTATTCAACCATGTCCGGGGCGTGCCCTGGAGCATGAGGGGAACGTACTTCATGGCAACTCGCTTGTTGCCGTTCGCTATGCTAACGGCTGTGGAGTAGTCTATCAGCCAGTCCTCCGGCTTCACGGAGCCGGTGTACTTGGGTGTGTCTCGGGGGAGCGTGAACCCTTTGGGGAAGGGCTTGTCTCGGATGCGGGGCCCAAAGCAAGGCGGACCCAGCTCGTCTTCTTCTTCCAGCGCAAGGGATTGGTGGAGTCGGTCGATCCGGTGGCGGGCGTCGTTCTCTCCGACTCCCTCTCGGCGGCCAAGGCGGCCTCCGAGAGTCAGATGCTCAATAGGCGGCGGGGAAACTCGCCGCTCTCTTCTGGGCGGGGGAGGCAGGTAGTCGTCCCGCCGCTCTACGGCTCTCGGGCGGCCGTCTTGGTCGCGCTCGATTATGATGTGAGTCCGACTGTGACTGACAGCCGGCTCCTTTTCTTTCCTTCCGCGGACTCCGCCCGATCGGCGTCAGAGAAGTCAGCGCTATGATCTCGGCGGGGAGGCAAGTCGTCGTTCGGCTGCTTCTTGGCGCATCTCTAGCTTGACCGCCCGGCGCGTTCTACGCAGCAACCGCGTCGAGGAGTTGCTGGACTCACTCCGTCAACAAACGGCGCTCTTCGCCCTCGAAGTTCTTCAGCTCGTCAGTTGCTGCTTGGGCAGCGCGGATGTTCTCTGCTGGGGTGGCGTATACGGGGCGTTTTGCCCCGAACAAGTCGGCGATGGTTGCGCTGCGCTGCCGGACCGCGCCTAGACGACTCGGCCCAGTCGAAGCCGGCGAGCCGCCTATGACGCGATCCATCTCGCACTGGCATGCCTCTAACAAGCGCCTCATGCTTGCCAGCTTCTTGGCGCCTTCGATGATCTGAAGGCGGCTTGTCTCCAGCGTCTCGGCGTCTGCGTCCTTTGGAATGGGCGTGGTAAGGTCTTGCGGGACCGCAGCAAGAGGGTCCTGGGCTTCTTCGCCGGAGCGCCCATCATGACTGATGACGAGCACCTCCGTGACCGCGCTTCCGCCGCTCTCCTCGTACGGAAGCGGCTCGTCGTAGACCACCACGTTGGTGGGGAAAGTGTCAAGCGACACGGCGTTGGAGTCGACCAGCATCGGGTCGGTGGAGCCTACGGACTCCAAGTCCACGGCAGGCTCGCCGACGACGTGGAGTTGGTCAAGGAGGCCGGCGAGAAGGCTCTCGGGGCCACCCGTGCCTGCGTCGGATGCAGGCTCGTCGGAGAGGCGCACCTTGCTGATAAGTTTGGCGAGGCTGCTTGTTGCGCAGGCGGCCTCAGCGCCGCGCAGCGTGTCGATGCAGACTCCATCTGGCGAGCCTGGCTGGCTGCGCTCGCCTGGGAGGAAGAGGGTTCCCGTCCAGAACATGTCAGGACCCTGACTCAATGCCACATAGATCTAGCATGTAACACCTCATATCACTTTGCGGCCTCACGCACGGTATTCCCATGGGTGTCGCCTTACCTTTGCCCGGGACCGTTTGTGCCTTTTGGCACACGTATATGATAGTGTCGCTAGCATCCATATGATAAGGAGCCCGGGCTGACATGGCTAGTCGTAAACCCAAAGTGGCACAAACTTACAGGGACAGGCATCCATGACCCAAAGATCGAGCGTGTCGGTCGACAGCGAGTGAGTTCGGTGCTGTAGCACTGGGCTAGTAGGACTCCGGTAAACCGGGCTGTAGCGGGCTAACAGGACTCCGGTATTCATCGCGTGACATTTCCCGAAGAACAGACCTGAACGAAGAAGGACACATGCCGGCCAGCCTAAGTGTTCGAGAAGTAGCAAGCTACCATGGCTCGGTGGAAACACTAGGAGACATTTCCGGTAGAGAGGCTACTAAAGATAAACAACTAGATAGTCGATCCCACACATACCAAGCATTTCAATAACATACACACAATATGCTCGATATGTGCAAATACAACATGGCATCACAACATGACTCTCGACTCAAGTATTTATTCATTAGGCTCCGAGGAGCGAGATATTACAAACAGGGTCTCATGACCCAACATTCAAAGCATACAAGTCCAAGCACAAGCGGAAGCTAAACATGTCCGAATCTGAGACATCTACAAATGAAAAAGGCTTGAAAGCGACTATCTACCAGATCTGCCGAGGGCACAAGATCGTAGCTGAGGTATCAAGCTAAGCGTCAAGTCCACGCGGAACTACTAGCGAGACCGAGGTCTCTCTGCAAAAACATAAAATAGGCAAACGTGAGTACAAATGTACCCAGCAAGACTTACATCAGAACTAACTACATATGCATCATTATCAACAAAGGGGATGGTGGGGTTTAACTGCAGAAAGCCAGCTTTGACTTAGTGGCTATCCTAAACTACGACTGCAAGTAACTCTTTTGAGGTGGCGCACACGAGTCCACATATTCACCATATCAATACACCACTATGGATCCGCTCCGTCTTCCTACGAGAACGCCATCCATAGCACTCACGCTTATCTTGCGCATTTTAGGGTATCCACTTTCACTTGTCTATGAACTGTTATAGGCAACCCAGAAGTCCATTACCGCGGACACGGCTATTCAATAGATGATGTTAACCTGCGGTGTACTTCTTCACACTGCGCTCGACCACTTACGCCGTTTACGACATGTACTCGGCAACCTTCAAGCGGAAGCCCAACGTGGGTGTCGGCCACGGCCTACCTAAACACTCAAGTCCCTAGTCCGGGTTTATCGCCTATTCGGGTTCCATCCATGAGGAGATCCGGCGGGGTTTCGCTCACAGCCCCAAGCGATGTGAACAGGTTCCGTGACACCAAGCAGGCGCCGGTTTACCCGACCACGTGCCTACCGCATCACAGCCCACCCCTTACGGTCAGCGCTGCGCGGCCTCCAAAGATACGACAAACACGAAAACTACTTGCAACTCCCGGACAGAGGACAAGGGTGATTAAGAAGCCGAGAGGGTCCATTGGTTTCGGCCCAATGCGTGGTAGTAGCTGAATCATGGATCACAAACACGAACTCAGTTCTCGAGGGCGGCTGCAATGAGACAACCCGCCATGTACTCCTACAAGGCCTCTCACCACTACCTTTACCAAATCGTGTTCACACACTTAGCTCACACACAGTGGGACATGTTCACACACTCTGATTCATCCTCGATGAATCGACCCGACTCAACTCTAAGCGATAGCAGGCATCACAAACAAGCATGTATGAGTAGGCACAACAGGGCTCAAACAAATCCTACTCATGCTAGTGGGTTTCATCTATTTACTGTGGAATGACAGGTCATGCAAAGGATAAAGGGGTTCAACTACCGCAGCAAGTAACAGTTGAATCGTTGTTGTCCTAATGCAGTAAAACAGAGCAGGAGCGAGAGAGTGGGATTGTATCGGAATGAACAAGGGGGTTTTGCTTGCCTGGCACTTCTAAAGATATTATAGTTCTTCATCAGTGTCATCGAACTCATCGTCGAAACCACGTCTATCGAGAGGGGACAAACACCGGCAACTGAGAAAGAACACAATCAATGCAATGCTACAATATGATGCATGATCATGACATGGCAATATGCTGTGATTTGAGCTAATGCATCCAGCTATGATTTAAATGAAGTTGGTTTGAATACATGTTCCAAATTCAAACTCCAAATATGATTATTTAAATGCCCTTTATTTGTTTTGTCCAAAACAGAGGACAAACATTGTTCAAACATGCATGAAAATGGTACAGATGGATTCCTTGAATTTTTCTGATAATTTTTCATATATAATTTATCTCATTTGGAGTTACGGTTGATTTTATATGATTTTTAGAAGTTTAGGACATTTTCTGGAATTTCCTGTATTAAAATAAATCCAGAAAATAAGTTACTGCGTCAGCCTGGCGTCAGTGTGACGTCATCGGTCAACTGAGACGGTCCAGGTCAACTCTAACATGTGGGTCCCGCGTGTCAGGGTCATTAGTTTAACTAATTTAAGTTAATTCTAATCCTGGTTCGTTAGTGGCCTGGGGCCCTCACGTCAGTGGCTTGTTTAGCTAACTAAGTAGTTAGCTCTAATTAATCTAGCGTTTAACTAAATAGGGCCTGGGTCCACACGTCAGTGGGCCAGGGGAAGTCAAACCCCGGTCAAGCGGGGTCAAACCCGCCGGAACCGGTCCACGGCTCGTCGCCGGCGACGCCAGAGACGGCGGAGGTGCTCGGGATGGCTCCTCCGGCGACCGAATGCAAGGCGGAGGGTATCCACGCGGAGCTGGCGAACGCGCGCATCCAATGGAGCAAGTGGGAGAAGCTGGGGTGGCCGGAGCTCGCCGGAAGAGAGCTCACGGCGGCGGCCGACGTGCGGGTGTGCTCAGGGCTGGCGTGATACAGCACGGCAGGGACCACGGAGGGGTGCTACGGGCACGTGAGGACGCGCAGAGCACGGTGGTGCGCTCGGCTTCAAGCTACGTTCGCTCTAGCCACGGTGGCGACGAAGCGCAACGGCGGCGAGCTTCGGTGACGGTGGGGAATGGCGCTACGGCATGCAAACGAGACGGAGAAGAGGGGGGTTCGGGGGAGGAGCTCACAGCGGTTGCAGTACGTGTCTCAGCGGGCTCGGGGTAGGGTTGGTGACAGCATGCGGTCGTCGGCGATCTCGGCGGCCGAGAGGTTGAAGACGACGCCATGGTCGTGGTGCGGTGCTTCCGGCGTCCCGCGGGTCGTCCAGAGGCGTGGCGGCAGTGGCGAGCTTCCACGCAACACGGGAAGGCGAGAGGGGTCGAGGCGCGGTGGTTCACGGCGGCGCTTCCATGGCGCGTCGGCCGTCCGCGGGAGAGAGCGAGGGAGAGGAGGGAATGGACGCGAGAGAGAGGGAGGGGTGCCCGGGGGGAGTGCGTGGCGCCGTCCAGAGGCATCCGGGCGAGTAGGCAGAGAGGAGGTGGAGGCCTCGGGCGCGCAGGCGTCGACACGCCTCTGCCTACTGGCAGAGGTTGAAGACAACCGCCCCCGCCAGTGGGCTGGGCCATCCAGCTGGCCGCGCCGCGCCAGGTAAGTGGGCCGCCAGGTGGGCTGCAGGTAAGCTCTTTCCTCTCTCTGGTTTTCTATTTTTTGTAATTTGTTTGATTTGATTTGAAGCATCAAATCATTTAGAACTTTCTGTAAATTTTTATGTGAGCTCAAGAAACTTGTCCAAGGCCACATGCAAACTTACAAAAATTATTTGAACTTTATCTCGTATATAACAGAAATAAGTCCAACTCAAATATGTTATTAATTTAATTCAAAGGCCCAAAATAAATATTTTAAAGCCTCCAGAAATATTGGTTTGAACTTTATTCTTGCCAATATTTTTCAAGGTTTAGCAGGAATATTTTCTTGGGCTTCTTTGAGAAGATTTTAATGTTGATCATTTTTAAAAGGTCTCTGAGGCTTTTAAAATTCCTCAATTCAAATTTCAACTGAATTTAAACATGATGCATAATGCACTCTGATGCAACTAATTACATGTAGTATTCTAGGGCTGTGACAGAACAGATCTCCAGACGATGGTGCACCTCGCCCCACGGTGGGCGCCAAATGTCGGGGGCCGCCGGTGTCGAGCCGCCGGCGAATTAGCCTTAGTTGACCAGGGGGTTAACCTCCCCTCGGTCTATGGCATGCGGGCCCCGCCCGGCTAATTAAGATAGCTTAAGATAAACAAACTAGTTTAGTTAGTTAAGTCACTGACACACGGGACCCACCGGTCTGGTTGACCCGGGTCGCCCGTTGACCTGCTGATGTCATCATGATGTCATGCTGACGCAGTAAACTCTTTTCTGGGGTTAGTTTAATTCTAAAATAACCAGGAAAATCTAGAAAATTGCCTAAACTTCTAAAATTCATATAAATTCAACCATAACTCCAAAGGAAATAAGTTATATATGAAAAATGATCAGAAGAATCCAGTCTATCCATCTGCACTTGTTTCATGCATGTCAAACCAACTTATACCTACTGTAGAAGTGAAAACATGATAATGGCATTTTAAGTGCTTAATGTGGAGCTTGCATATGAACCTTTGGTTCATATGGACTTCATCTAAATCGTTGCTAGTTGAATTAGCTCAAACATAGCATATTTCCATGTCACATTCATGCATCATATTGTGCATTGCATTGATTGTGTTCCTTCTCCCGTTTGCTGGTATTTGTCCCCTCTCGATAGACATGGTTCCGACGATGAGTTCGATGACACCGATGAAGAACTATATTATCTTCAGAAGTGGCAGGCAAGCAAGACCCCCTTGTTCATTCCGATACAATCCCACTCTCTCGCTCCTGCTCTCTTTTACTGCATTAGGACAACAACGATTCATTTGTCACTTGCTGCGGTAGTTGAACCCCTTATCCTCTGCATGACCTGTGATTGCCACAGTAAATAGATGAAACCCACTAGCATGAGTAGGAGTTGTTTGAGCCCTGATGTGCCTACTCATTCATGCTTATTTGTCATGCCTGCTATTGCTTAGAGTTGTGTCAGGTCTGATTCATCGGGGATGAATTGGAATGGTGTTGAACATGTCCTACTGTGTGTGAGCTAAGTGTGTGAACACGATTTGGTAAAGGTATCGATGAGAGGCCATGTCAGAGTACATGGTGGGTTGTCTCATTGAAGCCGTCCTCAGGAACTGAGTTCTGTGTTTGTCATCCATGAACAGTTACTACCACACATTGGGTTCCAGTAATTCGACCCCTCTCGGCTTATTAATCAACTCGATCTCTGTCCAGGAGTTGCAACTAGTTTTTGGTGTTTGTAGGTAGTGTTAGTAGTCTACCAAGTGGCACCCGGTACACGTGGTCTTGGGACAGACTAGGCACAGTGGCCCGGTGTACCAAGTGGCACCCGGATGGTGGGCTTGGGAACCCTGCACACATCGTTTGGGGCCGTGAGCGACAACCCGGCCGAATCTCCTTGCGGATGTAACCCGAATAGGCGATAAACCTGGACGAGAGACTTGTGTGGTTAGTCAGGTCATGGCCGACTCCCTCGCCAGGCTTCGGCTTGAAGGTTGCCGAGATACGTGACATGTACATGGTGGTAAGTGGCGAGACAATGTGTGAAGAAGTACACCCCTTGAGGGTTAATATGATCTATTCGAATAGCCGTGTCCGCGGAAAAGGACTTCTGGGTTGCCTGTGCAGTTCATAGACAAGTGAAAGTGGATACTCTAAAATGCGCAAGATAAGCGTGAGTTCTAGGATGGCGTTCGCGTAGGGAGGCGGGAGCGGATCCATAGTGGTGTATTGATATGGTGAATATGTGGACTCGTGTGCGCCACCTCAAAAGAGTTACTTGCAGTCATAGTTCAGGATAGCCACCGAGTCAAAGCTGGCTTGCTGCAGTTAAACTCCACCATCCCCGTTGTTGATAATGATGCATATGTAGTTAGTTCTGATGTAAGTCTTGCTGGGTATATTTGTAATCACGTTTGCCTATTTTATGTTTTGCATAGAGATTTTAGTCGCGCTAGTAGTTCCGCGTGGACTTCGACATTTAGCTTGTTACCTCAGCTACGATCTTGTGCCCTCAGCAGGATCTGGTAGATAGACAGGCTTCTCAGCCCATTTTCATTTGTAGATGTCTATACTCAGACCTGTTAAGCTTCCGCTTGTGCTTTGATTTGTATGCTCTGAATGCTGGGTCGAGAGACCCATGTTTGTAATATCTCGCTCCTCGGAGCCTATTGAATAAAATACTTGAGTTGTAGAGTCATGTTGTTATGCCATGTTGTATTTGCACATATCGAGCATATTGTGTGTATGTTATTGAAATGCTTGGTATGTGTGGGATCTGACTATCTAGTTGTTTATCCTTGGTAGCCTCTCTTCTTTGGGAAATGTCTCCTAGTGCTTCCTTCGAGCCTTGGTAGCTTGCTACTCTTGCTCCTAACACTTAGGCTGGCCGGCATGTGTCCTTCCTCATTCACATATCTGTCCCTTGAAAATGTCACGCGGTGTCTATCGCAGTCCTGAGCCAGCTACAGCCCGGTTTATCGGAGTCTTGCTAGCCCAGTTGCTATAGCCCGGATTCACTCGCTGATGACCGACACGTTCGTTGCTGGGTCATGTATGCATGTCCCTGTAAGTTAGTGCCACTTTGGGTTCACGACTAGACATGTCAGCCCGGGCTCCTTGTCATATGGATGCTAGCGACACTATCATATACGTGTGCCAAAAGGCGCAAACGGTCCCGGGCCTGGTAAGGTGACACCCGTGGGAATACCGTGCGTGAGGCCGCAAAGTGATATAAGGTGTTACCTGCTAGATCGGTGTGGCATTGAGTCGGGGTCCTGAGAGATACTTGAACTCCACCAACAAGAATCTTGATGAACTCTTGAAGAATGAATTAAATCATGAAGAACCACCACGAAGAACTCCGGTGACAAAAAAGGATGATGAGATAGCATGAAGGATGAAAGCATAGGATTAAGCTTTGCGGTGATTTAGATGGGGGTTTCGACAACATGGCCGAGGAAATTTGAACTCCGTAAAAGAAAAGATGAAAACACTTGGAACTAGAATTTATTCACCAAGAACAAACTCCGAAGGAAGGTATTAATCACTTTGAGGAAATAAGAATAAGATTTATTGTATGCTTATCCTTCATCACATTAAATTGATGACAAGCAGATTTTTCATACTACTTATTCTTCTTGAAAAGGATTGAGAAGTGACATATCGCAAACTTGAGAAGGTCTTCATGAACCACCGGTAGGATTTGGAAGGACGAAAGAATCAATATAATGATAAAGGAAAAAGAATCTGAATGAACCACCGAAAGAATTTGAAAATGATTGATGAAAGAGACTGAATCACCGGGAAGAATTAGAAGAACCAATATGCTAGAGGGGATTTAGATGCAAAAGAACAAAGAGATCATGAGCTAATTAAAGAACACTTGAACGAAACACCGGGATAATTGGATAACGGTAGCTGAAATGTGAGGACGAAAAATTCTTCTGGAACGATGGCCTCTGGTGAAAAGAAATGGAAAAAACAACTCCTGACATACTCAGGATGGGTAAGAAAAGAATATCTGATAAATGGAATAATTCGAGAGGATAGCATGAAACTAGAACCACGAATCTTCGAGAGAATGGGCAAGATTTAGAGGAAAAACTCTTCTTCGGTCTTTAAATGACGACGGAAAACACCACCAAAATTACTGAGATACTCCGGGAGAATGACAGGCAAAGAGGTTGAGCCAACAAAGAAAAGAATTTGAAAGAAAACTTGGAGAAGGCATGTGACTGCTGGGACCCATTCTGACGTCACACTTTGAAAAGATTTAGGAATGGCTCTGGAATAATTAGAAGAGTCAGGTAAGATCCTGGGAAAAGGCCTGTGGGTTAGGGCCCACTAAAGAGAAAAACACCGTTGGAAAGGGATGTTGAACAGATAGATGGTGCACCGGAACAATTGAAATATTTGAATGAGGTGACAACCTCGAATTAATTGGAACACTGATGAATCTCCTGAGATGTCTTCCGAACTCCGGAATGATTGAATGGCGAGAGGCAACGGAGAAAGGAGAACACTTGATCCAAGGAAAAGAATGTGATCAACCCGAAAAACTTGAATTGAGTCCACCGGAAAAGAAAAAGAGATGCAGAATGTCGAACGAAACGAGAATTCACCAGTTGAAATAATTGAGGGAAGAATGAAGAGGCTCCGTATGAATGAAATTGATGGACAAAAGAGACTCAGACTCCGGGAAGAAAAAGGGTGGGAGGGCGGGAAAACAGAGGCAACTTGGAAGGGGAAAAACCGATGAATAACTTCAAGAGGAAACACCGGTTGAAAGAATGCAAATGCTTCACACGAGTAGGATGGGTACTCGATTACAGATTCCGGCTCCTTGAAGAAAAAGTGTGGGTGGGTGGGAAAAGAAGACAACTGAGGATTGAACTTGGCAAAGATGAAGAGGCTCGAGTCAACTTGATGAGAAATGCATCGGATGAAAAGAGCTGAGAACCAACAATCGGAAAGCCAACTGCACGATCCTAAAGAAAGGTTTGAAGGGGAAGAGGAGTAATTCAAAACACATACATCAAGATTCCTCACCAGAGCGATAGAGGGGCTGAGGAGTAAAAAGAATTCATACTATCCGATATAACTAAACTCCGAAAACAGTTTTCTTCTAGACTCGACAACGACCAAACTATACGATCAATCAAGGGGGCTCCTATGGTCGGTCGAGGCTCTGATACCAACTTGTCACGCCCAATATGCGATACTATCCTAAAGAGGCACGAAGGTCCCACCAAGGATAGAACCGCATATTGATACGCTTTTGCAAGGTGGATATCATTACATTAACATTACATAATAGATGGGGATACATACAAGAGGCATACAATGCCACACGAATACAACATCATCATACACAAGAGCATCATCCGACTACGGATGAAAAACAAACAGAAACTCAAACGACATCCACCCTGCTAGCCCAGGCTGCCAACCTGGAACCTATCCCCTGATCAAAGAAGAAGTAGAAGAAAGACTCCAAAACAAGCAAACATCACTCTCACGTCATGATCATCGCATAACCTGTACCTGCAACTGTTGTTGTAGTAATCTGTGAGCCACGAGGACTCAGCAATCCCATTACCATGGGTATCAAGACTAGCAAAGCTTAATGGGTAAGAAATGGGTAAAGTGGTGAGGTTGCAGCCGCGACTAAGCATATATGGTGGCTAACATACGCAAATGAGAGCGAGAAGAGAAGCAAACAGAATGTTTGAGAAGCTAGAAGTGATCAAGAAGTGATCCTGAAACTACTTACAGTCAAACATAACCCAAAAACCGTGTTCACTTCCCGGACTCCGCTGAAAATAGACCATCACGGTTTTAATTCGAATCAGGTTTCAAGTTATCTACAACCGGATGTTAACAAATTCCCATCTGCCACATAACCGCGGGCACGGCTCTTGAAAGTTTATACCCTTCAGGGGTGCCCAACTTAGCCCATCACAAGCTCTCACGGTCAAGGAAGGATATTCCTTCTCCAAGGAAGACCTGATCAGTCTCGGAATCCCGGTTTACAAGACATTTCGACAATGGTAAAACAAGACCAGTGTCGGTGTCAAAACCGGCGGATCTCGGGTAGGGGGTCCCGAATTGTGCGTCTAGGCGGATGGTAACAGGAGACAAGGGACACGATGTTTTTACCATGGTTCAGGCCCTCTCGATGGAGGTAAAACCCTACTCCTGCTTGATTGATATTGATGATATGGGTAGTACAAGAGTGGATCTACCACGAGATCAAGGAGGCTAAACCCTAGAAGCTAGCCTATGGTATGATTGTTGTAATGGTTGTTCGTCCTACGGACTAAAACCCACCGCTTTATATAGACACCAGAGAGGGCTAGGGTTACACAGAGTCGGTTACAATGGTAGGAGATCAACATATCCGTATTGCCAAGCTTGCCTTTCATGCCAAGGAAAGTCCCATCCGGACACGGGACGAAGTCTTCAATCTTGTATCTTCATAGTCTTGGAGTCCGGCGGATGATGATAGTCCGGCTATCCGGACACCCCCTAGTCCAGGACTCCCTTAGTAGCCCCCGAACCAGGCTTCAATGACGACGAGTCCAGCGCAGGTATTGTCTTTGGTGTTGCAAGGCGGGTTCTCCTTCAAATTTCTTGTGCCTTCCGAATAGTGTGCGGCACCCTTACAAATGTTGTGCTCCTTGGCTTCCACGCCCAATAATGGATCTCTTCCACGCGTCGCACGAATGCGAAAGGCCAGGGTATCTTTTATATTTTCCCCCCTAGCTGCGCAAATAACCTGCCTATAAGAGAGGCAAGAATCCAGATCCAAATCACACCATCTTCCTTCCGCGAGTACTCATTGGAGCGCTTCTGACCAAAAATCCATTCCATCATGGACCGTCGACGCGGCTCCTCCTCTCGCGCTGCTAGCCCTCCGCCAGAGATTGTAGGAGATGTTACATTCCGCTGCAACGAGGTGGCGCTCAAGCGGAGGATATCTTCCTCCGGCCTTTATGGTCCCGTCCGAGCCGAATGCCCACTTACAAAGGCGGAAAGCAAGCGGAGGCCACCCCTAGTCCCTCAAAGGGGAGCGGGTGTGCCGTCCCTTATCTAATAAGGGGCTCGGATTTCCCATCCACCCGTTTCTCCGGGGCTTGGAATTCTCACGGACTCCGGCTTCATCACCTCACGCCGCCTCCATTACGCACATCGCGGTTACGTAGCTCTTCTTGAGCTGTTCACGGGCATCGAGCCCCATTTTGCGCTGTGGAAGAGACTGTTTTGCCTCATACCCCGTTCTCACGAGGGGTCAATATATAAAGTGGGCGGGCGAAATATGGCGCATCGCGGGACGGATATCTATCCGGAACCGAAGAGTTAGAAGACGGCCTTGAGAATGGTTTTATGTGGAAGGCGCTCCTTCTTTGGACCCGATTCGGATCGGCCTCCGGAGTTCAGCAAGGCTCCTCGAAGAAGCGCCTAAGTTGGCGCCCACGAGCCCTCAACAGGAGGAAGACAGGAGCGTCCCTTACTTGATGGGCCGGATTAGGTTGATGGCCCATTCCGGATTAACCATGATTGGAGTCATGGCCGTATGCATCATGCGAGGGGTGCAGCCGCTCCAATATAGGGGCCACCCCATGTGGGATTTCAACGGGGAGAATGACGCCACCCTTCATGGCCGTAAGGGGCCGGGATCGGTCGCGGATCTGGTAAAGATCCTGTCCGGCCTGTAGAAGGGGGAGAAAGAGGACTTCCTCCAGACGAGCCATTGAATGGGTTCTCCATGAATAAACCTCGGAGCTGGGTAAGCGGACATTTATTTATCCGGCCCGTGCTTTCAAATTTAAATACCTTACTTTATGGTTTTGACGCAGGAACTGCGCCGGAATGTGGAGAGCATACATAGTCCAGCTCCACAACCCGAGGATCCGGGAAGATCCCTTGATCCGGCCTCCGAAGAGGATCCGGACATAAAGGTGGAGCTAATTGACAGGGTGTTCCACCAACTCAGCATGGACAATGCTCTAGTCGCCATGACGGCTGACTACCCTGGCCTAACTCTGGCTTCCCAGGTAATTATGGCCGGAGTCCTGACATTATTACTTCATCCTTGCGTATTTCTAACTACCGTATACAATGGTGTCTCGCAGGAGGTGCCTTCAAGGCAGGAAACCGATCCCACGGCGATTGACCAACAAGGGTCAGTCCGGCCCAGCAGGTGGAAGAGGAGTGCGGTGCGAATCGAAACGTCACCACAACGGTATAGCTCGCAACCGTTATTCAGGAAAAGGATTCCTAGGAGGTGTATTAATGCTCGTGACTTTTCCAGGAGAAAGAGCACTCGCCGGACTATGCCTGGAGAGGTTGCCAACCAAGCCTCCGCCCGCCAGGCTCCAACACCTGGTCCGGAGGGGGAGGCGAGCGCAAGGCGTGAGCCGGATACTCCTCCAGCAGAGGATGCCGACAGGCTGTCCGCCACCAGGTCTAAGGTGGAGAGCGCCATGAATCATAGGTGTCGCCGGACAGTTCTGCGTGACGCGTGTTTTTCCCCAGAGGCGTTGAATGCCTTTAACGCGGGAGACACACACCTCCGTGCCACTCAAGATGGTTTAACCAGAGCCACGGAGCAGTATGTAAAAGACATACGGGTAAGAGATTTTAATAGCTGTATATGCTAGTAGCCCCCGAGACTTAAAGTAGTTGAAGTAACTGATTTAAGGATCATTTGATATGCAGGATCTTACGGAGAAGAATGCCCAATTGTCCCAGGAGCTAAAAGAGTGCAAAGCCCAACTTGAGACCGCACTAGCTGCCACAGAAGGAGGCACAGAGACCCCCTCCGGTAACACATTATTTCAAAAAAGATAAGTGGTGTGCGGCGTGCGTATAAATCTGACAATGATATTGTAGATGTTGCCGGACTTGATCCGGACAAGCAACAACTACTACGCCAGCTGAAGGCTGGCGAGAGGGTGCTTACGAAGGTGCAGCAGGAGAGGAACAAACTCCAGGATGCCCACGCCCAGCTTGGAGAAGAGCTGAAAGGTGTTCGGGCCGAGCTGTCTGGCTCCGTGAGGGAGAATCAGCGGCTTCGTCACGGCATCTATAGTAAGTGCTTGAACGAACTCCTTTGAAAAGAAGAGTTCAGCGAGGAAGTCAATTGACAAAAATATGTTTGTAGGTGTGCTCACAGGTCGCCCTGTGGAAGAAATGCCCGGTTCAACGGGTGACCAACTTCCTGAGCTGGTGCAACTGCTCGAACGTGTTCGGCATGCAATGAGTGGCGTCGTCCAGGCCTTATGGCCATCCTTCTCCCTACCCGAGGGCCTTGGAGAGCTTGCGGAGAAGCTTCAGGGAGCGCGACAGCGCTTCCGTTTATGGAAGATATCGGCCTGCAGTCAAGGTTCCAGGGAGGCCTGGGCCATGGTGAAGACGCAGTACAAGAAGGCGGATCCAAACCACATTGCCGAGGTTGGACCTGTGGGGCCCGATGGGAAGGAGATCCCTGTGAGCTTAGTGTACGGCCAAGTAGAGTTGGCCGCTAAGTATTCCCAACGGGACTGTAAATTAGACAGCCTGTTAGATGGAATTGAGGAGGAGTACAGTCAGTCAATTTGCGATGTATTTAAAATGACATGTTAAATGCCTTCTAGCCGGATTGTAGATCGTTTGTCCTTGCCGACCTTTTCGCTTCAACCTCGGGACCCTAGAGTCCGGAGTGTGTCCGAATACCTTCTCGGTTATGAAACAAACCGGGGCATGCATGGAGACCAGGCGTAGGGGTCATTAGTGCTTTATCAGACAAGTGCCCAACTAGTTATTTTATATTACATGGTTAGTAAGAAACATCTTCCAGGGAGAATAGTTCCGTTAAGGGTTCCTTTCCCTGGGAGGCATGCCCTAAAGTGCATGTCCGGACTGCGGAAAGAGCAGGAAATCATATGGGGGCAGATAAATAAATGTGTAAAGAATCATCTTTCAAGTCACTGACCGAATATTCCCTTAAGAATGCTAGCTTTCGGACTCACCCAGTCTGAGGTACACATCTGGCTGACCCGGCAGTAACAATCGCAGAGGTGCTCCCTCTAACTCCCAGCCGAACAATCGGGAACGTAGGGGTAAGCACAGGAGCCAGGCAACCCAGCTTGGCCAAAACTTAAGTCATATTGATGCATATAATGGTGAACAAAAGGTACATGTGGAAGTTTAACACATGTCCTGGGCATGAAGCCCGTATAAGTAAGCTTCTGTTAAAGAAGCCCCTATGTATAATGAGTGCGGGTAGCACATCAAGTGTGTGCGAACAATGCGCAAATAGGCCCTCTAGGGCTTTTATGAAAAAGGTGGGAGAAAAGAAAGAAACAAAAGACAGCTGAAGTGTGAAAATGTGGACGGAGGAAGGAAACAAACTCTCAGTCCGGCGCTAGGTGTAGAATCTTCGGAGGCGGGCTGCGTTCCATGGGTTCGGCTCGAGTCGGTTGTCCGATGCATTTCGCAGATGGTATGCTCCGCCGGTCAGCACTTGGTCGATGATGAAGGGACCTTCCCATTTGGGCTTGAGTTTGTCCTTTTTCTTGTCCGGCAGTCGGAGAACTAGTTCGCCAACATTGTAAATTTTAGCCCGTACTTCTCTGCTTTGATATCTTCGAGCCTGCTGCTGATAGAATGCGGAACGGGCCTTTGCCATATCGCGTTCCTCCTCCAATGCGTCCAAGTTGTCCTGCCGATCCAGCTCGGCTTCTCTTTCTTCGTACATGCGCACTCGAGGTGAGTCATGAATTATGTCGCAGGGCAAAACTGCCTCTGCACCGTATACCATAAAGAATGGTGTGAATCCGGTAGTACGGTTTGGCGTGGTCCGCAACCCCCAG
This sequence comes from Aegilops speltoides, assembly GCA_021437245.1. Classification (NCBI taxonomy): domain Eukaryota; kingdom Viridiplantae; phylum Streptophyta; class Magnoliopsida; order Poales; family Poaceae; genus Aegilops; species Aegilops speltoides. The sequence goes on from CM038142.1 coordinate 210,113,527, forward strand.
AGTACGGAGTCAAGCTCCTCTACCCAGTGCGTGTTAGATTCCGTAAGGGACCGCACTAGTCTGGGTTTGATGCCGCTCATCATCAGACCATTTGCTCGCTCAACTTGACCATTGGTTTGAGGATGATAGACTGAAGCGTAATCGAGCTTAATGCCCATATTTTTGCACCAAAGTTTGACCTCGTCGGCTGTGAAGTTTGTGCTGTTATCGTTAATGATGCTATGGGGGACGCCATAACAGTGTACTACCCCGGATATGAAGTCTATCACTGGTCCGGACTCTACCGTTTTAACTGGCTTGGCCTCTATCCATTTGGTGAATTTGTCCACCATGACCAATAGGTACTTTTGCTTGTGGGTTCCCCCTTTAAGGGGTCCAACCATGTCAAGCCCCGGACATGACGGCCAGGTAATGGGTATAGTTTTGAGGGCGGTGGGTGGCATATGGCTCTGATTAACAAAGAGCTGACAACCAACGCATCTTTGGACTAAGTCCTGAGCATTTGCCCGGGCCGTCAGCCAATAAAATCCTGTACGGAAGGCCTTACCTACAAGGGCCCGGGCTGCAGCGTGGTGTCCGCCTAGTCCGGCGTGAATTCCAGCCAGCAGATTTCGCCCTTCCTCTTCGGAGATGCATCTTTGAAGGACTCCGGTTGTGCTTTTCTTATAAAGTTCTCCCTCATGGACCTTGTAGGCTTTAGATCGCCGAACTATGCAGCGGGCCTCATTTTGGTCTTCGAGAAGTTCCTGCCTAATTAAGTAGGCTAGGAATGGTTCTGTCCACGGGGCAATTACCACCATTATTTCGTGGGCTGGAGATGTTATTTCATCGGCTGAACCGCCGATTATGTCAGATTGTTCTGTGTTGGGTGGCGCGGCTGTTTCCGGGTTGTTATTTCTGGACTCCTCTTCCCATAGTACGGATGGCTTACAGAGCCGTTCCAGGAAGATGTTTGGAGGGACAGCATCGCCTTTCGCGCCGATGCGTGCCAACATGTTGGCTGCTTGGTTATTATCCCGAGCTACGTGGTGGAATTCGAGTCCTTCGAACCGAGCTGACATTTTTAGGACAGCGTTACGATAGGCTGCCATTTTCGGATCCTTGGCGTCAAAGTCTCCATTTACTTGGGATATTGCAAGGTTTGAATCCCCGCGCACCTCTAGGCGTTGAATACCCATGGAGATTGCCATCCGGAGACCATGTAGGAGGGCCTCGTATTCGGCTGCATTGTTGGAGTCCATGTACATTATCTGAAGCACGTATTGGACTGTGTCTCCGGTAGGGGACGTCAGTACGACGCCAGCCCCCAAGCCGGCCAACATTTTGGAGCCGTCGAAATGCATAATCAAATTGGAGTATGCGCCGTACTCTTTAGGGAGTTCGGCTTCGGTCCATTCAGCGATGAAGTCAGCCAAGACTTGCGACTTTATAGCTCGCCAAGGTTTATAAGTTATATCGAATGGTAAGAGCTCAATGGCCCATTTTGCAATCCTGCCCGTTGCGTTGCGGTTGTTTATAATGTCGTTGAGGGGAACTTCGGAGGCCACTGTTATCGAACAGTCTTGAAAGTAGTGTCGGAGCTTCCGGGATGCCATGAACACCGCGTACGCTATCTTATGATAATGCGGGTACCGGGACTTGCAGGGAGTTTAGACAATGGATAGGTAGTACACTGGTTTTTGAAGAGGGAATTTATGCCCTTCTATTTCTCGTTCGACGACGAGTACCGCGCTTACAACTTGTTGTGTTGCCGCGATATATAACAACATTGGTTCGCCCAGGTTAGGCGCAGCCAGGACCGTATTTGTTGCCAATATGGCTTTTATTTCTTGAGTCCGCGTGGCAGCATCCGTCCACTCGAAGTGTTGATGCTTTGAGGAGGCGATAGAGGGCAATGCCTTTTCTCCCAAGCGGGAGATGAAGCGGCTTAGAGCCGCCACGCATCGATCAATTTTGTATTTGTTTGAGGTCTTATGGAATATCCGGTTGTGTGAGCTCGGATCTTGGCTGGGTTTGCTTCAATTCCTCTACGGATACAATGAATCCCAGGAGCTTTACTGCTGACGCATAAAACGCATTTTCCGGATTCACAAATGTCATATGCTCGGAGGTTGTGGAATGTGAGCCTCAAATCGTCTACTAGAGTTTCGACGTGTTTTCTTTTGGCGACTACGTCGTCTATGTATGCCTCTCTTGTTTTGCGGTCTGGTAGCGGACATGTACGAATCATCTTGATATATGTTGCACCGGCGTTTTTGAGTCCGAAGGGTATCGTGTTGAAGCAGAATGGTCCATATGGAGTAATGAACGCCGTTGCGGCTTGGTCCGCCTCTGCCATCTTGATTTGATGGTAGCTGGAGAATGCGTCAATCAAGGAAGCACAATGAATCGTGCCCTGCAGTAGCATCGATTATTTGGTCGATGCGGGGAAGGGGGAAAGGATCTTTTGGGCAGGCCTTGTTAAGGTCTTTAAAATCGACACATAGGCGCCAGGATTTGTCCTTCTTTGGTACCATTACCAGGTTTGCTAGACAGTCCGGATGCTTGATGTCTATGATGAATCCGGCTTCCAGTAGTTTGGCTAGCTCTTCCCCCATTGCCTGTCTTTTGGGTTCGGAAAATCGCCGAAGAGCCTGTTTGACTGGCTTGAATCCTTTTAGGATGTTTAGGCTATGTTCTTTGAATCTGCGTGGGATTCTTGGCATATCTGAAGGGTGCCAGGCAAATATGTCCCAATTTTGCCGAAGGAATTCTCGTAGTGCAGCGTCTACCTCAGTGTTCAACTGTGCCCTGATGGAGGCCGTCTTTGTTGTGTCTGTTGGATGGACCTGGTATTTGATTATTTCGTCTGCTAGTTTAAAGGAGGTGGACTTGGATCTCTTATCGAGTATCACATCGTCCCTATTCACCGTAGCGCCCAGCGCAGTGAGTTCCTCCGCCGCTAGGGCTTCGGATAGTGCCTCCAGGGCTAATGCGGCTATCTTGTTTTCGGTGCAGAGTGCTGTGTCGGGATCGCTGACGAGAGTCATCATTCCACTGGGCCCGGGCATCTTAAGAATCATGTACCCGTAATGGGGTATGGCTTGAAAAATTGTGAATGCCTCTCATCCTAATACACCGTGATATCCGCTACTGAACGGGGCCACTTGGAATGTGACTTCCTCGGACATGTAATTGTCCGGCGAGCCGAACACCACATCAAGTATGATTTTTCCTATGTAGCATGCTTGCCGGCTAGGGATTATTCCTCGAAAGGTGGTGCTGCTTCGCTCAATGCGGCTCCAGTCTATTTCCATTTTTTGAAGAGTTTCCTCGTAGATGAGGTTTAATCCGCTGCCGCTATCCATGAGTACCTTGGTAAGACGAAAGCCGTCCACTATTGGACTGAGGACCAATGTGGTTGGTGCTCAGGCTGTTCGGAATTTAGGTTCGTCGTTGGCATTGAAGGTGATGGCCGTGTCGCTCCATGGATTTGTTGTTGCTACTTGGTAGACTTAAGCGAGGCTGCGGATTGTTCGTTTCCGCATATTATTTGATGTGAAAGTCTCGAAGACTGTTGACACCATATTGGTACTGTTATAGTGGTTCTCTAGGGTTAGAAGCTCTTCGCCACTTTTGGCCACCTGCCGCAGTATCCAACATGCTCGAAGGCTATGTGTTGGAGTGGCGCCTTCTGTACTGTGAATTTTACAGGGTCCGCTGAGCCACCCCTCCAGTACGGTTCCGTGCCCTTTATGGGGTTTTTGCTTTTTGGTTTTTGTACCTGGTGCCTAAGTATAATGCACCCTTTTGTTTCGGACTAGGGTTGTATTCGGAGCCGGATTGTCCCAAAACTTAGTTTCGGTTTTCCGGAAACTCTCCATTGCACAGTACTTGCGTACTATGGACGCCAGGTCAGCGAATCGTGTAATTTCAGGACGACTTACAGCGTTCAAGATTCCCTTGTCCGTGCAATTATTGTAGAAGATTGAAATTGCGTTTTCCTCACGGCAGTCTTTTATCCTGTCCATAACCAGGAGGAATCTGGGCATATAATGATGTACTGTTTCAGCGGTCTCTTGCCGGATTTGAGATAGATCGCATATGTTTGGGTGGGTGGGTGGAATTGAGTGCGGAACCCTACCCATCTCGAGGCTCAAGGGCCAGAAAGTTTCCGAATTTGGAAGCTTGGATTGCTGGACGTTGTCCAACGAGTCTGGTCCGATGTCTGACTTTAGGTTTAGTGCTTGATCGACGTCCGTCCCTCCGCGGAAATCCGGCATGGAGGGTTCGGGAGTCCAGACATAACTTGTTTTCAATGTAGAAGAAGAATCGTCGCGTTGTTCCTCTACCACAGCAACATGGTGGGTAACGTGGGGAGAGTTAATCTCTCTCAGATCGGTTTTAAGCCCAATCTGATTGTAGTCTATAGCGACTCCCAGGGCGGCGATGCGATCCAAGAGCTCGTTTACGGACAAGAGCTCTATTGGATCCAGCTGCTCGACGAATTCCGAGTTGACGTGAAGATTGCTTTTGATGACCCGAGAGGTCATCGTCGAAGCGATGGCGAACAGTGGTCATGAGAAACCACCTAGCGGATAGTTTGGCGGCGGCCGAGGCTCCTTTGGCGATGATACCGTCTTTAAAGACGGGAAGAGGCATCCTTCCTGATCACGACGGCACAGATGAACTCCCAATGAAAGCACCAATGTCGGTGTCAAAACCGGCGGATCTCGGGTATTGGGTCCCGAACTGTGCGTCTAGGAGGATGGTAACAGGAGACAAAGGACACGATGTTTTTACCCAGTTTCAGGCCCTCTCGATGGAGGTAAAACCCTACTCCTACTTGATTGATATTGATGATATGGGTAGTACAAGAGTGGATATACCACGAGATCAAGGAGGCTAAACCCTAGAAGCTAGCCTATGGTATGATTGTTGTAATGGTTGTTCGTCCTACGGACTAAAACCCTCCGGTTTATATAGACACTTGAGAGGGCTAGGGTTACACAGAGTCGGTTACAATGGTAGGAGATCTACATATCCGTATTGCCAAGCTTGCCTTTCACGCCTAGGAAAGTCCCATCCGGACACCGGACGAAGTCTTCAATCTTGTATCTTCATAGTCTTGGAATCCGGCCGATGATGATAGTCCGGCTATCCGGACACCCCCTAGTCCAGGACTCCCTCAACCAGCAAAGCCGCCCGATGTGCCGACAATCCGATAGGAGCTGCACATATCTCGTTCTCAGGGCAACACCGGATGAGACTAGCTACGAGTAAAACCAGCCCTCAAGTTTCCCCGAGCTGGCCCCGCAAGCAGCTCGGTTCGGACCAGCACTTAGAGAAGCACTGACCCGGGGGCACTAAAATAAAGATGACCCTCGGGAGCGCGACTCCCAAGGAAAAAGTATAGGTGGTGGTGAGGCAAATGGTAAAACTAAGGTTGGGCCTTGCTGGAGGAGTTTTATTCAAAGCGAACTGTCAAGGGGGTCCCATAAATCACCCAACCGCATAAGGAACGCAAAATCAAGGAACATAACACCGGTATGACGGAAAGTAGGGCGGCAAGAGTGGAACAAAACACCAGGCATAAGGCCGAGCCTTCCACCCTTTACCACGTATATAGATACATTAATTAAATATGAGATATTGTGATATCCCAACCATAATCCTGTCCACTAATATGTCTCCAACATATCTATAATTTTTGATTGTTCCATGCTATTTTTTTGCCCCTTTTAGATGTTTATGGGCTTTATTTTACACATTTATATCATTTTTGGGACTAACCTACTAACCGGAGGCCCAACCCATATTTCTGTTTTTTTTTTTTTGCCTATTTCAGTATTTCGAAGAAAAGGAATATCAAACGGAGTACAAACGGAATGAAACCTTCGGGAGCGTGATTTTTGGAACAAATCTGATCCCGAGAGCTTGGAGTGCAAGTCAGGAAGCTCCCGAGGGCCCCACGAGATAGGGCCCCCCCTGTATGGCGCGCCCCCTGTCTCGTTGCCCCCTCAGGCAGGCACCGACGTACTTCTTCTTCTTATATATACCTACGTACCCCGAAAACATCCAGGGGCACCACGAAACACAATTTCCACCGCCGTAACCTTCTGTATCCGCGAGATCTCATCTTGGAGCCTTCGCCGGCACTCTGCCGGAGGAGGAATCAACCACGGAGGGCTTCTACATCAACATCCATGCCCCTCCGATGAGTTGTGAGTAGTTTACCACAGACCTACGGGTCCATAGTTATTAGCTAGATGGCTTCTTCTTCTTTTTGGATCTCAATACAATGTTCTCCCCCTCTCTTGTGGAGATCTATTCGATGTAAACTCTTTTTGCGGTGTGTTTGTCGAGATCCGATGAATTGTGGGTTTATGATCAAGTTTATCTATGAATAATATTTGAATCTTCTCTGAATTCTTTTATGTATGATTGAGTTATCTTTGCAAGTCTCTTCGAATTATCAATTTGGTTTGGCCTACTAGATTGGTCTTTCTTGCCATGGGAGAAGTGCTTAGCTTTGGGTTCAATCTTGCGGTGTTCTTACCCAGTGATAGAAAGGGTTGCAAGACACGTATTGTATTGTTGCCATCGAGGATAACAAGATGGGGTTTATATCATATTGCATGTGTTTATCCCTCTACATCATGTCATCTTGATTAATGCGTTACTCTGTTCTTATGAATTTAATACTCTAGATGCAGGCAGGAGTCGGTCGATGTGTGGAGTAATAGTAGTAGATGCAGGCTGGAATCGGTCTACTTGTTATGGACGTGATGCCTATATACATGATCATGCCTAGATAATGTCATAACTACGCGCGTTTCTATCAATTGCTCGACAGTAATTTGTTCACCCACCGTAATACTTATGCTATCTTGAGAGAAGCCTCTAGTGACACCTATGGCCCCCAGGTCTATCTCTTATCATATTTGCTTTCAATCTACCTTTATTTGCATCTTTACTTTTTGCATCTATATCCTAAAATACCAAAAATATATCTATCTTATCATACTATCTTTATTAGATCTCACTTTTGCAAGTGGCCGTGAAGGGATTGACAACCCCTTTATTGCGTTGGTTACGAGTTCTCAGTTTGTTTGTGTTGGTGCGTGGGACTTTTGAGGAGCTTCCTACCGGATTGATACCTTGGTTCTCAAAACTGATGGAAATACTTACGCTACACTTTGCTGCATCACCCTCTCCTCTTCGAGGAAAACCAACGCAAGCTCAAGACATAGCAAGAAGGATTTCTGGTGCCGTTGCCGCGGAGTTCTTCGCTCAAGTCAAGACATACCAAGTACCCATCACAAACCCATCTTCCTCGCATTTACATTATTTGCCATTTGCCTCTTGTTTTCCTCTCCCCCACTTCACCCTTGCCATTTTCTTCGCCCTCTCTTTCCCAACCTCCTCCTCTCTTTTTCACTTGCCATTTTTCTGTTTGCTTGTGTGTTGGATTACTTGTTGCCATGGCACAAGATAATACCAAGTTGTGTGACTTCTTGAATACCTATAATAATGATTTCCTTAGTACCTATAATAATGATGTTGAGTCTTGTGAAATCAATACCGCTTTGCTGAATCTTGTTATGAAAGATCAATTTGCCGGCCTTCCTAGTGAAGATGCCGCTACTCATCTAAACAATTTTTTGATTTGTGTGATATGCAAAAGAAGAAAGATATGGATAACAATATTTTCGAACTGAAGTTATTTCCATTTTCACTTAGAGATCGTGCTAAAGTTTGGTTCTCGTCTTTGCCTAAAAATAGTATTGATTATTGGAACAAGTGCAAAGATGCTTTTATCTCTAAGTATTTTCCTTCCGCTAAGATCATCACTCTTAGGAACGATATTATGAATTTTAAACAACTTGATCATTAGCATGTTGCCCAATCTTGGGAAAGAATGAAATTGATGCTTCGCAATTGCCCTACTCATGGTTTGAATTTATGGATGATCATACAAATTTTGTATGCCGGTTTGAACTTTGCTTCTAGAAATCTCTTAGATTCGGCCACGGGAGGCATGTTTACGGAAATTACGTTAGGAGATGCTACAAAATTGCTTGATAATATTATGGCTAATTATTATCAATGGCTCACCAAAAGATCTTCTAGTAAAAAAGTGCATGCTATAGAAGAAATCAATGTTTTGAGTGGAAAGATGGATGAACTTATGAAAATGTTTGCTACTAAAAATACTCCCCTTGATCCCAATGATATGCCTTTATCTTCCTTGATTGAGAATAATAATGAATCTATGAATGTGAATTTTGTTGGTAGGAATAGTTTTGGAAACAATGCTTATAGAGGAAATTTTAATGCTAGACCGTTCCCTAGTAATCCCGCTAATAATTATGGAAATTCCTACAATAATTTTTATGGTAATTTTAATAATATGCCCTCTGATTTTGATAATAGTGTGAAACAATTTATGATTTCTCAAAAGAATTTTAATTCTTTGCTTGAAGAAAAATTGCTCAAAGTTGATGATTTGGCTAGGAACGTTGATAGACTTTTGCTTGATGTTAATTCTCTTAAACTTGGATCTTCTTCTCCTAAGCATTATATCAATGAGTCTCTCAAAGTAATGAGAATTTCCATTGACAAGTGCAAGGAAAGAACCGCTAGATTGCGTGCTAAAAAAGAAAGCTTTATAAAAGTGTGTTCTTCTAGTCTCCGTGAAAATAGTGATGAGGATCTTAAAGGTATTGATGTTTCTCCGATTAGATCTATGTTTTGCAATATGAATTTTGATGATTATGGGAGTGATGATGAATCAAATTTTCCTAGAAGGCGTCCCAAAAATTAGGAATCTTTAGATCTTGATGTTAAATTTGGTAAAAGAGAGATTGGAGAATCCTCAACTTCTAATAATATTGAACCTACTATCTCGGATTTCAAGGAATTTGATTATGATAATTTCTCTTTAAATTTGCACCTTGCGGATTCCACCATTAAAAAGCCTATGGGAAGGATCAATGATGTTCTTATTGTTGCAAATAGAAATTTGATGCCCGTAGATTTTATCGTTCTTGATATAGATTGAAATCTTTCTTGCCCTATTATTCTTGGTAGACCTTTCCTTAGAACGATTGGTGCGATTATTGATATGAAGGAAGGGAACATTAGATTCCAATTTCCTTTAAAGAAAGGCATGGAGCACTTTCCAAGAAATAAAGTCAAATTACCTTATGAATCTATCAAGTGTGCTACTTATGAATTTAGTGCCAAAGATGGCACTCGTTAGATCTATCTTTGCTTTTATGCCTAGCTAGGGTCGTTAAACGATAGCGCTAATTGGGAGGCAAATCAATTTTCTTTATGCTTTTGTTTTTGCTCCAGTTTAGTAATAAATCTTGCATCTACCTTCTGTTTAGATGTGCTTTTATCTTTTAATTAGTGTTTGTGCCAAGTAGAACCTATAGGATAACCTACAATGATAGTTGATTTGATTCTGCTGAAAAACAGAAACTTTGCGCGCACGAATATAATTTTGTTAATAACAGGAACGTGGTTTTGCGTTGACTCTTTTTGATGCTATTGAATAGACAAATTTTCCAGGACTTCCTTTTTTGGTAGGTGTTTCAGAGTTCCAGAAGTTTGCGTTAGTTACAGATTGCTACAGACTGTTCTGTTTTTGACAGATTCTGTTTTTCGTGTGTTGTTTGCTTATTTCAATGCATCTATGGCTAGTAATTCAGTATATGAACCATAAAGAAGTTGGAATACAGTAGGTTTAACAATAAATTAAATAGAGAATGAGTTCACTGCAGTACCTTATGTGGTGGTTTTGTTTTCTCTCACTAACGGAGCTTATAAGATTTCCTGATGAGTTTTGTGTTGTGAAGTTTTCAAGTTTTGGGTAAAGCTTTTATAGACTATGGAATAAAGGGTGGAAAGAGACTAAGCTTGGGGATGCCCATGGCACCCCAAGATATTCAGGAATATCCAAAATCCTAAGCTTGGGGATGCCCCGGGAAGGCATCCCCTCTTTCGTCTTCGATCATTGGTAACTTTACTTGGAGCTATATTTTTATTCGCCACATGATATGTGTTTTGCTTGGAGCGTCGTGTATTATATTAGTCTTTGCTTTTTAATTTACCACAAGCATCCTTTCTGTACAAACCTTTTGGGAGAAGCCTATTTGATTAGAATTTGCTAGAATACTCATGTGCTTCACTTATATCTTTTGAGCTTGATAGTTTTCGCTCTAGTGCTTCACTTATATCTTTTAGAGCACGGTGGTGTCTTAATTTTGAAGAAATTGCTAGTCTCTCATGCTTCACTTATATCTTTTTGAGAGTCTTTTAGAACAGCATGGTATTTGCTATGGTCATAAAGTTGGTCCTAGAATGATGAGCATCCAAGTTGGGTGTAATAAAAAATATCATAGAAAAGTGAATTGGATGCTATGATCAACTTGATACTTGATAATTGTTTTGAGATATGGAGGTAGTGATATTAAAGTCATGCTAGTTGGGCTATTATGAATTCAAAGAATGCTTGTGTTGAAGAGAGCAAATTCCTTAGGATGCATGTATGGTTAAAGTTGTGTAACAAATTTGAAACATGAAGTGTACTTGGCTTGTGCATCCTTATGAGTGGCGGTCGGGGATGAGCGATGGTCTTTTCCAACCAATCTATCCCCCTAGGAGCATGCGTGTAGTACTTGATTTTTGATGACTTCTAAATTTTTGCAATAAGTATATGAGTTCTTTTGACTAATGTTGAGTCCATGGATTATACGCACTTCTACCTTTCCACCTTTGCTAGCCTCTTCGATACCATGCATTGCCCTTTCTCACCTTGAGAGTTGGTGCAAATTCGCCAGTGCATCCAAACCCAGTGATACGATACGCTCTATCACACATAAACCTTCTTATATCTTCCTCAAAACAGCCACCATACCTACCTATTATGGCATTTCCATAGCCATTCCGAGATATATTGCCATGTAACTTTCCACCGTTTCGTTCATCATTTTCATGACATACTTTACTTTTGTCATATTGCCATTGCATGATCATGTAGTTGACATCGTATTTGTGGCTAAGCCACCAAGCATTATTTTTCATACATGTCACTCTTGATTCACTGCACCATCCCGGTACACCGCCGTGGCATTCATATAGATTTATATCTTGTTCTAGTTTCGAGTTGTAATTCTTATGTTGTAATCAATAGAAGTATGATGATCATCATTATTAGAACATTGCCCAAAGAAAAAAAAGAAGAAAGGCCAAAAGAAAAAAAGGCCCAAAAAAAGAAAAAAACAAAAGAAAAAAGAAAACAAATAAAAGGGCAATGTTACTATCTCTTTTTCCACACTTGTGCTTCAAAGTAGCACCTTGTTCTTCATGTAGTGAGTCTCATATATTGTGCTTCAAAGTCGCACAATGTTTTTCATATAGTGAGTCTCATAAGTTGTCTTTTTCATACTAGTGGGAATTTTTCATTATAGAACTTGGCTTGTATATTCCTACGATGGGCTTCCTCAAATGCCCTAGGTCTTCGTGACCAAGCAAGTTGGACGCACACCCACTAGTTTTCTTTTGTTGAGCATTCATTTATAGCCAATCCCAACTCCTCATGTTGACATAAATTGATGGGCATCTCCATAGCCCGTTGATTATCCTCGTCAATGTGAGACTTTCTCCTTTTTTGTCTTCTCCACACAATCCCCATCATCATATTCTATTCCACCCATAGTGCTATATCCATGGCTCACGCTCATGTATTGCGTGAAGGTTGAAAAAGTTTGAGATTATTTAAGTATGAAAAAATTGCTTGGCTTGTCGTCGGGGGTACAAAAGTTGGGAACATCTTTGTGTGACGGAAATGAAGCATAGCCTAACTATATGATTTTGTAGGGATGAACTTTCTTTTGCCATGATATTTTGAGAAGACATGATTACTTTGATTAGTATGCTTGATGTGTTACTATTTCTTATGTCAATATGAACTTTAATTTTGTGTTTATTTGGATCTGAACATTCATGCCACAATAAAGAAAATTACATTATGAATTATGCTATGTAGCATTCCACATCAAAAATTCTCTTTTTGTCATTTACCTACTCGAGTACGAGCATGAATTAAGCTTGGGGATGCTTGATACATCTCCAACGTATCTATAATTTTTGATTGTTCCATGCTATTATATTACCCCTTTTAGATGTTTATGTGCTTTATTTTACACATTTATATCATTTTTGGTACTAACCTACTAACCGGAGGCCCAGCCCATATTGCTGGGTTTTTTTTGCCTATTTCAGTATTTCGAAGAAAAGGAATATCAAACGGAGTCCAAACGGAATTAAACCTTCGGGAGCGTGATTTTTGAAACAAATCTGATCTGGAGAGCTTGGAGTGCAAGTCAAGAAACTCACGAGGGCCCCACGAGAGAGGGGATGCGCCCCCCTGTAGGGCGCGCCCCCTGTCTCGTGGGCCCCTCGGGCGGCCACCGACGTACTTCTTCCTATATATACCTACATACCTCGAAAACATCCAGGGGCTCCACGAAACACAATTTCCACCGCCGTAACCTTCTGTATCCGCGAGATCTCATCTTGGAGCCTTCGCCGGAACTCTGCCGGAGGAGGAATCAACCACGGAGGGCTTCTACATCAACATCCGCTATTTGATGTAAACTCTTTTTGCGGTGTGTTTGTCGAGATCCGATGAATTGTGGGTTATGATCAAGTTTATCTATGAATAATATTTGAATCTTCTCTGAATTATTTTATGTATGATTGAGTTATCTTTGCAAGTCTCTTCGAATTATCAGTTTGGTTTGGCCTACTAGATTGGTCTTTCTTGCCATGGGAGAAGTGCTTAGCTTTAGGTTCAATCTTGCGGTGTTCTTACCCAGTGATAGAAAGGGTTGCAAGACACATATTGTATTGTTGCCATCGAGGATAACAAGATGGGGTTTATCCCTCTACATCATGTCATCTTGCTTAATGCGTTACTCTGTTCTTATGAACTTAATACTCTAGATGCAGGCAGGAGTTGGTCGCTGTGTGGAGTAATAGTAGTAGATGCAGGCAGGAGTCGGTCTACTTGTTATGGACGTGATGCCTATATACATGATCATGCCTAGATGATCTCATAACTATGCGCTTTCTATCAGTTGCTCGATAGTAATTTGTTCACCCACCGTAATACTTATGCTATCTTGAGAGAAGCCTCTAGTGAAACCTATGGCCCCCGGGTCTATCTCTTATCACATTTTCTTTCAATCTACCTTTATTTGCATCTTTACTTTTTGCATCTATATCATAAAATACCAAAAATATATCTATCTTATCATACTATCTTTATTAGATCTCACTTTCGCAAGTGGCCGTGAAGGGATTGACAACCCCTTTATTGTGTTGGTTGCGAGTTCTCAACTTGTTTGTGTAGGTGCGTGGGACTTTTGAGGAGCCTCCTACTGGATTGATTCCTTGGTTCTCAAAACTGAGGGAAATACTTACGCTACACTTTGCTGCATCACCCTCTCCTCTTCGAGAAAAACCAACGCAAGCTCAAGACGTAGCATCCACCATGGAGCAATCTTCAACTTCACCTGCAACTCACAACTCTATAAGAGGGGCTGAGCAAAAGCAGTAACATTGCCAAGCAATGGTTTTCCAGGAAGAGTGAAAAGGTTAGAGGCTGACATGGCAATTTGGGAGGCTTGAAGAGCAAATGATAGGTAGCGCAACAAAGCGATAGAACGAAGCAACTAGCATAGCAATGATAGTAGTGAGATCCAAGGTGATGGTCATCTTGCTTGAAATTACACAAGGAAAAAGAATGAGTCCATGAAGAAGATGAAGCCGCAAAGACGAACCAAGCGTAGATGAATGAATCCTCACGATCGCAATGAAACATGAACTAACGAGATGGAGCACAACCGGAGAGAAGCAAACAACAAGGTAAACACGCAACACATAACCATGACATGATTCTCAACCAAGTATGATGCATGACAAAGGCTACATGAATCTACTCATGGCAAGAGATGATGCATACAAGAACAACAAAGCCAAACCAGTTTAAATGGGGCCGGAAACAACATATAATAATTCCGGTAAGTCCTCATATGCATGTTTCGAAGTTGGTCCAGATCTGAACAACCATGAAGTTGAAGTTGTTAAACAGCAAGTTAAAGAGCACCAAGAGGATCTACATGAAATTCTAGTCAAGTTACATATAAAGTTCATTTAGTTCGGAGCTACGGCCTAGAAGATATGAGCAAAACAAGTTAAACATGGCATTGATGCAAAATGCACACAAACATCAAGCAAACACTCTCAAAACATGGATGCAACATGATAATATGAAACTTCATGCAAAAACAAGCAAGTTTCATATAGAGCACACTCAAAACGGAGCAACGGTTCAACACATTCACATGAAACAAGTTTAAAGGACAAGCTGTCCAAAACAACAACTAGGAATCTAGCAAGCATCAAAACAATATGCTACAGCATCTCAACGCGAAAACAAAAGGCATGGGCATGAAGTACAGGTAGAGCATGACAAAACATGAACACTGAGCTATCTCCAGAAAACCCAAGAACATGCTCAAAAGGATATGGCAAGATTGAAAATAATAACAGTTTCACAGACTTGGCAGAAATAACATCAGGTTGCAATGTTTAGAGCTATCAAACAACATGTCACAGGAACTTAATATGGCAAACAAAGGCACGGCATGCTAAAAATAAATACAAAGAACAAAACTCCCTTACTGAACTTATTCCAAAGATCAACAGAAAAGATGGTAGCATCCATCCAAACGTGGCAAGTGATACGACAGATTCAGACATGGCAGGTACAACGATAAGTAGGCACGTTGGTGAGCTTGTACCACTCACCACAGAGAAATACTTGGCATGACAAGGTGCCCAACAGTAAGGAGACATGTTTTCAAAACAAGTTCATAGGGTGAATGGATCACTAGCAAAACACATGGCAAAACTGAATTTAATGTTAACAGGCTGACAGTAACATTATTTAGCATGTTTGGAGCAAGATTACAACAAGTTATAGCAGGCTATAATTGCAACCAAGGGCATGTATGGATATATCATAACATGCATAACAAAACATACTTAGTGAACATCTCTAGATCATGCATAGAATGACTTGTAGGAGCAGGTTACATGGCATCACAATGTTACAGCTACAGACTTGGCAGAAATGACTGTCACAGGAATCAGCAACATCATGGAGGCTACATTGCATGCTTGGTATAGTCAACACATACATCACAAAAATACAAGACAAGCACCCCTTAAATATGGCATGATGTAGTTCAAAACTCATGTAGAGCTCATGCTCATAGGATGCACTCACAAAATGCAATGAAAAAGACAAATCAACAATTTATAAGAGATTTAGCAGGTTAACATCATATAGCACTTTTGCAACGATGATTAGGGCATAAAGATTGATACAAACAAGCATGGCACAATGGAATGAAATGTATATCATCTCACAATGAACATTTTGATATATTATACATGCATATCGGAGCAACATGCACAAAGATACAGCTGGTCAAAGTTGCCTATATGATGCTGAAATTCAGGAAAAAAACGGATCGAGCGCGATATAGCCAAGGTGTGCATGGGGCGAGGGATAGGGTTGCTCACCCTGGGCTTCGGCACACGAATAGGGATGAGGCGGGCCGGGGCTGGGCCGTGTCCAGCAGGCCAGTTGGGGGGGCCCACGAAGGCGTCAACGCGGGCGAGCAGGACGAGCTGCTCATCCTCGATCCACGGCGAGGTCGGCATGGCGGCATCGGCGGGGTCCGGCTGGAGGCGAGGTCGGAGGAGGCCGAGGGGTGGTGGATCCGGGAGGATCCGGCCCTAGGGACCCGATTCTCGGTGGCGGCGGGGTCGGCAGTGCACGGCGGCGCGGGATCCGGCAGCGAGCTCCATGGTGGCCCTGCGGGGAGAAGAGAGAGAGAGAGAGAGCGAGGTGAGAGAGAGATCGGCCAGAGGAGGAAGGAGATGGAGACGAGCGCAGTGCCGGTGACCAGGGGCGGCAAGGGCGACGAGACGGCGGTGCGCTCCGGTGGGGTCGAGGCGGCGGCGGACGATTTAACGTCGGCGTAGGGGCGCACCCGAGCGCTGGGCATACGGCCGCCAAGACGGCTCGTCCGGGCCCCGATGGGCTCTTCGGGCCACGATCTGGGCCGGGAGGGCCGACGCGGTGGATACGGTGGCGGGGTGATGTGTCGGCGCAGGATTCGCGGGGAACTGCGGTGGGATTTCGTCTGGCGGGCGCGGACATGTCCGGCGCGCTGAGGAGCGGGGCTAGGGTTTCATCTGCGTGAAATTTCGGGGAGGGGCACATATTTATAGGTAGAGGGAGCTAGGAGTGTCCAAATGAGGTGCGGCTTTCGCCCACACGATCGTGATCGAACGGCCGAGAGCATGGAGTGGGTTAGGATGGGCTTGTGGGCTGTTTGAAGGGGGGTGTTGGGCTGCAAAGAGAGGGGCTTCGGGCTACGCGGTTAACTGTTGGGGCATCAAACGACCTCCAAATGGAACGAAATTTGACAGGCGGTCTACCAGTGCTATACCAAGGCCACTCAGCAAATCTCGGCCCATTCCAATAACGTTTTTATCCCACTCATGAAACAAGGTCTGAGAGGGGCAACAGGTGCGTGCGAGTGTGTCTGTGCTCAGAACGGACAACGGAGAGAACCGGCGGGACCCAAACGGATGCAAGTTTTGATGAAATGCAGATGATGACATGGAAAAATGCAACACGCAAGCAAATAACATGGCAATGACGACGAATAACTAGGGGACACATGGTGCATCGGATTTGGGGCGTTACAGTCGCCGCCATGAACTTGGCTAGAGCTGGGTACCCGACGATGGCGTTGCACGGCAGGCGGATGTCGACGACGTCAAAGTTGATGATCTCAGTGTGGTAGTTGTCGCGCTTGCCGAAGGTGACAGGGAGGCGGACCTGCCCAATCGGATGCGTGGAGCCATCGGTCACTTGTAGCGACCATACCTCAAACATTCTATTCTCTGTGCATCAGTGTCATCCCTGGATCAGTAATGCTGACACACACAGTGCTTGAGGATTTAGAACAGTGTTTCAATCACACACTTATTACATCGAATGTCTCAAAAGAGAACTTCTTACAATAATATGGCTTAAGGCCATCTAAAAACAATAACAGCGGAAGGCTAGGAAGATAAAGCGAGTCCATCAAACTCCAATGGCATAGCTGAGTGAGCGACAACGACCTATGGCACCTTACTCGTCGTCTGAAAAGTCTGCAACATGCAATGTTGCAGCCCGAAACGGGTCAGCACATGGAATATGCTAGCAATGTAACACATAAGAGTAATGAACAGAACGAATGCTAACACTACATGCACACATGGTTGGTGGAAAGCTCTATGGTTACAGTTTTGCATAAAGCCAATTTTTCCCTGCATCAAAGGAATAAATTTTATTTAACTACCATGGTGTTTGTTAATCATTCAAAAGGTTCCTCCAACTCAATCCCAATTAAGGATCATCATTGACCCAACAAAATTAGTTTAGAGTGATGAGATCAACATGATAATCCAAGAACCAGATACTCAAGATGTCCATAACCGGGGACACGGCTAACCATGGTTAGGTTGTACACTCTATAGAGGTTTTCACACATTTCCCCACAAGACTCGATCTCCTCCGTTGGATTTCTGGCACTACATGGTGTTTGAGAAACGGATAACCGAGACACAGTGTTTCAGAAACATTAACTCTTTACTCTGGGTAGACAGTACCACCTACAACCCACTACATCTGCTAGTCTACCTCTTAAAGAGCTCACGCAACTTACTCAACTATGCCAGAGCCCATATTCGCTTGTGGCTGCACATGGAGTTTCTAGCATTATTAATCTTATGATCCCTTTGAGCCTGGGTGGCATTCCATAGGGTAATCACACGGGTACTCCAGGATTCCCTTGGGCAACTCTGGATTCCCCAGGTGCCCTGACAACCACTGGGTACTCCAGGGTGCCTCAACCAATCCACCCAGATGTGTATTTAAGTGGCCACCTTAAGTAAACCACTAATTAACATTACTCACATTTGTCATGGATACACTCACCCAATCCACGCCTACGAGCATATGATAGCAAATCCTAAGCATAACGTAGAAGTAACTCCCAAAGGTTTGATAATAAATAGGACAATAGGTTCTACCTCATCATCTACTTCCCAGACCCACATGTTATTCAGATCCTAACCATGCAATGTTTGAGGGTTGATCTAATGCATAAAAACTGGGTAATAAAGTGGTATGATCAAAGTGTTACTTGCCTTGCTGATGATCCGCAAAACCTAGAGACTCGTAGTAGCACGCTTCACACTCCCGGTACTCTATCGCAAACAAACAATAACATACATAAGCACTCAACTAGAAGCACGGGTAAAAGTCAAATAGAAGATCTAACCAAAAATTTCAACTGAAGAACTCTGATTTGCAAAAAGAATCAAATCAAACGGAGCAATGAAACTCAAACTACGAAAGAAACAAGATCCGATTACTAATCTGGACTAAAGTCAAATTTTATAGTACGAAAATCTTTTTCAAGTTGGTTAAACAGAAAGAGGGCTTCGAGACGAAGTTCTACGCGCTTGAATCACCTGAATCGGATAATCGAGCGAAAAGATAAACTAAAACGAAGATCAGGGCAGATATCGCGATCGAAAATAATCACGAAAAATTCCTGGAAAAATAAAACGCGACGAGCAGGCTAATGGGTGAACAGCGTTCGTAAAAATGGACGTACGGACAAACGTCCGCTATGTAACTAAACCGAAAAAACAAACCGATCTAAAAAATTAAACCAACGGTTTCTAATAAAACCGAACAGTTTTTCAGAGAAAACCGGCGGCGGCGGCTATACCTCCGGCGAGGTCGGGTTTGGCGGCGGGACGGCGGCGAGCTACGGCAGAGGGGCTCCGGCGGCGGTGGAGGTCAAGGTCAAGGGACGGGCGGCGGCGGCGAGGCGAGGCTGCGGCAGCGGATCGAGGCGGGCGGGGCTGGCGCTATGGTTCAGCAGGGCTGGCGGGCCTCGGCGGCTTATAAGGCCGGCAGGGTCGAAGTCCTAGTCGAGCACGGCCCGGCTAGGTCAGTTACCTTTTTTTAATAAATCCTGACGCAGAAAAACTAACGAAAGAAATACGGGATGGATTCCAAAAATCCCGAAATAAATTTTCATGGTCCTCTAATAATTTTGCGGACAAAGTGAACATTTATTTGGGGCCCTAATGTAATTTTGAAAAACGATTTTTTTTACTAATTCAAATAAAATAGCAATAAAACTCCGAATAAAATTCTTATTTGATTTTATTATTTTTCCTCCAATATTTCTTTATTTTGGAGAAGTCATTTTATCCCCTCTCTTTTATTTTCATATAAGAAATATACGAATAGAAAAATAATTAAAACCAAATGATCCTCTTTTCAAAATTTGAGAAAACTCAAATATGAAAATAACGAAATCCCCAACTCTCTCCGCGGGTCCTTGAGTTGCGTAGAGTTTCTAGGATCAACCAAAATGCAATAAAATATGATATGCACTGATGATCTAATGTATAACATTCCAAATTGAAAATTTGGGATGTTACAAACCTACCCCCCCCTTAAGATGAATCTCGCCCTCGAGATTCAGGTTGGCTAGAAAATAGGTTGGGTGATCCTTCCGTAGGTCTTCCTCTCGTACCCAGGTGGCTTCATCCTCGGTATGGTGGCTCCACTGAACTTTGCAGAACTTGATAACCTTGCTGCATGTGTATCGGCTGGCAAACTCGAGAATCCTTACTAGTTTCTCCTTGTAAGTCAAAGCGCTATCCAATTGAATCGCTTCCAGTGGCACTGTATCTCTCAGAGGAATATCGGCCATCTCTGCGTGGCAGTTCTTCAACTTGGAAACGTGAAACACATTGTGAACTCCTGACAATCCTTCTGGTAATTCCAGTTGTAAGCAACTTCTCCCATACGTTCCAAAACTTTGTATGGTCCCACAAAACGTGGTGCTAACTTTCCCTTAACTCCAAAACGCTTAACTCCTTGAAGTGGGGACACACGAAGATACACTCTGTCTCCAAATTCGTAAACTGTCTCTTTGCGTTTAGAATCCGCATAACTCTTCTGCCTAGACTGGGCTACCTTGAGCCTATCATGAATCAGTTTAACCTTCTCTTCAGACTCCTTAATCAAATCTGGTCCAAACCACGGACGGTCTCCAACTTCATCCCATAACAACGGTGTCCTGCACCTCCTTCCGTACAAAGCTTCGAAAGGGGCCATCTTCAAACTGGCTTGATAACTGTTGTTGTAAGAGAACTTCGCATATGGCAAATTGTCGTCCCAACTAGATCCATAATCTAGTGCACAAGATCTCAACATGTCCTCCAGAATTTGGATGACTCTCTCGGTCTGTCCATCTGTCTATGGATGAAAGGCTGTACTAAACTGTAGCTTGGTACCCAAAGTCTCATGCAACTGATTCCAGAACTTTGAGGTAAACTGGGTTCCTCTGTCTGATACAATGGTCCTCGGAACTCCATGCATACATACGATCCTGGTCATGTATATCTTTGCCAACTTAACACTGGTGTAAGTGGTCTTCACTGGGATGAAATGAGCTACCTTCGTCAACCGATCGACTACAACCCATATCGAGTCATAGCCTGAACGAGTCCTGGGCAATCCCATGATAAAATCCATGGCTGGTTTGTCCCACTTCCATTCGGGTATCGGCAATGGCTGTGGCAAATCTGCTGGCTTTTGATGCTCTACCTTTACTCTCTGACATACATCACATACTGCTACATACTCTGCAATATCCTTCTTCATTTCGGTCCACCAGAAACTATCCTTCAAATCCAGATACGTCTTGGTATTTCCTCGGTGAATCGAATACGGCAAATCATGGGTGAGGGAGTCCTGGACTAGGGGGTGTTCGGACAGCCGGACTATCAATATCAGCCGGACTCCCCAACTACGAAGATAGAAGATTGAAGACTCCGGCTCGTGTCCGGAAGGTACTTTTCTTGGCGTGGAAGGCAAGCTTGGCGATACGGATATGTAGATCTCCTACCATTGTAACCGACTCTGTGTAACCCTAGCCTCTCCGGTGTCTATATAAACCGGAGGGCCTTAGTCCGTAGGACACAACATTACATCTCAACAATCATACCATAGGATAGCTTCTAGGGTTTAGCCTCCTTGATCTCGTGGTAGATCTACTCTTGTACTACCCATATCATCAATATTAATCAAGCAGACGTAGGGTTTTACCTCCATCGAGAAGGCTGAACTCGGGTAAAACATTGTGTCCTCGTCTCTGTTACCATCCACCTAGACGCACAGTTCGGGACCCCTACCCGAGATCCGCCGGTTTTGACACCGACATTGGTGCTTTCATTGAGAGTTCCTCGTGTCGCCACCGATAGGCTCGATGGCATCTTCAATCATCAACGCTGTCCGTGGTGAGACTTTTCTCCCGGACAGATCTTCGATTGGCGGCTTTGTACTGCGGGCCAATTCTCTTGGCCATCCGAGCAGATCGAAGCTACGCCCACAGCCGTCGAGTCGATTCGAAGCTTAAACTTCATGGCCGATGACCGCGGAGACTTGATCTCCGACGGACTCGAGCCACGCCTAAGCAGCGCCAGACCTGTGTGACGATGGGCATGATCTAGCTCGCCACGGACAATGCTTTGGTGGTCGCTTTTCGAATCCGCTCCGCCATCGCCCGGAGCCGATCGCCCATGACGAGGGCCGGTGGATAGACGCCGCCCTGGGGTCTTCAACATCCACGGCGATGGAGCCAAATACCGATCTTGTCCCCTGCGGAACTCGTGATCCCGAGGCGCCGGACTCCTCGCCGGACTCCGAGCCTCCCGCGCCCCTGTCAACTAAACCGGATTGGGCGCCGGTTGTGGAATTCACCGCCGCGGACATCTTTCAGCACTCGCCTTTCGGTGATATCCTGAATTCTCTGAAGCATCTCTCACTATCAGGAGAATCCTGGCCGGACTATGGCCAGGATGGTTGGAGTTCGGACGACGAAGAAATTCAGAGCCCACCCACCACCCACTTTGTAGCCACTGTCGAGGATCTAACCGACATGCTAGACTATGAATCCGATGACATCGACGCTATGGACGATGAGGCCGGAGACGAACAGGACCCAGCACCCATGGGGCACTGGAAGGCCAGCTCGTCATATGACGTCTACATGGTTGACACCCCAAAAGAAGGGGACGGCGAAAAAGCAGCGGAGGAAGATTCTTTAAAGAAGCAGCCAAAACGCCGGCGTCAGCGGCGCCACTCTAAATCCCGCCACAACAAGAATGGAGATTCCGGCACGGGAGACAATAACACTCCGGAGAGTGCCGAAGACGATCCCCTCCTGCAAGACTCAGCACGGGAGGACGCAGAAGCGAGCCCCCACGACAGGGCAGCAGACGAAGGGGTTGAGGATGATAACTACATGCCTCCCTCCGAAGACGAAGCGAGCCTCAACGATGATGAATTCGTCATACCCGAGGATCCCGTCGAACAAGAGCGCTTCAGGCGCAGGCTCGTAGCCACCGCAAATAGCCTAAAGAAAAAGCAGCAACAGCTTCAAGCTGATCAAGACCTGCTAGCCGATCGATGGACCGAGGTCCTCGCGTCAAGAGTATAAACTCGAACTCCCTCCAAAGCTACCTAAGACGCAAGCTGCTCCCCGATTAGAGGAGGAAGCATACATACCTTCATCACCAACAAGACGACATGGCTGACCGACCACCCCGTGGTCGCGACAGAGAGGCATTCAGGCCCCCAGCCAAGACCGTACCCCGACATCGATCCAAGAGTACGAAGCCAAAAGGGAACGCGCCGGACTTGCGAGACATCTTGGAGGACAAAGCAAGACAATCCAGATGCATCTATGGATCACGTAGGCGCCCTACGACCCACGACGAATACCGTCGCGCCGGACATAACGCCGGCCGGGCCGAACGTAGCAGACAGCGCTCACTTGAGCTGCGTCGTGATATCGCTCAATACAAGGGCGCCGCACACCCGTTATGCTTCACTGATGAGGTAATGGATCATCAGATCCCCGAAGGGTTCAAACCCGTGAATATCGAATCTTACGATGGTACAACAGACCCCGCGGTGTGGATCGAAGATTATCTCCTCCACATCCATATGGCACGCGGCGACGATCTCCACGCCATCAAATATCTCCCACTCAAGCTTAAAGGACCAGCTCGGCATTGGCTCAACAGCCTGCCGCAGAGTCAATTGGGTGTTGGGGAGACCTGGAGGCCGCATTCCTTGATAACTTCCAAGGTACATATGTGCGACCACCAGACGCCGATGACCTAAGCCACATTATTCAGCAGCCAGACGAATCGGCCAGACAATTCTGGACACGGTTTTTGACGAAGAAAAATCAAATCATCGACTGTCCGGATGCAGAGGCCCTTGCAGCCTTCAAACATAACATCCGGGACGAATGGCTAGCCCGGCACCTGGGGCAGGAGAAGCCGAAATCCATGGCAGCCCTCACATCGTTAATGACTCGCTTTTGTGCGGGAGAGGACAGCTGGCTAGCATGCAGCAACAATCTCCGCAAAAATTCTGGCAGTCCGGACACTAAGGACAACCACGGCAGGTCACGTCGAATCAAAAACAAACGCCGAATTAACGGCAACGACAAAGAGGATACGACAGTCAACGCTGGATTCCGAGGCTCAAAGCCCGGCCAACGGAAGAAGCCATTTAAACGAACAACTCCGGGTCCATCCAATCTGGACCGAATACTCGACCGCTCATGCCAGATACATGGCACCCCCGAAAAGCCAGCTAATCACACCAACAGAGATTGTTGGGTGTTCAAGGAGGCCGGCAAGTTAATCGCCGAACACAATGACAAGGGGCTAAATAGCGACGACGAGGAGGAGACCCGGCCGCCGAAAAATAGAGGACAGAAGGGTTTCCCCCCGCAAGTGCGGACGGTGAATATGATTTACGCAACCCATATACCCAAGAGGGAGAGGAAGCGCGACTCACGGGGCGTCTCACGCGATGGAGCCAGTCGCCCCGAAGTTCAATCCATGGTCCTCCTGCCCGATCACTTTCGATCGACGAGACCATCCGACCAGCATACGCCATGGCGGATTCGCCGCATTGGTCTTAGACCCAATCGTCGATGGATTTCACCTCACAAGAGTCCTGATGGACGGCGGCAGCAGCCTGAACCTGCTTTATCAGGACACAGTGTGCAAAATGGGCATAGACCCATCCAGGATCAAACCTACTAAGACAACCTTTAAAGGTGTCATCCGTGAGTGGAAGCCAATCATGACAGCTCGGTCACACCGAAGTGGTCTTGGATCCCGGATAATTTCCGGGCGAAGAGTTAATCTTGACATAGTCCCGTTCCGTAGCGGCTATCATGCCTTGCTCGGACGAACCGCGTTTGCAAAATTCAACGCGGTGCCGCATTATGCATACCTAAAACTCAAGATGCCAGGCCCTCATGGAGTCATTACGGTCAATGGAAATACGGAATGCTCCCTCCGAACAGAGGAACATATACCGGCTCTCGCGGTAGAAGTACAGAGCAGCCTTTTACGGCAATTCTCTAGTCCGCCAGTCAGAAAGCCGGATGCATCAAAGCGCGCCTGGAGCAACACTAACCAAGACCACCCGGCGCGATCAGAGCACGCGTAGCAATGCGGCCCCCACCCTCGCCCGCGCATGATCGCAAGAATAACACTCCGCGTACATCATTACGCTTTGGAGATACCATGGGCGCAGGGGAGGGGCATAACCACAAGGACCAAAGAGTGCGGCTCGACCACACCAGGGGCTCATGCTAGCGCCCCCCTTGGCTTTGTTTTTTACCTTTTCTTTCTTTCTTTTTATTTTGCATACCCAGGACTCTATTAACTAGAAGCCCTGTCCAACGGCGAACTTGCCGAACTCAAGATGCAACAGTCAGGGATTAAAGAAGGCTGCGACGAACACTCAGGTGGCCTCCATTACGAGCATTAAATTCGATTACATACACCAAGTCCGCAGCTTATCCCTGGAGGGGGGCATGTTAATTTAGTCCGAATCCCTTGCTTACTGCACTATTTGTATCAGTCCGCTTTATTTGCAGACCTTCTTTTACAAATAACGCAACACTTCCTTCTTGCAAGTACATTACCTTTTCATTGCAATTGCGTTATCTTTTACATATGTTCATTATATGACATCCTGCACCCGTATACTTGGTACGGTCGAATACACCAGGGGCTTCTGTTCCCCATATTATGGTGTGATTAAGTCCGAACACTTTCACAAGTGCGGCACCCCAAACTTATAGCATTATATGAATCAGCTCCGAATCATGTCTTGGGTCAATACTTGGGTTTGCCCGGCTCCCATGTTTTGGTACCTTACGTTCCGTTCCGTCGGCTAAGGTAGCACTGGGAGAACCACTGCGATTGCGCCTGGTTGAGTCGGGTTAACGCCTCGAGGAAAGCTAAAACGACCGGCATGATAAGGCGAGAGACCGGTCGCTTGTCCGAGAGGTTCTTTCGGTACTTAAAGGCTCATGCCGCTTGAGCGAAGTTCGGATGATGTCCAAGAAGGCGTGGATAGCGCCCGGATTCGGTCTTCCGAATACCGGGGCTTCACCAAATTTAAAATTATAGAATTCTATGGCTAAGTGAGAGTGTTCAAGCATTATAAGTCCGGTCGCCTTGTTCGTCGTGTTGAGCGCCTCCCTAGATGGACCCAATAATGGGAACAAGAGTGCTCAAGTTTATCACCGAACACCCCAGCCTTTGTAGCCCGGGGGCTAAAGCCAACGACTTGCCATCTCTCAGATTTAACAAACGGCCGCACAGAAGGTAATATTTTAAATTCAACAAAGCGTTGCTCATGGCGCATATAAACGAGGTTTTCAGCGCACAGGATAAAAACACAGCGAGTTCACTCAAGGATTACATTAAGGGGGCATTCTTCTGCAATATCGCGGGCTCCCTTCAGGACAACTTTATAATATCGCTCCGGCGTACGATGCTCCTTGCCCGGCGGCGGTGGATCCGTGAGAAGCTTCTCCGCATCCAGCTTGACCCATTGCACCTTTATGCGGGCAAGGGCCCGACGGGCGCATTCAATACAGGCGGAGCGCTTGATCACATCCAGCCTGGGGCATGCATCCGCCAGCTGCCACACTAGGCCAAAGTAGCTGCCAGGCATGGCCTGCCCAGGCCACAGCCGGACTGTGAGGCCCTTCATGGCCTCCTCAGCTACCTTGTGGAGTTCGACCAACTGCTTCAGCTGGTCGCTTGGGGGCACGGATGGCCGGCCTCAAATATTGAGACCGAAGACCTTCTCCGTTGAGCTCCCTCCTCGCCACGATAGAACGCAGGCGGCATCGATCGCACTCTGCGCAGATCTGCAAATGCCCCGAGTGCTCGAATTCGGTAAGTATCCGTGATTTACATTAACATGCTTGCTCTGCATGAAAAACGCCTTACCCGCCGCTATCTTCTTTATGTCCTCTACTTCCTCATGGGCCTTTTGGGCCTCGGCCTTGGTGGACTTGGCACCTTCGAGAGCCGAGGCAAGCTCGGACTCTCGAGTCTTGGAGTCACGCTCCAAACTCTCATGCTTTTTCATGAGAGCCTGGAGCTCTTGCCGAACTTCCGCCACCAGTGTCGTTTGCTTTCTCGCTCAGACCGTTCTATGGCCGCATTGAGTTCGGCCACGGACACGGCATCCTTCAGGGCTGCCACCTCGTTAATGGCCCCTGCATTAAATATATTATCCTTATTAATCATGTTGGCAAATCAAACCCTTTTACAGAAGGTACTTATTTAAAGCGGTGTTATTCACCTTCTTTTTCCTTGAGCTGCCTCTTGGCATGGCCGAGCTCTTGCTCCGACCGCTCAAGATCCTTCTTCAGCGTCTCGACCTCCGCCGTTAATGCGGCAGAGGTCAACAATAAGAACTGCAAACCCATATTGACATATTTTTTAGCAACCCTGCGTCTATTTTGTTAGATCCTTAGTCCGGCTTTTTCTTTCCGAACACCGGACCAAGCATCAGGGGCTACTGTCTATGCGGTATTATATTACTCAATTTTAACCTTCTTACCTCAAAGCCTGTTAGAAGGCTGTTGCAGGCTTCGGTCAGCCCACCCTTGGCGAGCTGGACCTTCTCAATCACCGCACTCATGAGAGTGCGGTGTTCCTCCTCGATGGAAGTGCCGTTAAGCGCCTCCAGCAGGTTATCCGGCACCTCCGGTTGGACGGGGGCCACCGGCGCCACGGTCCTGCCCTTCTTTCGAAGGGGCCGCTTGCCGGACTCTGTAACCACTGCGGGTTCCGAAGTGGAGTCCGGCACAAAGTCCGGGGGGTTGCCTGACGACACCTCCGGAGCCTCCTCCTGGCGAGTCCCTCTGTGGGATTCTGCCTCGTCGTCCTCGTCGACACGTGGGGTAGAGGCGGTCGGGATGGAATTTACATCCAATGGCGCCAAAGACCCGCTCATCGAGTCGGGAAGATCGTCAACGGCCGGACTACGGGTAGAACGCGGCGTTAGGAGGACACTACATGGCATACAGTGCACAGCATATAAATGGTCTGAATACTTACGATCCTGCCGGACGCCTGGCCCTTGGAGGCCACTCTTCTTCGCCAACATCGATGTTGGCAAAACTGTCCGGGGGGATAGTTCTCCCCCTCTTGGACCCTTCGGCCGCCCCGGTTGGGGAGGCCTTCCTCTTCTTCTCTCCCTCCTCCGGGAGAGAGTACTCCTCCTCCTCCTCCTCATCTTTGGGGGAGGAGTCCTCGTCGTCGTCGTCAGACTCCTGATTGCGGGAACTCTTTCGAGTCCCCGCGGCCACCTTCTTGGCCTTCTTCTCCGGCACCACGTACGGTGCCGGAACCAGCAGCCTTGCTAAGCGGGCGTCCACTGGTTCTTCTGGCATGGGAGCCGGGCTGATGAGCAGCTGGGCCTTCTCCATCCAGTCCTGTCAAAGGAAGAGGCAGATTAAAAACTTCACTAGAGTCAATCTAGTTACTTCAAGTGTCCCGTAATGGGGTCGAATCACTTACCTTGTCGACCGGAGATCGCAAGCGGAATCATGGTCTTGATCGCGGATGCGGGGGCTTCGGCGCCCTTGAAGAGCACCCTCCAGGCGCCTTCGTATGTTGTGTCGAAGAGCGTGCTCAACATCTGGTGCTGTTCCGGATTAAACTCCCACAGATGAAATGCCCGTTCTTGGCACGGGAGAATCCGCCGGAGGAGCATGACCTGGACCACGTCGACGAGCCGGATCCTATTGCTCACCAGCTTCTTGATGCAGGCTTGAAGTCCCGTCACCTCCACCGGATCACCCCACTGCAAGCCCTTCTCTTTCCGGGAGGTGAGCTCCGTGGGGATTCCAGATCTAAATTGGGGCCGCCACCACGAGGCTCGCGCTGCTCGGTGATGTTGAACCACCCCGATTGCCACCCCTTGACGGAGTCCACGAAGGTCCCTTCTAGCCAAGGGACGTTGGGCAGCTTGCCCAACATGGCGCCTCCGCATTCCGCTTGCGTCCCCTTCACAATCTTTGGCTTGACGTTGAAGGTCTTGAGCCACAGGCCGAAGTGGGGCCGGATGCAGAGAAAGGCCTCGCACACGACGATAAACGCCGAGATGTTGATGACGAAGTTCGGTGCAAGATCGTGGAAATCCAGGCCATTGTAAAACATGAGCCCCCGGACAAATGGATGGAGCGGAAAGCCCAGTCCACGGAGGAAGTGGGGAAGGAAAACAACCCTCTCATGAGGCCCCGGGGTAGGAATGAGCTGCCCGCGTCGGGGCAGCCGATCTGCGATGTCGCCGAAAGGTATCCGCGTCGCGCAGCTTGGTGATGTCCTCCTCCTTGGCAGTGGAGGCCATCCATTTGCCTCCCCCTCCGGACATATTCGGAGAAGGGTCGAGGCGGGATGCGCGAGCTTAGGCGCTGGAGCTTGGGTTCGCAGGGATGGATGAGCAAAGGAGGAAGAAGGCGTAGGTGAGAAGGTAAATCCTTATCCCTTATATATAGGCGAACGAAACTACGCGTCCCTCACCGGCCTGGTAAAACTCGCTTATCTCCCAAGCGCCACCATCAATGGCGCGGTTGGGTTACCCACGCACGTATTGATGAGAATCCGGAATAAGGGGAACACGATCTACGCTTGACAGGGCGTGCTAAGGAAACCGCTTAAGCTAAGCGTCTTTGAGGTGGTATAGTAATTCAAACAAGAGCTTGGTAGCGGCGTGATGTCACGCCGCATAATACGTCGCCAGATTGGATCAAGATATGTGTTTTATTCTCTCTCGTTTGGAATGTGGAATTTATTTTGCAGAGCCGGACACTATCCTGGTGTTCATTATTTTCTCCGAATTATTCAAGGAGGGGAACCTGCCTTGCAATGCCGAACATTATGCACGCCGGACTTATCGTCATTGAAAACTGGTTCAGGGGCTACTGAGGGAGTCCTGGACTAGGGGGTGTCCGTACAGTCGGACTATCAATATCCGCCGGACTCGCAGACTACGAAGATAGAAGATTGAAGACTCCGGCTTGTGTCCGGAAGGTACTTTCCTTGGCGTGGAAGGCAAGCTTGGCGATACGGATATGTAGATCTCCTACCATTGTAACCGACTCTGTGTAACCCTAGCCTCTCCGGTGTCTATATAAACCGGAGGGCCTTAGTCCGTAGGACACAACATTACATCTCAACAATCATACCATAGGCTAGCTTCTAGGGTTTAGCCTCCTTGATCTCGTGGTAGATCTACTCTTGTACTTCCCATATCATCAATATTAATCAAGCAGGACGTAGGGTTTTACCTCCATCGAGAGGGCCTGAACCTGGGTAAAAACATTGTGTCCCTCGTCTCCTGTAACCATCCGCCTAGACGCACAGTTCGGGATCCCCTACCCGAGATCCGCCGGTTTTGACACCGACAATGGGCCTCCTGCAAAATCAACTTCCTGATCTCGGGGTCATTAGGCACATATACGCCATCCTCAAACCATAAGGTATCATGCTCATCCTCATGAAATCCATTGGACTTTCCTTTGTTCATCCTTTCCTTTATCTCGGCAATCTCCTTGTCAGTCTTCTGAGCTTCTCTGATCTTATCCATCAAGGTAGACTTAATTTACAATGCTGCTACATAACCCTTGGGAACTATTTCCAAACATAGCTCGCGAAGATCCTCTGCTAACTCCTCGGGTAATCCTCCGATCATGAGTGTATTGACATGACTCTTGTGACTCAACGCATCGGCCACTACGTTAGCCTTTCCGGGATGATAGTGTAACTTCATATCATAATATTAATGAGCGCCAACCATCTCCTTTGTCTGAGATTTAACTCCTTCTGCGTGAAGGTATACTTCAAACTGTTGTGATCCGTGTACACCTCACAATGATTTCCGATGATAAAATGTCTCCATGTCTTCAATGCATGCACTATGGCTGCTAACTCCAAATAGTGTGTAGCATAATTCTTCTCATGTGGTTTAAGCTGTCGTGAGGCATATGGAACAACTCTTCCCTCCTGCATAAGCACTGCTCCAAGTCCTCGACGAGAATCCTCGCAATACACTTGATAATCTTTGTGTTGATCTAGAAGGATCAACATTGGGGCTGTAACCAAATGTTTATTCAACTCCTGAAAACTGGCCTCATAATCCTCAGTCCATTTGAACTTGGTGTCCTTATTCAAGAACTCTGTCATGGGCTTGGCAATATTAGAGAAATTCGCAATGAACCTCCTGTAATATCCTGCGAGTCCAAGAAAACTCTGAATCTCTCCAACCGACGTGGGTGATTCCCATTGAGTCACGGTGACAACCTTGGTGGGGTCTACTGCTATTTCTTCTCCGGATATAACATGTCCGAGGAATCCAACTTTCTTCAACCAAAACTCACACTTGCTGAACTTGGCATATAACTGATGTTCTCTTAGCTTCTCAAGGACCAAGCGCAAATGCTCCTTATGCTCCTCTTCATTCTTTGACTAGACCAAAATATCATCAATGAATACCATGACAAACTTATCCAAAAACTCCATAAACACCTTGTTCATCATTCTCATGAAATATGCAGGCGCGTTAGCCAGACCAAATGACATAACGGTATATTCGTATAGCCCGTACCTTGTGGTAAAAGCTGTCTTAGGTATATCCTGCTCTCGAATCTTCAGCTGGTGATATCCTGATTGCAGATCGATCTTGGAAAATAATTTAGCTCCTTGCAAGTGGTAAAAAAAAATCATTGATCATCAGCAGTGGGTACTTGTTCTTGATCGTCACTTCATTCAACCCACGATAATCAACAACCATCCTCAACGATCCATCCTTCTTCTCCACTAGAAGCACTGGTGATCTCCAAGATGACAAACTTGGGCAAATATAGCCTTATCCAATAACTCCTTAATCTGCTTCTTAATTTCCTCCAAATCCTTTGCGGGCATCCAGTACGGTCTCTTAGATATTGGCCCTGTGCCTGGCAAAATCTCAATCAAAAACTCAATGTCTCTATCTGGTGGCATGCCTGGCAACTCCTCTGGAAATAGGTCAGGGAAATCCTTCACCACTGGTACTTCCTCCTGTACAACTCCTGATAAGGAATTCACTTGACTCCTCTTCGGCACATGCCGGGATACATACTTAATCCTTCTTCCTTCTGGGGTGGTGAGCAAAATCGACTTACTGGCGCAGTCAATGTTCCCTCCATACTTTGATAACCAATCCATGCCTAATATTACATCCAGTCCTTGCGACTCCAATACTATTAGGTCGGAGGGAAACACGTAGTTACCAATCCTTAATGGTAACCGATCACACCATAGGCTAGACATATACTCTGCTCCTGGTGAGGTTACTAACATGGGTGACCTAAGGGCTTGGGTTGGAAGGTTATACTTATGCACAAAACCCCTTGATATGTATGATTGCGATGCACCAGTATCAAAAAGAACGATTGCAGTAAATGACTTAACGAAAAACTTACCTATAACTGCATCGGGTTGCGCTTCAACCTCCTCCATGCTAACGTGGTTCACTTGTCCCCTGTTGAAAGGGTTGGGCTTCTTCCCAGAGCTTCCGTTGCCATTTCCATTCTTTGCTTCACAACACTCCATGGCGTAATGTCCATTCTTCCCACACTTGAAACAAGTAATGTGACTTAGATCCTTCTTGGCGGGCGTTATTGGGTTGGAACGGTTCTGGCCATTGCTTCCTCCATTCCATTCCCATTCTTGGGGCCACTATGGTTGTGCGAACTTCCTCCATTGGAATTATGGCCTCCATGGTTATAGTGAATGTGTCCTCCCGAGTTCGGGGTGAAACGGGGCCTCTACTAAGCTCCTGAATTGTACTTCCCTTGTCCATACTTCCTCTTGCGGTTGTCTATCTGCTGCCACTTCCCTTCAATCATGAGAGCTCTATCTACCAACTCCTGGTAGTTGTTGAAGGTTGCCACCATCAACTGCATGCTCAGCTCATCGTTCAGTCCTTCCAGATACTTCTCCTGTTTAGTGGCATCTGTAGCTACGTCATTTGGGGCATAACATGCTAACTTACTAAAATCATCCACATACTGGCCCAATGTGCGTCCTCCTTGGTGCAAGTTGCAAAACTCCCGCTTCTTCATGGCCATAGCTCCTGCTGAAACATGGGCAGTGCGGAAAGCCTACTGGAACTAGTCCCATGTGACAATGTTGATGGGGGTAAGTGGCTGTGAAATTCTCCCACCATGATGTTGCGGGTCCATAAAGATGGTGTGTGGAAAACACACTCTCTCTCCGCATCTGGTCATCCTGCAGTGGTCAGCTCCCTTCCAATCTTGCGGAGCCAATCATCTGCAACAATCGGCTCGGTGCTACTAGTGAACACCGGCGGATTCAGCCTTAGAAAATGGGCTAAGTGACCAACAGGTGGTGGTGGTGGTGGGTTGTTGTTGTTGTTGTTGTTGTTCCCCTGATTCAGATTCTGAACTAGTAGCTGCATCAGGGTATTCTGCTGCTGGATCCACTAAGTGAGTGCCGGTGGGAAAGAAAATCCATTGTCACGTGTCGGAGGCATATGATGGGTTTAGAAAAGGTGAGAAAACAGAATAGAATGAGGTCTAAAGGGAAAACACTACCCATATGCACATGGGACAAGCACAATCATATCACTTCAATCAAATTCAAACAAGGGATTACAATCGGTCTAACTATCGTTACAAATATGCTTAGACTATACTATATACATGCGGGAAATACTACTACTGATATGGTGGTCGACTAGAAGTTTTAATCAGTGGAAGACTCCATGATATCTACTCCAGCTTCATCAACATAGTCATCATCACTATCGTCGGGTTCTGAGTCGGTGTCATCGATGATGATGTAGTCCTCCGAGCGAATGTCCTTGGAATCATCGTCATTTCATCCTGGCACGGGGTCTCCCATGAATACTCCTAGGTTCCTCGTCAGATCGTCATTCTTCTCCACTAGTATCGTCATTTCCTCCTCATATCCATCACGTGTAGACTTGAGTTCTTCCTCCAGCTTCGTGATCTCGATCATTGCCTTCTTTAGATATATCATGCTTGCGCACATATGGTTCTCCTGGCAATGAATGTGCTGGTTTAACTCCTAGATGAAAGCTGCAATGGACCTGTCCCTCCTAGTGCTGATCATCTCCCATTTCTCATCTCGGCACCCACAGATCTGGTAGATAGTATCCTTAAGATCCTTGTGTTAAACTTCTCCAATGTGTCCCATGGTGATGTGGGCTGCCATGCTCTTGCCTAGACTCCAGGTTGGTGCATCAAAGGAAAAATCTATGGGCTCAGTGAATGGCATGAATGTCCTTCCTGGAACTTGAACTCGAATCATCCAACGCTCCTCTTCTGGTAAAGTGGCGATGTAGGTCCCGGTGAAGCTTGGTATTCCTATGTCCAGGTACCTAGTAACTTCCTTCAAGTGTCGTCCAAAAGGGGTGTCTTCATCCGGTTGTGTAAACTTGTTCCTTGCATCTGCCAACCTATAGAGTAGAAAAGGGATAGGAGTCAGAAATGAGAAGAGAGGAGTGACCTATGGTTTTAACTTAGTGGTCGTGTCCTACAGTCAACATGTGCTCTGATACCATCTTGTAGCGACCAGACCTCAAACAGTCTAGTATATGTGCATCAGTGTCATCCCTGGATCAGTAATGCTGACACGCATAGTACTTGAGGATTTATAATAGAGTTTCAATCACACACTTATTACATCGAATGTCTCAAAAGAGAACTTCTTACAATAATATGTCTTAAGGCCATCTAAAAACGATAACAACGGAAGGCTTGGAAGACAAAGTGAGTCCATCAAACTCCAACGGCATAGCTGAGTGAACGACAACGACCTATGGCATCTTACTCGTCGTCTGAAAAGTCTGCAACATGAAATGTTGCAGCCCGAAATGGGTCAGCACATGGAATATGCTGGCAATGTAACACATAAGAGTAATGAACAGAACGAATGCTATCACTACATGCACATATGGCTGGTGGAAAGCTCTATGGTTACAGTTTTGCATAAAGCCAATTTTTCCCTAAACAAAGGAATAAATTTTATTTAACTATCATGGTGGTTGTTACACATTGAGAAGGTTCCTCCAACTCAATCCCAATTAAGCATCATCATTAACCCAACAAAATAAATTCAGAGTGATGAGATCAACATGATAACCAACAACCAGATACTCAAGATGTCCATAATCGGGGACACGGCTAACCATGATTAGTTTGTACACTCTGCAGAGGTTTGCACACTTTTCCCCACAAGAGTCGATCTCCTTAGTTGGATTTCTCGCACTATATGGTCTTTGAGAAACGGATGACTGAGGCACAGTCTTTCAGAAACATTAACTCTTTACTCTAGGTAGACAGTACCACCTACAACCCACTACATATGCTAGTCTGCCTCTTCAAGAGCTCATGCAACTTACACAACTATGCCAGAGCCCATATTCGCTTGTGGCTGCACACGGAAGTTTCTAGCATGAATAATCTTATGATCCCTTTGAGCCTTGGTGGCATTCCATAGGGTAATCACACGGGTACTCGATTCCTTGGCGACCTCGGATTCCCAGTGCCACGACAACCACTGGGTACTCCAGGGTGCCTCAACCAATCCACCCAGATGTGTATTTAAGTAGCCACCTTAAGTTGACCATTAATTTAGAATACTCACATCTGTCGTGGATACACTCACCCAATCCACGTCTATGAGCATAGCATAGCAAATCTTGATCATAACGTAGAAGTAACTCCCAAAGGTTTTGTAATAAACAGGACAATAGGTTCTACCTCATCATCTACTTCCCAGACCCACATGTTATTCAGATCCTAACCATGCAATGTTCGAGGGTTGATCTAATGCATAAAACTGGGTAATAAAGAGGTATGATCAAAGTGTTACTTGCCTTGCTGATGATCCGCAAAACCTAGAGACTCGTAGTAGCACGCTTCGCACTCCGGGTATTCCACTAGTAGAAAGCAGGGCTTTGGTTCGGGCCTGGCCAACCCATTAATCCCAGTTCTTCACGAATCGGGACCCATGGGGGGCATTAGTCCTGGTTCATGAGTCCAGGGGGCCGGCTGGGGCCTCGTGGGCATTGGTCCCGGTTCGTCTGGACCCATTTGTCCCGGTTCTAGGCACGAACCAGGAACAATGGTCCTCGCTCCTGGTCCACAATAATTGGTCCCGGTTCGTGGCTTGAACCGGGACAGATTACCAGGCTTTAGTCTTGGTTTCTACCATGAACCTGGACAAATGAGTTGCCTATATATACCCCATTGCCACAGCAGAGCACTCCACAGTGCTCTGTTTTTTCTGGCCGGCGAGGGGAGGGCATTTGGGTGCTCTAGCTCACCTGCTATGCACATGAGGTCTTCGATGAAATGTCCGTCACGACCCGTCCCCGTCTTCACCGCCATCGATCGGCCGCGCCGATCTCGTCGCCGGCACCACCGTGGTGAGCCTCTTGTTCTTATCTTCTTTCTGAAAGAAAAAAAATCTTACTTCAGATAGATACTTGTCTAATTTTCTTAATTTCATTATTCCTTGTTATTATATAGTGCGATGATTTTGGTATCCGCCCCCGTCGGCCCTCGTCCTGTCTATGATGCAGATGTGGTATATATTATCTTTTGATAACTATTTGGTTCATTTATTGTTTATGACAATTGTGCCGACCAATGTGACATAGATTTTATTTATCTAGGAGATTGTTGAACCGGAAATTTAGTTGAAGAAGAAAACAATTACTTGAAGGAAAAAATAAGAAAAATTGAGGAGGAGAAGATGATATTGGAGTTGCATGTTGCCGATGTCGTCGATGATCACAAGATCAAGATGGATGCAATGCGGTTAAAGATTAAAAAGATTAGAAAATATGCCATTCATACCGAGGCATGGTATCATTATGCAGTTGGATCAGTTGTTACCTTGGTTGCGATTATGATCACATTTGTTGTTGCATTGAAATGTTTTACATAATTTCAATGTATGGTTTAATTAGATGCTCTGGAGAGCTATATGTTGTTCAATGAGAACTATGTATGTACTTTGGTTTTAATGTGATGATGAACTTATATTAATTTGGTCACTTATCTATTCATGAGAGGGTTGAAAATTGATGATGTGGCTTTGAATGGTGCATTTTGAACAAAGAAAAACTATGGAGTTCAAATAAGTTAAAAAAATGAAATCCCTTTGTAACAGATGAGTTTCCATATGAAACCCTTATACTTCGAAAGAGATTGTCCGTTTTGTACACGGAGTTCATCCAGTTTTTGCCGTAACCCTCTCTCTCCTTTGTTGCACATGCTATGTGGGTGCAATGATGATACCATGCCAACTTTCAACCTTTTTAGAGTTCATTTCAAATGCTTTTCAATTTCATGGTCTTATAGCTCAAAATAATCAGTAAATGCATGAAAAATAACAAATGAAGTCAGAAAGGGTTGAAAATTGCTGATGTGGCTTTGAATGGTGCATTTTGAACACAGAAAAACTATGGAGTTCAAATAAGTTCAATAAAAGAAATCCCTTTGTAACAGACGAGTTTCCGTGTGAAACCCTGATACTTCGAAAGTGATTGTCTGTTTTGTACACGAAGTGCATCCAGTTTTTGCCGTAACCCTCTCTACTTTCTTGCACATGCTACGTGGGTGAAATGAAGATACCATGCCAACTTTCAACCTTTTCAGAGTTCATTTCAAATGCTTTTCAATTTCATGGTCTTATAGCTCAAAGTAATCATGTAACGCCCCAGATACAACTTTCATATTCGTAACTCCAACTCTTGCCTTTTCCGGAGATGCGATATGATATTTCCTTCATGGTTGGGTTTGTGTCTTTTGTTTTGCATTTTGTTCCTGTCATGCATTTCTTCTCATAGCATCATGCGCATTGCATCTGCATGTTTTCATAAAGTTTGCATCCGTTCATAGTTGCTGCTTGCCCCTGTTAACCCCTCTCAGATCAACCAAACCGCTCTCTTCTCTCTCTTTTCTGAGCCCATCAAAACCCCCTTGTGTCCATGGCCTGTTGTCAAACCCCTCACATGCGCGTCCGAAAACTTCTCCCGAACCCGACCTGAGCTGTCGTTACCGATGGGTCCGGATCATCCCCAAACATCTATAAAACATCTCTGTTTTCTTATTTGGACATCCGAAGCCTGTTTTATCTCGACCGTCTGATTTCGATCGGATGATCCAAACTCTCCTCCTTTCCATATATATAGTCCACCCCTAGTCTATTTTGCAAACCCTAGAACCTAGGTATCCTGTCCCATCCTCCATTCCCTGTCTGCCGCCGCCACTCTCTCCAAAATCCCCCTCGGGATCCATCCCTCCCCAACCATCGCTCGCCACCTACAACCTCCAGATCCCCTCGCCCTCATCCCTCTTCGAGCTCGAGGCCATGCCTCCTCCGCTCGATCTCCACCGCAAGCCGCAGCCGCGCCTCCCGCTCCCTCCTCGATCTAGATCGGGAGGGGTTCGATCCCCAGCATTGCTGCCCTGCTCCTCTTCTTTCTTCTCTCCCATCTTCCTCCTTTTCCCGTCGCTCCCCAAGCTCTCTGAACTCTCTGTCTTTCTTCAGGAAACTGCAGCAGCCTCCGAGTTCGAGCAGTTGCCTCCTGCCCGGATCGAAGATATCCCGCGCTTGGGTCCGGACGCTATCGAGCTCCCGCGCCAACCTCTCCTCACCCTGCTGCTCGTCGGAGTCCCACCTGCGCCCGCCTCGCTCGGCTGTGCCCTCTGCTTCTAGCGACAGGACGAGCATCGCTCGCTTTGACCGCGCCAAGTCCCACGACCGCACGCGCCTGGGCTGGCCTTGCCTTGGCCCAGCTAACTCTGCCTGCCCCAAGCGTCTCCACCGACCTGGGCCATGGCCCATGGTGAGAGCCCCAGCCCCTCCAGATTCGGCCCGATAGTGGTATTTTTCTCGTTCTGCGAATTTAGCTAATTTCTAGAGACTGCAGTTTTGCAGAAAAACCCCTAAGCATCATGCATTTAATAACTCTTGAACCGTGCATCGGATTAAAATGATTTAAACATGTAAGATGCTTAGAATTTTGTGTAGATTAATAATATGCCATTTTCATCCATGTTTAAAATGCTTAAAATGTTGTTTGCTTTAATTTGCTGAAATAACATGCTAAAATGATTTATTCCATAACTAAATAACCGTATCTCCGATTTTAATAAACTTTATATGTAAATGGGGTGAAAAAATGCATAGATTAACATGTTTCACTTTGTATTACTGTTCAACAACTCTAAAATTGTGTAGAGGGCAAACCAGTAGCAAATTCATAAATTGCATATGAGGAGTTTCCGGAATTGTTGTTTGTTGTTCCGGCCTCATTTAAACTTGCCTAGATAGTTAGTTTACTTATGTTTCACCTCTTGCCATGTTTATGACAACATGTAATATTGTTGTGTTCCTAAACGAGAGAGAACTAAATAATTGATGTGGTGTTTCGTCAATATGCAACTCGTTGCATATTGAGCTCCACTTAACTTGTAGTGTTGTTTGTGCATATTGCCATGCCATGCCTCATTAAACCGGACATGCATCATACTTGATTGGGCATCATGCCATGTTTATGTTTGTGCATTTACCATGTTGTTTGCTTCTTTCCTATTTGCTTCTCTCATTAGCTTCGGTTTCGTTCTGGAGTTGTGAGGATTCGTTCGACTACGCCCGTTCGTCTTCTTCTTGGACTCGTTCTTCTTCCTAGCGGGATTTCAGGCAAGATGACTGTCACCTTGGATCTAATTACTATCATTGCTATGCTAGTTGCTTCGTTCTATCGCTATGCTGCGCTACCTATCGCTTGCTCTTCAAGTCTCCCAAATTGCCATGTCAGCCCCTAACCTTTTCACCCTTCCTAGAAAACCATTGTTTGGCTATGTTACCGCTTTGCTCAGCCCCTCTTATAGCGTTGTTAGTTTCAGGTGAAGTTGAAGATTGCCCCGTGATGGACGGGATTATGTTGGGATATCACAATATCTCTTATTTAATTAATGCATCTATATACTTGGTAAAGGGAGGAAGAGTCGGCCTTATGCCTGGTGTTTTGTTCCACTCTTGCCGCCCTAGTTTCCGTCATACCGGTGTGATGTTCCCGGATTTTTCGTTCCTTACGCGGTTGGGTGATTTATGGGACCCCCTTGACAGTTCGCTTTGAATAAAACTCCTCCAGCAAGGCCCAACCTTGGTTTTACCATTTTTCTCACCTAGCCCTTTTTCCCTTGGGTTTCCAGAGCCTGAGGGTCATCTTTATTTAACCCCCCGGACCAGTGCTCCTTCGAGTGTTGGTCCGAGCTGAGCTGCCTGCGGGGCCACCTCGGGGAAACTTGAGGGTTGGTTTTACTCGTAGATAATCTCATCCAGTGTTGCCCTGAGAACGAGATATGTGCAGCTCCTATCGGGATTTGTCGGTGCATCGGGCGGCTTTGCTGGTCTTGTTTAACAATTGTCGAAAAGTCTTGTAAACTGGAATTCCGAGACTGATCGGGTCTTCCTGGTAGAAGGTATATCCTTCGTTGATCGCGAGATCTTATCATGGGCTAAGTTGGGACACCCCTGCAGGGTATAAACTTTCGAGAGACGTGCCCGCGGTTATGTGGCAGATGGGTATTTGTTAATGTCCGGTTGTAGATAAGTTGACACCAGATCCAAATTAAAATGCATCAACCGTGTGTGTAGCCGTGATGGTCTCTTTTCGGCGAAGTCCGGGAAGTGAACACCGTTTTGGGTTAAGTTTGACGCAAGTAGGAGTTCAGGATCACCTCTTGAGCATTGCTAGCTTCACGACCGTTCCGTTGCTTCTCTTCTCGCTCTTATTTGTGTATGTTAGCCACCATATATGCTTAGTCATTGCTGCAACCTCACCACTTTACTCATTCCTTTCCCATTAAGCTTTGCTAGTCTTGATACCCATGGTAATTGGATTGCTGAGTCCTCATGGCTCACAGATTACTACAACAACAGTTGTAGGTACAGGTTATGCGATGATCATGATGCGAGAGCGATGATTGCTTGTTTTGGAGTTCTTCTTCTGCTTCTTCTTCGATCAGGGGATAGGTTCCAGGTCGGCAGCCTGGGCTAGCAGGGTGGATGTCGTTTGAGTTTCTGTTTGTGTTTCATCCATAGTTGGATGGTGCTCTTATGTAAGATGATGTTGTATTCGTGTGGCATTGTATGTTTTTTGTATGTATCCCCATCTATTATGTAATGTTGATGTAATGATATCCACCTTGCAAAAGCGTTTCAATATGCGGTTCTATCCTTGGTGGGACCTTTGAGTCTCTTTAGGTTAGTATCACATATTGGGCGTGACAAGTTGGTATTAGAGCCTCGACCGACCCTAGGAGCCCCCTTGATTGTTGGCCGTTGTTGAGTCTAGAAGAAAACTATTTTGAGTCTTAGGATTATATATACCGGAGAGTAGGATTCTTTTTACTCCTCAGCCCCCTTCGTCGCTCTGGTGAGGACTCCTGATGTAGATGTTTTGTCTTTCCTCTCCTCAAATTTCACTAAAAAAATTTAGGATCACGCGGGTATCTTGGAATCATTCCGATGGTTTTGTGACGAGAACATTATTCTTGGTGCCTCCTGACATTTAGGGGTTGTGGCAGTGTCCCGGGGAGTTGAGCTCCGAGGTGCTGTCATCACAATTTTATCGTTGCAGTTCTGGAATACCTGAGTTTTGCCGACATCGAAAATCTCTTTTATGCAGTTGTTGGTGAGATAACCTCGACGCCACCCAGTACTTGGGAGTTCGGGAGTATTGCCATAGCTCGTATAACGGATGCTTTTCGATGGTTGAGGTACATGATTTTCGGAGTTTTCTTGGTTATGTGTTGACGGATGGATACAGCTGGATGTAGGGATTGTTAGTTTGGGTGAGATATATTGCTTCCCCGGTATCCCCAACACCAGATTGCATAACCAGAAAGTTTTGGGAGTTTATAGGTGGGAGATCAAGTAGCTCCTAGAATATCTTTCCGACAGATGCATGATATGGGATTGGGTAAATCTCTATCATATGTTTTTGTTCCGGCTTATTCTGCAAGCCAAATCCTTTGTTTTGTTTCATTTGTGGTATTCGAGTTGCTTCGAAGTCAAATGTTGAATCCATACCTTTCCTAAACGGTGTTCTCATATTGCTATGTGAATACTAATCCTTTTTGATCATTGAGGTTGTCATGTTAATTCTTTTCCAACCGGTGCGCTTCTCTTCGAGGTGATCCCATCATTCTCCCCATCCGCAAGATCAATTCTAAGTTTACTCAATGGTGTTTGTTTCGTTCATCCCAAGTTGTCTTTGTTTTTCCCCATCCTTCGTTCTTTTTTTCTTCTCCGGTGGATCCAATTCAAGCTTTCAGTGTTGATCATATTCCTTTCCTTGTGTCAAATGCTTTCTGATGCCGGTGCACCTCTCAATCACTCACCTCTTGCTATTCATTTGTTCCAGAGTGTTGAAGATATCTCAGAAGATTTGTGTTTCCATTCTTAATCTGTTCAAGCTATTTGGAGATCGTTATCCCGTTCAAGCCATTTAAGTCAACCGGTGCAACCTCCCTTTAAAATTGTTCAACGGTGTTTTATTTTGAGTGGGCCCTAACCCACAGGTCCTTTCCCAGGATCTTACCTGACTCTTCAAATTATCAGGAGCGATTCTCAAATTCATTTCCAAGTTTGACGTAAGAATGAATTTTCATCAGTCACATGCCTTCCCCAAGGTCATTTTCAAATTCTTTTCATCTTTGGCTCAACCTTTCCTCTTTTAATTCTCCCGGAGTATCTCAACAATTCATGGTGGTTCTCATCATCATTCTCAACATTTGAAGACCGAAGAAGGATTTCTCTTGAATCCTGGTCCATTCTCTTGAATATTCATGGTTCTAGCTTCATGCTATCCTCATAATTGTTTTGATTGTGACAATTCTTTTCTTACCATCCGGAGCATTTCATGAGTTGTTTCCATTTCTTTCCTCCGAAGGCCATCATGTCATAATTCTTCATTCTCAGCGCGTAGCTATCGTTCTCCAAATCTTACCGGTGCATCGTTCAAATAACCTCTAATCAGTTCATGGCCTCTTCGTTCTCATGTATCTAAGTCCCCTCAAGTATCTTCATTCGTTTTCCAATTCTTCCCGGTGAATTGTGCCTTTGCTACTTTCATTTTCAATTCTTATGGTGGTTCATTGAAGATTTCACTTCCTTCATTATGATATCAATTCATTCGTTGTTTCCAAATCTCACCGGTGGTTCCATCAATACCTTCTCAAGTTTATGCTATATCC
The DNA here is from genome assembly GCA_021437245.1 of Aegilops speltoides. NCBI lineage: Eukaryota > Viridiplantae > Streptophyta > Magnoliopsida > Poales > Poaceae > Aegilops > Aegilops speltoides. The sequence goes on from CM038142.1 coordinate 210,156,453, forward strand.
CTCTTAATCCTTTCTACGAGAATAAGTAATATGCAAAATCCATTGCTTGCCATCAATTTAATTTGATGAAGGATAAGTATACAATAAATCTTATTCATATTTCCTCGAGGTTATTCAATTCTTTTCTTCCGGAGATTGTTCATGATGAAGTTATTCTCGGTTCTAGTGTTTCATCTATTCTTTTTCCGGAGTTCCAAGTTTTTCGCATTATCTCGTCACGAAGCTCCATATAAATCATTGCAAGGGTTCAACTTGTGTTTTCCTCTTCTCTTTCTTTCTATCATCCTTTTTTTACCGGAGTTCTCCATGGAGGCTCTACATGGTGGTTCCTCAAGGATTCCTTTCATATTTCAATTGTTCTTCATGATTTCTCTCGGAGTTATGGCCCGCCAAGCTATACTCAAAATTAAACATGGTGCTCAACACATGTTTTTTTTGAGGAGTTCAAGCATTCTTCATCTTGCATTCGAAGTGCAATTCTTCCTACCTTATCTTTTGAGGCGGTGTTATGTCATTCTTGATAATTTTCCTTCATGTTTCATGAGTCACAAGTTTTCAAGACTGACATATTTAAATCCATCATTTTTTGTTCGTTCAAGAGATCTTTTCAACCAATCAATCTTTTCTTGGAGTTATATTGGGTTATATGTCACCTATAGCCTTCCCTAAGGAATGTAGCTATTTGTGGTGCTTATCACTGATCCAATTTTCTCCTTCCCATCTCGGTGAAGAAGTTTTTCATCTCTTTGGTGCTCTCAATCAAATCAATGTTTTCCATTAGTGGCCGGTTGTCACCTCATAGTCTTGAGATGTTTTCCATAAGCTCACTACAAGCTTATTCGTTTCGTTATTGGTTTTCCATCAACTCCGTTATAACCTTCTTGGAAGGGTGTTTTCCAAGCTCATTTGTGGCACAAGTTGGCATTTTCTTCTCCATTCTTTTATTCTGATCTATCTTCTATTCTTTATTCCGAAGGCATGGTGATGTTGCTCTCTTCACTCATCATCTCGAATTGTGAGGATCGTGTTCTTTTTGTGCTTATCCATTTAACCGGAGTGTCATGTCCTTTTTTCATGTTCTTTCATCTTATCAAGTTTTGCCCCCTTCTCAACCGGAGTGCTGTCTGAAATCTTTCTTACCCCTTGTGCCATTCTTTCAATAGTTCCGGAGGCAGTGTGTTGTTGACTTCATCAAGTATCCTCTCATCTTGTCAAGTTCATGTTCAATTCCTTCCATTTACAGTCGGAGTGCTGTCAAAATTATATAAATCTTATTCCTTCTCTATCTAGTTTTAACCGGAATGGTTTGAATATCTATCTTATCACTAAACCTCTTGGTCCTCGTCGTATCCCTTGTTCCTCTTTTCTAACGGACTGTTTTCAACTTTGTTCATCTTCGTTGTTCTCTTTCTTTCATTTTGCTCAACCTCTCAAGGTTCATGGTTTCACTCGTTTGTCGAAGAAGCAACTTAGTTTACCTCTTATCTCCCTCTTCCTTTTCCCTCCGGTGCCATCCTAGATCTTGGGACGAGATCCTCTCGTAGTGGTGGAGTGTTGTAACGCCCCGGATACAACTGTCATATTCGTAACTCCAACTCTTGCCTTTTCCGAAGATGCGATATGATATTTCCTTCATGGTTGGGTTTTTGTCTTTTGTTTTGCATTTTGTTCCTATCATGCATTTCATCTAATAGCATCATGCGCATTGCATCTGCATGTTTTCATAAAGTTTGCATCCGTTCATAGTTGCCGCTTGCCCCTATTGAACCCTCTCAGATCAACCAAACCGCTCTCTTCTCTCTCTTTTTTGAGCCCATCAAAACCCCCTAGTCTCCATGGCCTCTTGTCAAACCCCTCGCATGCGCGTCCGAAAACTTCTCCCGGACCCGACCCGAGCTGTCATTACCGATGGGTCCGGATCATCCCCAAACATCTATAAAACATCTCTGTTTTCTTATTTGGACATCCCAAGCCTGTTTTATCTCGACCGTCTGATTTCGATCGGATGATCCAAACTCTCCTCCTTTCCATATATATAGTCCACCCCTAGTCTATTTTGCAAACCCTAGAACCTAGGTATCCTGTCCCATCCTCCATTCCCTGTCCGCCGCTGCCACTCTCTCCAAAATCCCCCTCGGGATCCATCCCTCCCCAACCATCGCTCACCACCAACAACCTCCAGATCCCCTCGCCCTCCTCCCTCTTCGAGCCCGAGGCCATGCGTCCTCTGCTCGATCTCCACCGCAAGCCGCAGCCACGCCTCCTGCTCCCTCCTCGATCTAGATCGAGAGGGGTTCGATCCACCGCAGTGCAGCCCTTCTCCTCTTCTTTCTTCTCTTCCGTCTTCCTCCATTTCCCGTCGCTCCCCAAGCTCTCTGAATTCTCTGTCTTTCTTCAGGAAACTGTAGCAGCCTCTGAGTTCGAGCAGCTGCCTCCTGCCCGGATCGAAGACATCCCGCGCTTGGATCCGGACGCCACCGAGCTCCCACGCCAACCTCTCCTCACCCTGCTGCTCGCCAGAGTCCCACCTGCGCCTGCCTCGCTCGGCTGTGCCCTCTGCTTCTAGCGACAGGACAAGCATCGCTCGCGTTGACCGCCAAGTCCCACGAACGCACGCGCCTGGGCTGGCCTCTCCTTGGCCCAGCTAACTCTGCCTGCCCCAAGCTTCTCCATCGACCTGGGCCATGGCCCATGGTGAGAACCCCAGCCCCTCCAGATTTGGCTCGATAGTGGTATTTTTCTCGTTCTGCGAATTCAGCTAATTTCCAGAGAACGCTGTTTTGAAGAAAAACCCCTAAGCATCATGCATTTAATAACTCTTGAACCGTGCATCGGATTAAAATGATTTAAACATGTAAAATGCTTAGAATTTTCTGTAGATTAATAATATGCCATTTTCATCCATGTTTAAAATGTTGATTGCTTTAATTTGCTAAAGTAAAATGTTAAAATGATTTATTCCATAACTAAATAACCGTAGCTCCAATTTTAATAAACTTTATATGTAAATGGGGTGAAAAATGCATAGATTAACATGGTGCACTTCGTATTACTGTTCAACAACTCTAACACTGTACACTTTGTATTGCCATGCCATGCCTCATTAAACCGGACATGCATCATACTTGATTGTGCATCATGCCATGTTTATGTTTGTGCATTTACCATGTTGTTTGCTTCTTTCCGATTTGCTTCTCTCGTTAGCTTCGGTTTCGTTTTGGAGTTGTGAGGATTCGTTTGACTACGCCCGTTCGTGTTCTTCATGGACTCGTTCTTCTTCCTAGTGGGATTTTAGGCAAGATGACTGTCACCTTGGATCTCATTACTATCATTGCTATGCTAGTTGCTTCATTCTATCGCTATGCTGCGCTACCTATCGCTTGCTCTTCAAGTCTCCCAAATTGCCATGTCAACCCCTAACCTTTTCACCCTTCCTAGAAAACAATTGTTTGGCTATGTTACCGCTTTGCTTAGCCCCTCTTATAGCGTTGTTAATTCCAGGTGAAGTTGAAGATTGCCCCATGATGGACAGGATTATGTTGGGATATCACAATATCTCTTATTTAATTAATGCATCTATATACTTGGTAAAGGGTGGAAGACTCGGCCTTATGCCTGGTGTTTTGTTCCACTCTTGCCGCCCTAGTTTTCGACATACCGGTGTTATGTTCCTGGATTTTGCGTTCCTTACGCGGTTGGGTGATTTATGGGACCCCCTTGGCAGTTTGCTTTGAATAAAACTCCTCCAGCAAGGCCCAACCTTGGTTTTACCATTTGCCTCACCTAGCCCTTTTTCCCTTGGGTTTCCAGAGCCCGAGGGTCATCTTTATTTAACCCCCCCGGGCCAGTGCTCCTTCGAGTGTTGGTCCAAACTGAGCTGCCTGCGGGGCCACCTTAGGGAAACTTGAGGGTTGGTTTTACTCGTAGCTAGTCTCATCCGGTGTTGCCCTGAGAATGAGATATGTGCAGCTCCTATCGGGATTTGTCGGCGCATCGGGCGGCTTTGCTGGTCTTGTTTTACCATTGTCGAAAAGTCTTGTAAACCGGGATTCCGAGACTGATCGGGTCTTCCTGGGAGAAGGTATATCCTTCGTTGATCACGAGATCTTATCATGGGCTAAGTTGGGACACCCCTACCGGGTATAAACTTTTGAGAGCCGTGCCCGCGGTTATGTGGCAGATGGGAATTTGTTAATGTCCGGTTGTAGATAAGTTGACACCAGATCCAAATTAAAATGCATCAAACGCGTGTGTAGCCGTGATGGTCTCTTTTCGGCGGAGTCCGGGAAGTGAAGACGGTTTTGGGTTATGTTTGACGTAAGTAGGAGTTCAGGATCACCTCTTGATCATTGCTAGCTTCACGACCGTTCCGTTTCTTCTCTTCTCGCTCTTATTTGCCTATGTTAGCCACCATATATGCTTAGTCGCTGCTGCAACCTCACCACTTTACCCCTTCTTTTCCCATTAAGCTTTGCTAGTCTGGATACCCATGGTAATGGGATTGCTGAATCCTCGTGGCTCACAGATTACTACAACAACATTCGCAGGTACAGGTTATGCAATGATCATGTAGCGAGAGCGATGTTTGCTTGTTTTGGAGTTCGTCTTCTGCTTCTTCTTCGATCAGGGGATAGGTTCCAGGTCGGCAGCCTGGGCTAGTAGGGTGGATGTCGTTTGAGTTTCTGTTTGTGTTTCATCCGTAGTCGGATGGTGCTCTTATGTAAGATGATGTTGTATTTGTGTGGCATTCTATGTTTTTTTGTATGTATCCCCATCTATTATGTAATGTTGATGTAATGATATCCACCATGGAAAAGCGTTTCAATATGCGGTTCTATCCTTGGTGGGACCTTCAAGTCTCTTTAGGATAGTATCGCATATTCGGCGTGACAAATCAGTAAATGCATGAAAAATAACAGATGAAGTTAGAAAGGGTTGAAAATTGGTGATGTGGCTTTGAAAGGTGCATTTTGAACACAGAAAAACTATGGAGTTCAAATAAGTTCAAAAATATGAAATCCCTTTGTAACAGACGAGTTTCTGTATGAAAGCCTGATACTTCGAAAGAGATTGTTCGTTTTGTACACGAAGTGCATCCAGTTTTTGCCGTAACCCTCTCTACTTTCTTGCACATGCTATGTGGGTGAAATGATGATACCATGCCAACTTCCAACCTTGTCAGAGTTCATTTCAAATGCTTTTGAATTTCATGGTCTTGTAGCTCAAAATAATCAGTAAATGCATGAAAAATAACAAATGAAGTCAGAAAGGGTTGAAAACTGATGATGTGGCTTTGAATGGTGCATTTTGAACACAGAAAAACCATGGAGTTCAAATAAGTTCAAAAAATGAAATCCCTTTGTAATAGACGAGTTTCCGTATGAAACCGTGATACTTCGAATGAGATTGTCCATTTTGTACACGAAGTGCATCCAGTTTTTGCCATAACCCTCTCTACTTTATTGCAAATGCTATGTGGGTGAAATGATGATACCATGCCAGCTTTCAAGCTTTTCAAAGTTCATTTCAAATACTTTTCAATTTCATGGTCTTGTAGCTCAAAATAACAGTAAATGCATGAAAAATAACAAATGAAGTCAGAAAGGGATGAAAATTGGTGATGTGGCTTTGAATGGTGCATTTTGAACAAAGAAAAACTATGGAGTTCAAATAAGTTAAAAAAATAAAATCCCATTGTTACAGACGAGTTTCCGTATGAAACACTGATACTTCAAAACAGATTGTCTGTTTTGTACACGAATTATCATAAAATAAAATAAATAAGTTATTTGGAACAAAATAATATAAACTTTAATTAAATATATAAGTAGAAAGAAAATAAAATAAACTATAATAACATTAATAAAATTTATGAAACTAAAATTATCAAAGTATTTTCTGTTCAAAACATTATAAGCAGCCTCTAGTATTATTGAAACTAAAATTATATCAAATTGATGCAAGTAAAAATATCAAAGTATTTTCTGCTCAAAATCATTAAAAGCAAAAAGAATTTTCATAAAGAACTTCTTTTGTTAGAAACTTTAATAGAAAAAAGAATTATCATAAAATAAAATAAATAAGTAAGTAGAAACAAAATAATATAAAAAATAAGTATTTTTTTAGCAGAAACAAAACAAAATAAATAAAGCAAAAAAGAAAACAAAAAACTGGGACAAAATAAAAATATTGCCACCTACAGGGCCACCACAGCCTGAATACGCCTAGAAACCCATCCATGGGCGAGATTCAGCCCGTGAAAGGCCCCGTGAGGCCTGTGCATAGCAGTGTTAGATTTGGCCCATAGGCCTGCAATTCAGAGGAGGTCAATGGAGATGGCGCGACAGTGCTTATAAACAGGTGCGGCCGCTCCTCAGAAAGCGAGGTGGGACTAAACATCCCACCGCACCGCGCCAGTGCAAGACCTTTAGTCCCGGTTGGTGGCACAAACCAGGACTAAAGGGGTGCATTGGTACCGGTTGGTGGCACCCACCAGTACCAATGCCACCCTTTAGTCTCGGTTGGTGCCACCAACCGGGGCCAAAGGCCTCTGCTTCGCGCTCTTTGGGCTGCTGAAAAGAGACCTTTGGTCCCGGTTGGTGACACCAAGCGGTACTAAAGGGTGGCATTGGTACCGGTTGGTGCCACCAACCGGTACCAATGGCTTTGCTATATAAGCCGGCACTTGTGAAAATTTCGTCAGTTCGATCCCTCCGACAAAACCCGCCAGGCTGCCCGAGCTCGCCGTGCCTCTGCCGCGCCCCCGACCACGCCGTTGTTGCCCTGCCCCGACCACGCCGCCGTCGCCCTTGCCCCGACCACGCCACGCCCTCGCCGTGCCTCTGCCGCGCCCGACCCGCCCGTCAACACCTTCGCTGCCTTCTGCCCGTCGACGCCATCGCCCTCTCCCGACCATGCCGTCGTCGCCCCTGCCCCCGGACCACGCCGCGCGCCCTCGTCGTGCCTCTGCCGCGCCCCCGACCTGCCCCGTCAACGCTGTCGCTGCCCTTTGCACCGTCGACGCCATCGCCCTGGCCCCACCATGCCGCCGTCGCCGCCCTCTACACCGACGCCGGCGCCGTGCCTCTGCCCCTGCCCGACCATGCCGCACCTCTCCTTGGTGAGGCCGGTGCCGCCCCCCTGTCCTCTCCTCTATTTTTTAGATTTTTTGTTCATATATATGATGATTTGTTTTTTGCATTTTTATAAAAATTTATATATGTATTTATGTTCTCTGTGCATATAAAAGTTAGATCTTTAGTACATTTCGGTACATTTTAGGTTAGTTTTATCTATATTTGTTCTCTGATTTAGTACATTTTAGGTTGGTTTCATTTTTAGAAAAGTTTTATATATTTAGGAAAAGAAGGAAGAGAAGGAAGAAGGAAGAAGAAGAAAAAGTTTTGTATATGCAAAGTTACATTTTTAGAAAAGTATTATATATCTAGCTAGGAAAATAAGGAAGAAGAAGAAAAAGGAGAGGAAAAAGGAAAATAAGAAGAGGAAGAAAGGAGAAGAAGAGGCGAGGAAGAAGAGGAGAAATAAATTAGAAGAGGAAAAAAGAAGAAAAAGAAGAGGAGAAGAAGAAAGGAATAGAGGAGAAGAAGAAAAAATAGAAAATATTTTCTTCGATATTCTCCTCTATTCCATTCTACTTCTCCTCTTTTTAATTCTTCTTCGTCTTCTTATTTTTTTATCGGGTATGTCATTGTCGAAATAACCCCTCCCCGATAACTTCGACATGAGGGGCGGTCGATATATATAGCCCCTCTCGACCGCGATAACTTGGGAGCACCCCCCAGCCCTCTCACTCGACCAGAACTCTCGAGGACACCCAAACCCTAGAGAGATGATGTTGGTCTCCTACCCCCTCCCGCCGCGCCCCTAGTTAAAAGAGCGTTGTCGTCGAGGCCAGCACAAACCCTTGAAGTGTTGTCGAGGCCACCCCAAACCCTGGAGAACCAGCGTCGAGGCCACTAATTAATATGATTCCTTATTGTGATTAGCTAGCTAGTTCTATGTTTTCCACTAATATATCCATCTGTCATGTTTGAATAATAACTGCCATGATGTAAATATATGAAGAAACTGTGGAGAACCCCCAAGACGAAGCAACAGAAGCGATGTTGGGGGACATAATCGCAAAAGGAAGTGATGTCGTCTTGTCGTTTCTCAAAGACACCGATGGTCTGGAAGGACAGGGTGAAGAAGAAGACTATGATTATGATGGCTCCGGTGAACCAATGCTGGTACAAGAAGAAGACCGTGATGACGGCTCCGGTGACCAAACCGAGTCCGACCGGGTATATATATTAGTTAAGCCTGTGCTGACTAGCTAATTGATGCATTCATTGTTTTCATATGTACACATATTAATTAACTCTCAAGTCTCATGCTCTTCAGAAGATGGCAGAACTATTCAGGAAGTGGAAGAATGAGATGAAAATAGAGTTTGTCGATGATGAAAAGACACCAGAATTCACCGGAAAGTTTGAGAAGATCAGAGATCACTGGCCCGCATTTGTGGCCCACAAGACATTGAAAAAGAGTAAGAAGATGTCAGGGACAAACAAGAAAAATGCTGTGAAGAAGAAGCATCACCATCGCATGGGGTCAGGTTGCTACCTCAAAGCCCGACCTATGTGGGACAAGGCTGAGAATGACCTAATTGCTAAAGGGGTCGAACCAGAGACATTGAACTGGACAGACCATTGTTGGACTTGGTTCTTCGGGGTTGGCGGAACCTTGGACCCTGTATCCGGGAAATGCGTTTGGACGAAAAGCAATTGTGAATACCCGTCACGAGGCTTCAGGAGTATATCGAGAAAGTGCAGCAAGGGATGTTCGTTCCAGACAGAGAGAAGGACGAGCTCACAATGGCCCTCGACATTCCTGAGCACCCTAGACGGACATGAGGCACGCCAGGCTCCGTTCCGTGGAAGGCTGGGTTTCCGAATGCAGGGGGTAACAAATTCCAGGAGAGGAGGAAGAAAGTGGAGCATAGCCAACTGCAGGCACTGCACGAAAGGGTACAAGGGCTAGAGGAACGAGAAGCAGATCGCAGCAAACGAACTGCCAAAGCCTCCCCTGAAGCTACCCCACCATCTCAGCGAAGAAGTAGTGTGTCTTCCACTGGGCAGACTCAACAGCTGAAGCCTATCTTCACGGCTCCTGCTAGCTACCCCGTGGATGCTATCACGGAGTCTCAACATTGCCAGCTTATGACGCGATGGATGACATTGAAAGTCAAGGCGGCTGTTGGCTCTGTTTTACCTACTGAACCTGGCACAACCTACCACGACTGGTCGATTCCAGAAGGATATGCTAGGGTGATGTTGGATCAAATAACGGACATATTTGAGGACCTTGAGCTTGACCACCCTACGGGTGAAGGGGAGATTCGTCTTGGATCTTCTCTGAAGATTCCATGCCTATGGCGGAAGGAGCTCATCAACCTTCCGAACTGGACACCTCTGCCTCCTCCTCCTCCTCCTCCTCCTCCTCCTCCTCCTCCTCTAGCGAGTCAGGGCAGTCCGCCTCCTCCGCCGGCGAGTTATCAGGGCACTCGGCCTCCTTCTCCGGTGCGTGGCGGCACTCCGCCTCCTTCTCCGCCTGTGCCGGCGTGCCCAAGCAGCCAGCCTCCTCCTTCTCTGCCTCATCAACAAGGGCGGATCAAGAGACCCGCCGCCACTCCGGCTGGTCCGGCGTGTCATAGTCCTTCTCCTCCGCCTCGTAAGAAAGGAAAGACAGCCGCAGCCGCTCCATCTACTCCGGCGTCTAGCAGTACAGCAAGAGCCGGGAGGCAATACATATTCGGTCCATCTCAGAAGACTCCAGAGAAGTTACCATACAAGAGGAGCATGGAGGAAAACACGAAGATCGTGCAAGCCGAAGTGAAGAACTTCTTTTAAGGGGTGAAAGCAAAGAAACATCCACCTCTGGAGGAGAAGATAGATCCGGTAAAAGCGAAGCATAATCTGGCTGCCTTGAAGAAACCACCAAAGTCTTCGACGAAAGGCAACTATGAGCGCATTATTACAAAGTCATTTATCGAAGTGGAGACATCGGGAAGTACTGTCAGTGGTCAAAGATTAGCAGAACGACGAGCTGGGAAAAAAGTTGCCCAGCTCGGCGAACATGCGAACCAATCGTTCCCCACGCTCCATGTGTCTAGCGATATCGTTGCTAATGATCTGGGCGAGATGGTGCCCGGTTATAACAATATTGAAGATTACCTGCCCGACGATGTACATTATGATTTCTTGGAGGTGGACGGACACAAATACGTGTACGGGAAGCACGACAACGATGTACTCTGGCTGCCCGACGATGTACATTATGATTTCTCTCGTCAAAGATGAAAGATCTCTAACAATGATGATGCGAAGATTCCATGATTGGTACATGAAAACCTGCATTTTGACGCTGAGAGTTAGAGAGGAGCATGTCCTCATTGGAATTGAACTGTTGAATGTTCCATTTGAGGAGTTCTTCGCGTTTTTCAATCAAAAGGCCCTCGATAAATTAATGATCACTTGCTACTGCCTGTAAGTAGTACTAGTTCTGTCATTAAGTCTCTATATATAGGTCAGCTCTTTCATTGCATGTATTTTTAATTATCCTCACTATATTATGTAGATTGAAGATCGCCGAATTGAAGAAAAGAAAAATTGGTGATATTGGGTTCATTAACACAAATCTCATAGATGCATATATGGTTGAATTTCAAGCAAAAGATACCGAGGCCAAGCTGCTACAATCATTTGTATTAAATCAAACCAAAGCTATAATAATCTTCCCTTACGAATTCTAGTGAGTGTTACTGTCTTGTGCATATTCAGTTTCCCTTATTAGTCGAGGTTATAATAATGTAATTGATGATTTATGCATGCGTGCGCAGCTTCCACTATATTCTCCTATAGATTAAGCTTGAGCAGGGACTAGTAACCGTCTTAGACTCGAGACGAAAAGATCCCAAGGAGTATGCGGACATGACTGAAATTCTAGAGAAGTAAGTTAATTCGATCATTATCGCACCATATCGGCAACTTTGTTCATTTCATAATATCAAGTAATTGTTTTCTTTGTCTGGCAGGGTTTGGAAAAAATTCTCCTTAAAAACTCCGGGACTGCCGAAGAAACTGCAATTTAGACACCCGAAAGAAAGTACTATAGTAGCATGTTCCACGCATCTCCTAGTGATTCAAGCGCTAGTTTCATCAATACCATTTAGCATGCTTGATAATTATCATTTTGATTGACCTCTATTTCTTGTAAAGTGGTTGTGGCAGGAACAAGGGAATGATTACTGTGGATACTACATTTGCGAGTCCATCCGCCACATGACCTATGAGCGGGGCTACTCTGACAAACAAGATGGAGTCCGTAAATAATAATTAATATTCACAATTTTATTTTATTACCATCATTTGTGTTTAGTTTCATTTATTCATATATATGTATTGACCCCCTTCTTCATATTAGATATTTCGGATGCGGGATGAACTCCTACCACCAGATCGTATGCGAGGAATTCAAGAGGAATTGGCGGCATTCTTTCTTGACCACGTGATCGCTAAAGACGGAGAATACCATGTGGACCCTGATCAGCTCATTTTTAATTAGGAGATTATATTGTAAGAGATACTTATATTGTATATATGTAGCCAGTAGCGTCGGATAGATATACGAGAACTTGTTGTTCGACCAATCTCTCAGAGAAGGAGACGTGGTCGATGTCACTTCTCTCTTTATGCATATGTTCATGACGATCTTCTGTTTCCTTCATTTGCTTACTAGCTAGCATTTCAAGTCCTCTCTATACGTATAGTACGTAGCGTCGACCAAGCACGGAGATAAGAGAGGACACATCTCTCTATTAGTTAGCTACTTAACACAATATATGAAACACCTAAATTAACCCCCTAACCCCCCCCTTTCAAAAAAACAAAAACCCCAGCACCTGAAATGCTGACGCGTGGATGCCTATTGGTCCCGGTTGATGCCACCAACCGGGACCAAAGGGCCTCCTGCCTGGGCTCGCCACATTGGCCACGAGGAGGCCCATCTGTCCCGGTTTGTGTAATAACCGGGACTAAAGGTCTAGGGCATTAGTACCGACACATTAGTCCCGGTTCAAAACCGGGACAAATGGCCCTTACAAACCGGGACAATATGCCCTTTTTCTACTAGTGTTCTATCGCAAACAAACAATAACATACATAAGCACTCAACCAGAAGCATGGGTAAAACTCAAATAAGATATCTAACCAGAAAGTTTTACTGAACAACTCCGATTTGCAAAAAGAATCAAATCAAACGAAGCAACGAAACTCAAATTACGAAAGAAACAAAACCCGATTACTAATCTAAACTAAAGTCAAATTTTATAGTACGAAAATCTTCTTCAAGTTGGTTAAACAGAAAGGGGGCTTCGAGATGAAGATCCAGGCGCTTGACTCACCTGAATCGGATAAACGAGCGAAAAGATAAACTAAAACGAAGATCAGGGCAGAAATCACGATAAAAAATAATCGCGAAAAAACCCTAGAAAAATAAAATGTGACAAACAAGCTAACGAACAAACGTTCACTGTCTGTGGCTAATGGATGAACAGTGTTCATTAAACGAACGTACGGACGAACATCCGCTATTTAACTAAACCGAAAAAAACTGATCTAAAAAATAAACCTATGGTTTCTAAAAAACCGAATGTTTTTTTAGAGAAAATGGGTGGCGGTGGCGGCTATACCTCCGGTGAGGTCGGGTTCGGCGGTGGGGTGGCGGGACGGCGGCTCCATCTACAAGATGCGGCGGTGGGGCTTCGGCGGCGGTGGCGCCTGGTGGCTGCGGGATGGGGCGGCGGCGAGGCGAGGTGGCAGAGGCGGCAGATCGAGGCGGGGCGGGTCTGCGCTAGGGTTCGGCGGGGCTGGCGGGCCTCGGTGGCTTATAAGGCCGGCTGGGTCGGAGTCCTAGTCGGGCACGGCCTGGCTAGGTCGGTTACCTTTTTTTTATAAATCCTGATGCAGAAAAACTAACGAAAGAAATACTAAACGGACTCCAAAAATCCCGAAATAAATTTTCACAGTCCTCTAATAATATTGCAGACAGAGTGAACATTTATTTGAGGCCCTAGTGCAGTTTTCAAAATGCATTTTTTCCTAATTCAAATAAAATAGCAATAAAAGTCCGAATAAAACTCTTATTTGATTTTAATATTTTTCCTCCAATATTTCTTAATTTTGGAGAAGTCATTTTATCCCCTCTCTTTTATTTTCATATAATAAATATTCGAAGAGAAATAATTAAAACCAAATGATCCTCTTTTCAAAATTTGAGAAAACTCAAATATGAAAATAACGAAATCCCCAACTCTCTCCGCGGGTCCTTGAGTTGCGTAGAATTTCTAGGATCAACCAAAATGCAATAAAATATGATATGCAATGATGATCTAATGTATAACATTCAAGATTGAAAATTTGAGTTGTTACATCACTCTTGAGAAGGGCTTGGTTGGCTGGAGCTGGTAGTACGACACTAGGAGCCTATGTTGGATAGAGAGAATATTGAGCCCAGCTCCGCCATCGATGAGTGTCTTGGTGATGAGTACGTTGCTGATGATGGTAGAGCAGAGAATTGGGAGTGCGCCGGCTGTGGCCGCGCACTTGAGCTGGTTGGAGGAGTTGAAGGTAACGGTGTACTTGGACCACCTGAGTGGGCGTGTCACTTCGAGCTTGGGAAGGACTGCGTTCACCTCACGCGTGAATTGCTTGAAGGTGCGATGAGAGGCTGGGGCCTGGGAGCCGCCCAAAATGCAAGCTATTGTGCGAGGCTCTTGGAAGCCCCCAGCCCCCTCGTCCTGGTGATGGTCTTTGTTCCTTCTTGGCGGCGGAGGCAGCGGAGGAAGACCAGCGTTGCACTGAGGCCGATCCTCGTTAGGCTGGTCCCTCCAGGCGCCCTCGCGAGGCTGGCCCTGCCAGCGGTCCTCCCGAGTCTATTCGCGCCACTCCTGGCGATGGCCGCATCCGTCCCGGCGTCCTCCACCTAGGCCACCTCCATGGTCGTAGCCTCGATCGTTGCACTCGGGGCGACGATCGAGGCGCCCGTCGTGGAGGGCCCTAAGCTCCTGGCAGTCATTGGTGTTGTCGCTAAGCATGTTGTGGAGGAAGCAGCACATACGGCTACCCTTCGATGACTCGGGGTGGTCGCAGTCGCTCTTCATCTCTGGTTCGGCTGCGAGCACGCCCAGTCCCTTACGCTTTACGTCCTTGGCCTTCGCCTTGGCCTTCTTTTCCTCTGGGTCTGCATTAGGGGGCTCGAGGAGGGAGAGGCGTCCCTCCTTAGCCCTTGCGGACTTGTTCGCCATGTTGAACATCTCTAGAGTTGTGCACAGGTCTTCATGTATGGCGAGATCCTCCTTCATCTTGACATCATGGGCGCCACCAGTGAACGCTGAGATGATGACCTCGTCCGACACCTTGGGGATCTTGAGGCGAACGTTGTTGAAGCGCTGAATGTACTTCTATAGGGTCTCTCCTGGTTGCTGCTTGATGCGTCATAGGTCACCCACGGCCGGTGGGCGGTCACGTGTGCCTTGGAAGTTGGCGACAAAGCGCTCGCGCATCTCGTCTAGGAGGAGACCAAACTACAGGGAGGTTCAGGAGCCAGGAGCGCGCGCCGTCCTTGAGGGCCATGGGAAACCAATTCGCCATGATCTTCTCGTCACCTCTGGCCGCCTCGATGCTCAGTTCGTAGAGCTGCGGGAACTCGGCGGGGTCGGCGGTGCCGTCGTAGCGTGGGAGTAGGTCAGGCTTGAACTTGCCCTACCAGATGACGTTGCACAGCTCCGGGGTGAACACGCGACACCCTGTTGTGGTCACGGGAGCCCGTTGGGGCGGTGGATCCTCGTCTTGGTGCTCACGCGCCACCATCACAGGTGGTGCACGGTCTTGACATGGAGGTGCTGGAAGCGCATTTGCATCTTCTTGGGGATGCTACACCACTTGACAGCTTGCTTCTTCACATGCAGGCTCCTGACGCTGCAGGTCGCGCCGTGGCGCTGCCCACCTCGGCTCTACTTGGTGCCCTGGACTAGCGGTGTTGGAGGCGCCCCATGAGCCACGTTCCCCGCAGCAGGCGGCTGCTGAGGCAGTGAGCGGGCCGGCGCAACAGAGTCTCCGGCGGCACTGACTGCTACGTCTTGACCTTGAGTTGGTTTTCTTTGAAGAGGAAAGGGTGATGCAGCTATAGTAGCGGAAGTGTTTCCCTCAGTTTTTGAGAAACCAAGGTATCGATCCAGTAGGAGGCTCCTTAGAAGTCCCACGCACCTACACAAACAAACAAAGAACTCGTAACCAACACAATTAAGGGGTTGTCAATCCCTTCACGGCCACTTGCAACAGTGAGATCTGATAGAGATAGTATGATAAGATAAATATATTTTTGGTGTTTTATAATATAGATAGGAAAAGTAAAGATGCAAATAAAAGTAGATTGAAATCTTATATGATAGAAGATAGACCCGGGGGCCATAGGTTTCACTAGTGGCTTCTCTCAAGATAGCATAAATATTACGGCGGGTGAACAAATTACTGTCGAGCAATTGATAGAGAAGCGAATAATTATGAGATTATCTAGGCATGATAATGTATATAGGAATCACGTCCGTGACAAGTAGACTGACTCCTGCCTGCATCTACTACTATTACTCCACACATTGACTGCTATCCAGCATGCATCTAGAGTATTAAGTTCATAAGAACAGAGTAACGCATTAAGAAAGATGACATGATGTAGAGGGATAAACTCAAGCAATATGATATAAACCCCATCTTTTTATCCTCGATGGCAACAATACAATATGTGCCTTGCAACCCCTGCTCTCACTGGGTAAGGACATCGCAAGATTGAACCCAAAGCTAAGCACTTCTCCCATGGCAAGAAAGATCAATCTAGTAGGCCAAACCAAACTAATAATTCGAACAGACTTGCAAAGATAACTCAACAATACATAAAATAATTCAGAGGAGATTCAAATATTTCTCATAGATAAACTTGATCATAAACCCACAATTCATCGGATCTCGACAAACACACCGCAAAAAAGAGTTACATCAAATAGATCTCCATAAGAGAGGGGGAGAACAAGGTATTGAGATCCAAAAAGAGAGAAGAAGCCATCTAGCTAACAACTATGAACCCGAAGGTCTGTGGTAAATTACTCACAACTCATCGGAGGGGCTATGGTGTTGATGTACAAGCCCTCCATGGTCGATTCCCCCTCCAGCAGAGCGTCGGCGAAGGCTCCAAGATGGGATCTCGCGGATACAGAAGGTTACGGAGGTGGAAATTGTTTTTCGTTGGCTCCCTGGATGTTTTCGGGGTACATGGGTATATATAGGAGGAAGAAGTACATCGGTGGCCGCCCGAGGGGCCCAGGAGAAAGGGGGCGCGCCCAGAGGGGGTGGGCACGCCCTCCTATCTCCTGGACGCCTCAATCGCTTCTTGACTTGCACTCCATGTCCCCTGGATCACGTTCGTTCCAAAAATCACGCTCCCGAAGGTTTCATTCCGTCTGGACTCCATTTCATATTCCTTTTCTTCGAAATAATAAAATAGGCAAAAAAATAGCAATACGGGCTGGGCCTCCGGTTAGTAGGTTAGTCCAAAAATGATATAAATGTGTAAAATAAAGCCCATAAACATCCAAAAGGGGTAATATAACAACATGGAACAATCAAAAATTATAGATACGTTGGAGACGTATCAAGCATCCCCAAGCTTAATTCCTGCTCGTCCTCGAGTAGGTAAGTGATAAAAATAGAATTTTTGATGTGGACTGCTACCTAGCATAATTCTCAATGTAATTCTCTTCATTGTGGCATGCTTGTTCAGATCCAAATGATTCAAGATAAAAGCTTATAAAACGTAAAAAATAATAATGCTTCGAAGCATACTAACAAATAATCATGCCTATCAAAATAGCATAGCCGAAGAAAGCTTATCCCTACAAAATCATATAGTTATGCCATGCTTCATTTTCATTACACGAAATACTCCCATCATGCACAACCCCGGTTTCAGCAAAGCAATTGGTTCATACTTTTTAACGCGCTTCAGCTTTTTCAACTCTTACGCAATACATGAGCGCAAGCCATGGACATAGCACTATGGTGGTATATGGTGGTGGTTGTGAGGACAAAAAGGGAGAAGATAGTCTCATATCAACTAGGCGTATCAACGGGCTATGGAGATGCCCATCAATAGATATCAATGTGAGTGAGTAGGGATTGCCATGCAACGGATGCACTAGAGCTATAAATATATGAAAGCTCAACAAAAAAACTAAGTGGGGGTGCATCCAACTTGCTTGCTCTTGAAGACCTAGGGCATTTTGAGGAAGCCTGCCATTGGAATATACAAGCCAAGTTCTATAATGAAAAATTCCCACTTAGTATATGAAAGTGACAACATAGGAGACTCTCTATCATGAAGATCATGGTGCTACTTTGAATCACAAGTGTGGAAAAGAGATAGTAGCACTGTCCCTTCTCTCTTTTTCTCTCATTTTTTCTTTTCCTTTTTTTCTTTGGCCTTTCCTTTTTTCTTTTTGGCCTTTATTTTTTTCTTTTTTTTCTTTTTAAAGTCCGAAGTATCATCCTGACTTGTGGGGGAATCATAGTCTTCATCATCCTCTCCTCACTGAGATAATGCTCTAATAATGAACATCATCACCCTTTTATTGATCTACAACTCAAGAATTGCAACTCAAAACTAGAACAAGATATGACTCTATATGAATGCCTCCGGCGATGTACCGGGATATGCAATGAATCAAGAGCGACATGTATGAAAATTATGAAGGTGGCTTTTCCACAAATACGATGTCAACTACATGATCATGCAAAGAGCAATATGACAATGATGAAGTGTGTCATAATAAATGGAACGGTGGACAGTTGCATGGCAATAAATCTCGGAATGGCTATGGAAATGCCATAATAGGTATGTATGATGGCTGTTTTGAGGAAGGTAAATAATGGATGCATGATACCGACGGAAGTTGCGCGGTATAATAGAGGCTAGCAAAGTGGAAGGTGAGTGTGCGTATATCCATTGACTCACATTAGTCATAAAGAACTCATATACTTATTGCAAAATTCTACTTGCCCTTGGAGCAAAGTACTACTACGCATGCTCCTAGGGGAAGGGTTGGTAGGAGTTAACCATCGCGCGATCCCGACCTCCACTCATAAGGAAGACAATTAAAAGAGCACCTCATGCAACAAATTTGTCACACAACTTTTAGCAGACGTGCATGCTACGGGACTTGCCAACTTCAACACAAGTATTTCTCAATTTCATAATTACCCACTAGCATGACTCTAACATTACCACCTCTATATCTCAAAACAATTATCAAGCATCAAATTGATCCTAGTGTTTTATGCACTTTCTATGATAGTTTTTATTACACCCAACTTGGATGCTCATCATTCTAGGACCAAATTTATAACCATAGCAAATATCATGCTGTTCTAAAACACTCTCAAAATAATACAAGTGAAGCATGAGAGACTAGCAATTTCTTCAAAATTAAGCCGCCGCCGTGCTCTAAAAGATATAAGTGAAGTACTAGAGCAAAAACTATCTAGCTCAAAAGATATAAGTGAAGCACATAGAGTATTCTAATAAATTCTAATCAAGTGGGCTTATCCCAAAAGGTGTGTACAGAAAGGATGATTGTGGAAAACTAAAAATAAAATACTAATATCATACATGACGCTCCGAGAAAAACACATATCATGTTGCGAATAAAAATATAACTCCAAGTAAAGTTACCAATGAACGAAGACGAAAGAGGGGATACCTTTCGGGGGCATCCCCAAGCTTAGGCTTTTGGATACTCTTGAATATCTTGGGGTGCCATGGGCATCCCCAAGCTTAGGCTTTTGCCACTCTTTGTTCCATAGTCCATCAAATCTTCACCCAAAACTTGAAAACTTCACAACACAAAACTCAACAGGAAATCTAATAAGCTCCGTTAAACAAAACCACCACATAAGTTACTATAATGAACTCATTCTTTATTTATTTTGGTGTTAAACCAACTGTATTCCAAGTTCTCTATGGTTCATACCAGTTAATACTAGCCGTAGATGCATCAAAATAAGCAAACAACACACGAAAAACAGAATCTGTCAAAAACAGAATAGTCTGTAGCAATCTGTAACTAACGCAAACTTCTAGAGCATTAATTTTTTTACCAAAATAGGAAGTCCTGGTAAATTTGTCTATTCATCAGTAGCAAAAAGAATCAACGCAAAATCACGTTTATGTGATTTAAAAAACTAATTTAAATGCGTCAAAGTTTACATTTTCAGCAGAATCAAATTAACTATCACCATAGGTTATCGTACAGGTTCTACTTGGCACAAACACTAATTAAAACATAAAGGCAGATCTAAACATAAGGTAGATGCAAAATTTATTACTAAACAGAAACAAAATCAAAAAACAGAAATAAAATTGGGTTGCCTCCCACTAGCGCTATCGTTTAACGCCCCTAGCTAGGCATAAAAGCGAAGATAGATATAAGTAGTGCCATAATAATAAGATAGATCTTGAAAACTCATCTCATATTCTCTACGTTCAGCATCAAGTTTTCTTTGAGGCAAGCAAAAGTAATCAAAAGGGCTAAATTTGGAGGGACAAAATTCCCCAAGATCAATCACAGGAGGAACGGGTTCCTCCTTTGGCCCTTCATAATGAACAAGTAATTCATCACTATAAGCATTCTTTTGGCAAAATCTTGTGAGCCTATACTCAAGAGAGTATCGTAGCTCATTATTTCAAAAAGAAAAATCATTATTAAGTTCGGAAATTCTATCAACTAGGACATTGGTAGGAACCTTTTTTCTAAGGTTTTCATTGAAAGCAGCATAGTCCGAAGATTGAGAACGCCTAATTTCCTCTTGATCGAAGAGGACCGCCTCTATGGGAGGACGACCGGCGTCCACCCTATAGTGTGCAAAGATTCATTTGGCCTCTCTTATTATAAATCCAAACTCATGAGCCAAAAAGATAGTAACAGCGCGCTTAACAAAAGAATGCTCAATATTGGAAAATTCTAGGAAAATTCTTTGTATGCAAGGATGCATAAGCATAAATTGTCTTTCAAGTTCAACTACAAGCATAGCGATAGAATCCGCAAGACTACTAGATCTATGAAGAATAGAACCACCCACGGAAGGTAAAGCACCGGCACAAGTAAAGAAATCTTGAATAACACCTTTTCCAATAATGTTACCACTACCGATTCGAATCTTTTTAGTATGCAAGATAGGGGGTTCTTCACCCGGAGCCTCAGAATTTTCCATGTTATCATTATTGTCCATATCGACGATAATCTCCCCAATTTCAGGCATAAGGGCAAACAAAAGCGAGGAAGAAGAAGAAGGCTAACGAAAGAGAGAGATAGATAGGGAAAGAGAGGGCGATTTAAACGGCAAGGGTGATGTGGGGGAGAGGAAAACAAGAGGCAAATGGCAAATAATGTAAATGCGAGGAAGATGAGTTTGTGATGGGTACTTGGTATGTCTTGACTTGAGCGAAGACTTCCCCGGCAACGGCGCCAGAAATCCTTCTTGCTACGATAGAGATAGTATGTAAGATAAATATATGTTTGGTATTTTATAATATAGATAGGAAAAGTAAAGATGCAAATAACAGTAGATTGAAAGCTTATATGATAAAAGATAGACCCGAGGGCCATAGCTTTCACTAGTGGCTTCTCTCAAGATAGCATGAGTATTACGGTGGGTGAACAAATTACTCTTGAGCAATTGATAGAAAAGAGAATAATTATGAGATTATCTAGGCATGATCATGTATATAGGCATCACATCCGTGACAAGTAGACCGACTCCAGCCTGCATCTACTACTATTACTCCACACATCGACCGCTATCCAGCATGCATCTAGAGTATTAAGTTCATAAGAACACAGTAACGCATTAAGGAAGATGACATGATGTAGAGGGATAAACTCAAGCAATATGATATAAACCCCATCTTTTTATCCTCGATGGCAACAATACAATCGTGCCTTGCAACCCTAACATCCTTTGGTAAGGACACCGCAAGTTTGAACCCAAAGCTAAGCACTTCTCCCATGGCAAGAAAGATCAATCTAGTAGGCCAAACCAAGCTGATAATTCAGAGAGACTTGAAAAGATAACTCAACCATACATAAAAGAATTCAGAGGAGATTCAAATATTTCTCATAGATAAACTTGATCATAAACCCACAATTCATCTGATCTCGACAAACACACCGCAAGAAAGAGTTACATCAAATAGATCTCCACAAGAGAGGGGGAGAACATGGTATTGAGATCCAAAAAGAGAGAAGAAGCCATCTATGTAATAACTATGGACCCGAAGGTCTGTGGTAAACTACTCACAACTCATCAGAGGGGCTATGGTGTTGATGTAGAAGCCCTCCATGGTCGATTCCCCCTCTGTCGGAGCGCCAGCGAAGGCTCCAAGATGGGATCTCGCGGATACAGAAGGTTATGATGGTGGAAATTGTTTTTTGTTGGCTCCCTAGATGTTTTCGGGGTACGTGGGTATATATAGGTGGAATACGTACGTCGGTGGCATTGAGGGGCCCAGGAGACGCAAAGCGCCCCAGAGGGGTGGGCGCCCCCTATCTCCTGACCGCCTCGATCGCTTCTTGACTTGCACTCCAAGTCCTCTGGATCACGTTCGTTCCAAAAATCACGCTCCCGAAGGTTTCATTCCGTTTGGACTCGTTTGATATTCCTTTTCTCTAAAATCTTGAAATAGGAAAAAAAAAACAATACGGGCCGGGCCTCCCACGATGAGGTTAGTCCCAAAATGATATAAATGTATAAAATAAAGCCCATAAACATCCAAAAGGGGTAATATAATAGCATGGAACAATCAAAAATTATAGATACGTTGGATACGTATCAAGCATCCCCAAGCTTAATTCCTGCTCGTCCTCGAGTAGGTAAATGATAAAAACAGAATTTTTGATGTGGAAGGCTACGTAGCATAATTCTTAATGTAATTTTCTTTATTGTGGCATGATTATTCAGATCCAAGTGATTCAAGATAAAAGCTTATAAAACATAAAAAATAATAATGCTTTGAAGCATACTAACAAATAATCATGTCCTATCAAAATAGCATGGCTGAAGAAAGCTTATCCCTACAAAATCATATAGTTTGGCCATGCTTCATTTTCATTACACAAAATACTCCCATCATGCACAACCCGGTTTCAGCCAAGCAATTGGTTCATACTTTTTAACGTGCTTCAGCTTTTTCAACTCTTACTCAATACATGAGCGCAAGCCATGGACAAAGCACTGTGGTGGTATATGGTGGTGGTTGTGAGGACAAAAAGGGAGAAGATAGTCTCACATCAACTAGGCATATCAAGGGGCTATGGAGATGCCCATCAATAGATATCAATGTGAGTGAGTAGGGATTGCCATGCAACAGATGCACTAGAGCTATAAATATATGAAAGCTCATCAAAAGAAACTAAGTGGGCGTGCATCCAACTTGCTTGCTCACGAATACCTAGGGCATTTTGAGGAAGCCCATCATTGGAATATACAAGCACTACAAAAAAAAGACACATCATGACATTTTGGGCCGAATGAATTTTTTTTTGTCATACATATGACACTTCTATGACGACAATTGTGACAAAAGCCGGTATCATCATAGCTGTGGTGGGCTCCTACTTCTATGAAAAAAAATCATGATAGAAAATGGGCTTTTCGTCCTGGGCGGGCCGGAGACGCAGCTGCATGACATTCTTTGGGCCGTCCATGACAGATAAAACCGTGGTAGAAGCGAGGGGAACGAAAATTTCGGGGAGTTGCTGGTTATGGTGGGAGGTCGGGGGCCGAGCGATGCGCGTTTCTCTCGTACACGTACGCGCATGTGTGCGAGGCGTCAGCTCTAACTTAACCCGAGCGAGGCGTTGGGCTGTAACTGAACCCGAGTGATTGCACTGCAGGCTACGCGTTACTGAACCCGAGCGATCGATTGATGGCTGTTAGCTGAACCCGATCGAGCGATTCCTTCGCTACTGCTGCTAAATGAAGCCTATCGATTGAATGAACAGTGAGCATTGCGGGGGTGGATGAACAGTGAGTGGTGGCATTGCCTCTGGATGAACAGGACCTCGTGGTGTCGAGGGCTGGATGAACAGTAGAAGGTGGAGGGGTGGCCGTGGAGGGGTGGTTGAACATGACCCCGTGGTGTTGAGGGTTGGATGAATAGTAGAAGGTGGAGGGGTGGTTGAATAGTAGTCGGTGGAGTAGCGTGCGGTGGACGCTGGATGAACAGGAGCCCGTGGAGGCTGGAGGAGGTTGACGGTAGCACGTGGAGGCTGGAGGAGGTCGACGGTGGAGAAGAACAATATCCCGTGGAGTCCCGTTTTGCGGTACGCCACACCCCTCCCAATGAACATGACCCCCGTTTCGACCGTAGCACTCCAACACAAGTCTGTTTCGTCCGTTTTGCAGTACGCCACATCCCTCCCGATCAACAGGACCCCCGTTTCGACCGTAGGAGGTCCGTTTCGTCCGTTTTGGGGTACGCCACACCCCCCGATCAACAGGACCCCCGTTTCGACCGTAGGAGGTCCGTTTTCTCCGTTTTGCGGTACGCCACACCCCTCCCGATCAACAGGACCCTGTTCCGAATGTAGGGGGTCCGTTTCCTCCGTTGTGCGGTACGCCAGGCCTCGTTTCCATCGCCTGTTCCATCCAAGACGTTTGGCTCCCACGCGTTCCGTTACCTCCCGATGAACATGACGCATTCAGTTGCCTCCCCATGAACGCGATGCATTCCGTTGCCTCCCCATGAACACGACACATTCCGTTGCCTCCCCATGAACACGACAACAACACTGTTTCTCCGTTCTGACCCAGCCATGTACACGAGCCCTGGCCAAACGTATGCGCGAGTAGGCATTCGAGACCCCGCCCGTATGTACGTACGTGGCCATATTTTCTTTCTTGCACCCTGGTCGATGTACGTACGTGTACATGCTACGTGCACGCCTCTACTACGACACGTACGTGCCTCTACTACGACGTGTGCGCGCCTCTACATCGACCAGTATGTACGTACACGTTCGCGACCAGGATGACAACGCTACGTACGCTTCGACCAGGTGGGTCCCGACTGTCAGGCATTTCCTTGCCTGCGAAGATGTAGCTGGTGGGTCCCAGTAGTCAGGGGGCGAATCGTTTTTTTTTTTGCCCGGATGCACTTCCTTGCGTGCGAAGGTGTAGCTGCTGGGTCCTGGCAGTCAAGAGGGCAAATCGTTTTTTTTTTGCCCGGACGCACTTCCTTGCGTGCGAAGGTGTAGCTAGTGGGTCCCAGCAGTCGGGGGGTGAATCGTTTTTTTTCCAGACGGAGTTCCTTGCTTGCGAAGTTGTAGCTGGTTGGTCCCAGCAGTCAGGGGGACGAATCGTTTATTTTTCGGACGCACTTCCTTGCGTGCGAAGATGTAGCTCGTGGGTCCCAGTAGTCAGGGGGCGAATCATTTTTTCGCAAAAAACGGTGGCCCCTCCGGTGGGTCCCCGCTGTCAGGTGGAGGAATAATTATTTTGCGAGTAATAAGGAGGCACTTTCTTGCGCCTGCCGTGGACCCAGCTGTCAGCCTCTCCACGTACAGTCCACGTCCGATGGAAGTCGTTCCTTGACCACGTTGACCATGCCGCGCCGAGAGCACCACGGCGGTGGACGAAGGCGAGGCCTAGGAAGGGGATGATGCAGAGCCGGGGAATACGCGGCAGTGGATGCACATCCGGAGAGGAGTACGAGGTTTCATTGGTTCGACCGTGCTGCCATCGCCACAGAATAACAGGGGGTGTGGGCGAGTGGAGGGATGGCCTGGCCAGCGGTGGGAGTAGTAGGGGGCGGTGAGGCCTCCGCGGTAGCACAGCCGGCCACGGGATGCAGGAGCAGGCGGCACGACCGGCACTGCTTTGGGCAGCTGGAGCAAGAAGACCAGAGCTTGAAGAAGCACGACGGCCGTTGGATGGACATCCTACGGTTACTTCAGCTAGAATCGTTTATATTGACTAAGTTGACAAAGCCCTTGGTATGTCAACTTAGTAGGCCGACAG
The DNA here is from genome assembly GCA_021437245.1 of Aegilops speltoides. Lineage (NCBI taxonomy): Eukaryota > Viridiplantae > Streptophyta > Magnoliopsida > Poales > Poaceae > Aegilops > Aegilops speltoides. Next base: position 210,181,637 of record CM038142.1, read on the forward strand.
GTCAGCTTCCGAAATGGTGCGACCCAGATGTCAGTGGGAGGAATCATTTTTTGGGCGGGTGAAGCTAGAATATCCGAGATTAAAGAAGAAGCACGCCATCCGTTGGATGGACATCCAACGTCCACTACTGCTAGAACCGTGTGTTGACTGTTAGTTGATAAAGCCTTGCATACGCGTCAACTTTATTTTTTTAGGGGACGCGTCAACTTAGTAAGGCCAGAAGTGTGTGGCATAGGACTTATAGCCCATTTGAGATTTGTAAGAATGTGTAGCCCATTTTTGAATTCTAATGCAATTTACTACAGCCCATTTACAGTTTGTTAAAAGTACAACCCATTTAAACCAACCGTTCAAAACAGAATTCGATAAAATTTCCCACATTTTGATGGGATCCGAATATTTTTGTCCCAAAATTTCTAGTCAGATTAAATATAATTTCAATATAAATTTATATTACGTAAAAATCCAGCGAAACATTGCGCTCGCAACAATTAATGAAATTAAAATTTCCAATATCCAAAAATAATATTTTATAAAGTAATCACTGTTTGGTGCATTTTTTTATAGTTACTACCCAGCTTTTATAATTACATCCATTTATTATTTCTTAAAGCCCATTTTCTTGTTAAGCCTAATGCATCCCTCCGAGCAAGATTTGCAGCCCAGCGGGGCGGAGAATAACAACTTGACCTTGCTTGGGTATTCCTAAAAAAAAGTATAGCTGGGCTAGCCATTTTCTGCTTGAAAAAAAATTAATATCTGGGCTGGATATCTGGCCTGGGCTAGACGGGCCACAGCCCGCCCAGTTAATACCTGCAGCGATGTTTTCGTTGTTGTTCAGAGGAGAAAAAATAATATCTGGGCTAAACATCGAAAAACTCTGCAGTGTTCACACCTCAAAAACACAAATACTGCTCGATCTGCTTGGTCCCAGCTGTCGGCCGCTTCTTGTGCAATTTTCTCGTTTATTGACTACTCCCTCCTTTCCGGTTTATAATGCTCAATTCAAAAATCTCACCAATCAAGGTAGATGGCGAGTGGTGGAAAACTTTTTGTAGTTTTGCAAAAGCACATAATTAATGCTCTTGTCCTCAAGAAATTATGTTTATCAATGCATTAATTTGCAATGCATGCATGCATAAAGTACATGCATTGGTCAATTTTCTCTTAATACTTGCATGCAATATTTTAATGCACCTTGGAATCTGAACATGTGATGGAAAACAACCAAATTGAGCCTTATAAAATGGAAAAACTAAAATTTTGAGATAAGCCCTATAAATCGGAAAGGAGGGAGTACATAGGTTGACAATGGTGTGGGACCGTGATGTCAGGAAACCAGGAGGAAGCAAAATAAATTATAGTTATATAATAAAAGGAGGCACTTGCGCACGTGAGGCTATAGACCTGGTGGGTCCCCATTGTCATCCTCTCCAAGTAAAGTCATCTCCTCGCCCGCACGAGCTTTCCGCCCGAAACAGTCAGCACTGACCGCCCCGCTTCCCGGTGCAAGCGATTGCTCCGCCTTCAAACGACACAAGTGTCGTCCGTCCGTCCATCTGCCGCACACAAGTGTCGTCCGTCTGTCCATCGTCCATCCGGCGCCACACGTCCGTCCCTCCGCCCGCCCACCATTGCTATATAAACTGTTGCGCCGGCCATAGCCGCAAGCATCCGAATCTGTTCCTTTTCTCCCGTACACACCACTACTTCCCACCATGGCTTCCTCGTGCTCCAGCGCTCTTCGGAATAGGCGTACGATGAACCACAAGGAGATGGCAGCCATTGCTGCCGACTGGCTGGCCAGCAGGCAGCCGGAGGACGACGATGTCCCAATGGAGAACATGGTAGTCGACGATCCGGAGCCAACCCCCTCCTCCGCGCCATCCTCGACGGTGCATTGCACCATGACCATCAGCGAGGCACGTGCCCAATATATGGACAGGGTGAGGCAGATGCATGAGGAGCAGTTCCGAGAGGCGCAGGACGATGCCGCCTACAACCACCATCTCCTCCGGGGGCACCTGCAGGCGGAGGAGTAGATCGCCGCGAAGCGGGCGGAGCAGGAGGCGCTGCTCGACTCGCACCGCTCCGCCCGCAAGGGCCGCCTGGAGCACTGGCGGTATCGCATGCGGGTGGCGGAGGCTGCGGCCACCTACAAAGAGGCTAGCAAAGAGGGCGATGAAGTGGGCGAGGCGTTGTTTAGCGAGACCAAGGACGAGGCAGAGGACTATGCCGGCTCCGACGAGTCCCCGCTCCGCTGGCGTCAACGAGGCACTACTCCGCCGAGGCCCCGCGGCGCCAACAACGAGGCAGAGGACACCTCCGGAGGACATCGCCGGCTCCGCCGAGGCCCCGCCCCGCTGCCAACGAGGCCGCACCACACAGAAATGAGGAATAGTAGAACACGGCAGGTCGCTGCCGCTCGGGTCCAAGTAAGGCCACCGCTGCTACCCTCCGGTTGAAGCCAAGCTAGGCGGGTTGACCATTGATGGCCGGTTAGCTTCTTGGTGGCGACGTGGAGTCGAAGAGATGCACTGGAGAAGATCGCTGCTTCTACTTAACTGCTGGTGCAGTTGGCTGACTGACACGTGGGCCCAACGGGCCACATGTCAGTTACGCAACTGCACCTGCAGTTAAGTCACTGAAGCTTCTATTCGGCTCAGCGGGACACAGGTGGGTAGCTTTGGTTAATTAATTATACCTCCATCGCACCCCTTTTTAGTTGAAGAATGTATGAAATGTAATGAAATCCGACATGTTTATATGAAATCCGACCGTGTATGAATGAATTTATTTCGATTAGTTCGAATTCCTGTGTCACTGGCATTGGATGAACATGCAAAACAATACGTACTACTACTACGGTGATCACCTCATTTGCAGCAGTTTCACATGTACTCCCTCCGGACCTTTCTAGTCTGCATACGAGTTTTGTCTGCAGTCAAAGTATCTCTACTTTGACCAATCTTATACCAAAAAGTATGCACTTTCACAATGTGCAAAGTAAAAAGGAACAGAAGGAGTACAAGGAGTTTGAGCAGCTTTTTAGCATTTCTGTACATTGCAATCAAACACAAAGGCCTGGCAATTCATAGAGAACATTCAAAACAATCTATGATTATGCATCTTAGCGACTCACAAGTCAGCGGCAATATTTACTTCACAACTAAAGAATAAAGAAAAAATTGATCGACGCTGCTGACAGCAAAGGGCGTCCCATTCGAAAATATCAAACGCATATCTTGCTAAAATCAATGAGCAAAATTTGACGAGGTTGTCCCATTCCAAAATATCAAATGCCTACAATTGTGGAATGGGCAGGGTTTGCCATTAGTTCGGACATTGACATGGCACCTCGTGCTAAATAAACTAGCTGTTCTTTTTGTGCAGTTCCACCAAAATCAACCAAAGTCGCGTGTAGCTTGTATGTTTTCGCCCTTATATGTTGCAACGCCTTAAACTTATGGGCACCTCCTTTCTTGTGGTGGATATGAATGATTCGATGTATCCATGAACATTTTGTGCATTTCCATTGAAATCAAGCTGAGCACCCCTGTTTGCACAAATACAAAAAAGTGATTAGTATAAAGCAAACTGTACTATGAATGGCAGTTTCAACAGGCACATTCATGGTCCATGTAGAGCACACTTTCAGAAAAATGGAACTCACCAGAAAGAATCCTAGAACAACATTGTACTCGCGCATCACAACAAAAAAATGGAGATTTATCTGTCCTTCTGAGCTGAAGTTAGTTTGGTCTTGTGGGGAGTAATGTAACCATCCTTCAACTGCTCCTTCTGATGAGAAGATAGACAGGGCTTCTTCATCCTGGCATAATCGGAACTAGTCACTTCACGTACTCCATATTGTTCTTCAGAGGAAGATGATCCTATTGTGCAAAGACAAGAGGACTACTAAATGCTAGCATCCCTGTTTTCTCAAAAAAATGAAAGGAGATATTTAAAACAGCACAGATGAAGCACTTCTCAAGGACAATACCACCTTTTCATGATAGTATCTAAACAGTAGCACATGACCAATAGAGATGACAAAGCTCAATCATATGGATGAAATCAGTGGGCAAGTACCAACCTTTGTCCGGATGCTGATTGTGTAGAGCATATAGATGAAGCACTTCTCCGGAACCACCTGTTGCTATCTATGGGGGTGGCCATGCTTACTATATACTCCTCGATTAGTTTAATGTTTCCAACATCTTCTTGTGCAGTTCCACTAAAATATATGGTATCTTCAAAGAAGATCCCTATTTGCACAAGTAGAGATAATTATGTATGGCATCAAATCAGCGGCAAAACAATTGCTCGTTCCAGCCATAGCAATAAATTAAGATGCAGAAACTATATCATTACTTGTGTCATCACAGTTCCAGTGCTTCATTACAACACCGGGAGTTGATTATTGTTTTTCTTCCGCTTGTTCTTCTCCTTCATCACTTGGTTCAATAACAGACAAGCTTCACCTTCAATGTAAGATTTGGCATGTCAATTAGGGAGCACAAGTATAGTACTAAACTTCATTTTCTGATGAAAGTCGCAAAATACAGGCCCGTAGTTGTGAAATATCCTTATCTTACCTCAATGGGATATTATGGTGCCCATACAGATTGGAAGTCTTGTCTCCGTTTGTGCAGTTCACTAAAATCAAGCTACATTATCGTACAAGTAGCACAACGTATGAAAGCACACTGCAGAATCATGTGAAAGAAGGCTAGTACTGACCTCTCATGATGCGGAATTCAAACAACTCACAAGAAGAAGATCTAAACCAAATTCGCCTCAATGGATAGGAAGTAAGATATCCTCTTGTGCAGTTCCACTAAGATCAAGCAATCAAGCAACGTTGTTGGTGTGACATTTTGGTTGAACTGCACAAAACACTCTTAAAAAAAATGTGTTTTGTGCAGTGCAACAAAAGGTCACAATGGCAATGAGGTGAAGTAGATAACCCTGTTTACAGAGAGGTGCAAAGGAAACAATTAGTGGTCAATAACAGTGGATGACACAGAAGCCAACAAAAAGAAGCATCTACCTTATATAAATGGGAAAGAAAGCAAGACAATAGCATTTGTCAAACGGTGGCATTCATTAATATTAACACAGAGATTATATTAACAATAAAATTCGTTAAACATGTAATTTGCTTTTAACTGTGGCATTGCATCAATTTTCCCGCGGCATTATTAGAGGGTGTTTGTTTACAGGGAGATTTTGCTGTAGGGACTAAAAAAACTCCGTGTCAGTCCCATCTAAACCAAACAGGAGGGACTTTTAGGGACTAAAAGTGGGCATTTGGGACTAAAGAAAGAAGACCCCGAGGGAGTCTTTTTGGGACTTTTTCCAACAGTTGCCCCCTGCCACGCATCGCACCTTGTTTCTATTAGTTCATTAGTAGGGGTAACATGGTCTTTTAGCATGTCATTTAATAACCTCTAGTCCATGTTTAATCCCTGGAACCAAGCAGGTAGGGACTAGGGAGTTTTTAACCAAACAGGGCCTTAGATTAACAATAGCTAATGAGTTGCACGGGACAGTGGAAGCACCAGTACCATGTGCATCTATCGATGTACTGTGGTCATGCACAGTCTGTCGCAACAAAGAACAAACAACCAAGGAGCATATTTGTGTTGGTCCTAGTTTTGTTATCTTTAGACACCGTTCCCAACATGAGCGCAGCAAATCTAGTCCTGCTCAAACTCTACAGCCTTGTCCCTTCCTTTCCTTTTTGAACTAGTACTTTCGCCCCTTCCTTTCCTCTTTGAAGCACGTCCTAGATTTATGCGATACAACTTTCACCACTACTTTCCCTCATTCCTTTCCACTTTGAACCAAGTCCTAGATTCATGCTATACAACTTTCCCCCTTCATTTCCTCTTTGAACCACGTCCTAGATTCATGCTATATGCAACTTTTCCCACTACTTTCCCCCACTCCTTTCCTCTTTGAACCACGTCCTAGATTCATGGTATACATGCAGCTAGAGCAATGCATGTGGAGTGAGTTAAATATACTTTAAGGTTCTTGGGGCGTGGTTCGGTAGGCGACGAGACGGCGGCGACGAACAAGGGGTCAGAGGCCCTCCCGCGCCGCTGCTGGGTGGAAAGTGAACAGCTGCGCCGGTAGTGGATTCCCTCCCTTCCCGATGGCGACAGCGTTAAGCCTCCTTCCCTTCCCGGCGGACGGATCCTGCCGGCTCTTTGAGTAGCAGTGAGGGGAGAGAGAGAGGCCAATGAAGTCTTATTTAGATCTGGAGAGGGCGAGAGAGTGTGAAGACAGCAACTACAAGCGCTGAGGCTCCAACGTGTATATATATACTAGAGAGAGAGTGTGAAGCATGCAAACCCTAGAAAATATTTTGACCAGTCAAAGAATCCTCCTGGCAAAAATTATGCTCATGTGTAGTTATCGAACCCGAGACCTCAAGTTTGATGAGCGAACAGGCTAACCAGCTACACAACCCTTCCGTTATGTTCAACGAGAGGAAAATAACCTTTTGTACATTCCTGCATTCGTGTGACAAGCATGCCGTGTTTTTGTGTGTGTGTGGGAGTCATTGGGATTTCAATCATAATCGTGTCTTGTGGCTTTGGTGGTAAGACTATCCACAGTGGTTCAGAAATAATGTAGCCTTAGTCACCTTACCTATCTCCACATAGTACGTTGGGTCCCACCAGTCAGAGGGTGAAACAAACAAATTCATAAGAAAAATTAAAAGCGCCGGCGGTGTATCTTACCTCACACATCTCGCTACTGCTCGGGAACACTGTCCAATTGATCCCTCTGTTTGCTCACGTAATATTTTAAGTGAATCCTTATTATAACATGCACACAAATTTTGGGCACTTGTATTCGACTTAACTTAGTGTGCCACCGTATCTCGTACACTTACTACTCCCTCCGTCTAGGTGTAATAAGTCACGTTAGAAGGTGCAACGGGACCAAGGTGCGTTCATGTGCGTGTGTGTGTTTAACAGCATGTGTGTGTTAGAGAGTGCGACATATCGACCTGCTCCTACAGAGAGATGGTGTGTAGTGTATTATTTTAGCCGTGAGAGTTGGTGCATCCTCTCGTTTCTGGGCGTGTCCGGTAGGGACATGCGGACAGCTGCCACGCCCGCTCCTGACTAGCCTGGCCTACCCAAAGCCCCTCCATCGCCCGCGCGCGCTTCCCGCCCGAAATGGTCAGCGCCGCTCCAAAGAAAATCGGCGCCGCATTCATGCCTGGGCAGAGCAGACGCAACCTCTCACTGGCGCAAGAGTGATGGTTGCTTCGTCCGTCCAACTTACTGCTGGGTCTATGTGATTTGACGGCTCACTGGTCTTTATTACTGAGGTGGTAGGATTGCTGGATGTCCCACGCCTTCGGCAAAAGGAGGTAGTAGATTACGATTTTCTCCATTCTTACAGCGGAGGAGTGCAAGAGCAGTGAAAACACGCAGGCTGAGTGATTACATGGCCCACCTCACACTATCACCGTGCGACACCCAACTCTTTACATAGTACTCCCTCCGTTCCTAAATATTACTAGATGAGTCCCTGCGCTTGCCGCGGAACAGAGGTATATCTCTCTGCGCAAAATTATCGATTTCATAGAACTAAGAAAAACTCTACATCATGACAAATGTGGTAGCCAAACTAAATAAACTCCCATCATCATTTAGATCATCCCACGTAAGGAAAAAAGATCAGCCAACTACTACTGCATAATGGGATTATATTTTTCTTTTTGACATGTTAATGGGACTTAAAAGCTCACTTACATGCATGCTACCGGTGCATGCTTGCATGCAGACATGTTGATGTGATTTAAAACCCACTCACATGCATGTGCCACGGTATTTCTGCATGCTTGCATGTGTCTTAGTGCGGAGCTTCTCAATGTCTAGATCAGATGGCTATTGTGGCTGATTTACTTCATCTAACAGCTACATCAATTTTGATGATGTGGCTCAAGGAGAGGATAGAGAATTCCTAGTAGTGGGGGCTAGCTATTACTAGTAGATAAGTCTTTGAAGAGATTCCACTAGGTTAACTACATACGGAACAAAATGAATGAATCTACACTTAAAATGCATCTATATACATCCGCATGTGGTTCATGGTGAAATATCTACAAGGACTTATATTTAGGAACGGAGGAAGTACTAGTATAGTACATACTGTAATTTATCAGCGAGATAAATTTGTACAATGCAATGAAGCTTCCATCTCCTATTACATGTATCTTGCGTCCAAGGTTGCCCGTTGCACATTTCATCAAATACAAAGGATACTAACATGCATGCTATTGCATCTCAATGATTGACAGATCATAGGAAATATGTACTCCCTCTGTTCCAAAATAAGTGTCTCAACTTTGTGCAAACTTTAGTACAAAGTTGTACTACTACTAAAGTTGACACTTATTTTGGAACAGAGGTAGCTAAAGAAAAAAATGATCCATGCAGTCCCTAGCCCTTGAACCGTGAACCCTGATCAGGCCTCAATTTGCTGGCAATGTTGGAGCTTCCTAATAAATGAAGTTTGCAACCTTTTGACCATCGGATCATTTTGTGCAGTTTCACCAAAATCGAGATGAGCATCCCTGTGGCAAAGAAATTGAAGAAGCGTGATTAGAATAAGATTACTGGGACTAGTTGATGAGACATAAACTCATCACAAATACAATGCGTAGAAGCCATGAGAGGTATCGGTATGTGGCCGCCAAGAAGTAGAGAAATGTCCACAGGGAGTGATGTGGGCAACTGGAGCAGTGGTGCAAGCCGGCTGTAGAGGGAGTTGTACCTGAGGGGCGTAGCTCAACCTTGAGGAGGGCGGCGGGAGGTGGCAACTGCCCACGTCACAACAGTGAGCAAGGGATGAAGGCAACCTCACCGGCTTTGTGAGAGAGAACAGCGGGGACCCGTGATCGAGACATGCCGATAGTGGGTTTTCGCCGTCGGCGACGGCCACCGAATCTACACGAAGCATCCATCCCTCCCCCAAGCGGACGTGATCCGCCAGGATGTTAGAGATGTGGCCACAGTCGTTTTGTGCGAGAGAGTGTGAAGAGAGCAACCCTAGCAAGCAACCGTGTATGCTCGCCCGTCCTGACTATGTATATAGTGGAGCGGTTTCCTTTTCTCTCCATATGAACATATCATATTGCGTATGTGCTACTGAAGAAAAAAACTTTATTTATAAATCACGCGGCACCTACTACTCGTTCTCCTATAACCTTGCGCTTGGCATCTCCAAAATATTAACCTTGCGATTGGCTCTTCGCCTCTTCGGGAAGTCGAGCAATAATGGTAGTGCAGTATATATCGTTCTGGCTATATGAGACCAAATGAATTGCTGCACGTCCACCACGTGGGCGAGGGTCGAGGGGCAAGGGAGAGTGCTACTACATACGGAGCAAAATGAGTGAATCTACACTCTAAAATACGTCTATATACATCAGTGTTTCGAGTATGTACTAGTAGTTCTTATTGAAATCTACTAAAGGACATATATATTCCAAACAATATGATATAATCTCTATAACCAAGGTAGTAGGGACGAGGAGTAAATGGAGGGAGTAGTAAATTTTTCTCCTCATCCTGTGAGCCACCGCACGCATGGGCGAGGGAGTGGGCGTACGGCGGAGCAAGCTTCACCTCATCCTGCGAGCCATCGCGCCCGTGGGAGGGGAGACGGCGTACTAAGCAAGCTTCTCCTCGTTCTGCGAGTTGACGGGACACATCAAAAGTACTCCAGTGTATAGAGCCTTGCCTCTAAGGTAGGCCCCACATGGTTTGCCTCTTTTTTAAATTTAACATAACACGTCAAGTCGCAATTTGTTTGTTCACCCGTGGTAGACGATCCTCCCTCCACCAAGTGGACAACCAGTACACGTGCCAAGTTACCACGTGGGCTGCCTTTTTCGTACAGAAATGAGCTCCACCGTGTACCCGCGCGGGTGTGGTTGGGAAAGAGACGGGAGTACGTGCGCCGTGCATGCACCTCTTCTCTTCGTGCATGTACCCCACCTACATTCTTGAGTGTTTTTGTCTTGTGGTGGGGGGTGGGGGTGGGGTGTGGGGTTGATTTCGTGAATTATTTGTGGGAACATGTGTCGATGACATCTCAAACAAAATTTTGCATGCAATGTGTGTGAAATGGAGGCCTATCCATATCATACATAGAGGGTCGGGCAATCCACGAGAAGAGAGGGAGGGGTCATAGCTCTCGATAGAGTCGAATAGAGGATCAAGTGGGTGGGTGCGAGATCGATGAAGAGATCCATCGAAATTGTGTGTGTGTGCAAGTCAAAGATATAGGGCGACTGGCCTACCGGAATGTTAGTGGGCACATGTCAAGTTTGTGTGTGGCAGGGAGACATGACTAGAGCACTTGATGTATCGGTGTGTGTGTGTGGGGGGGAGGGGGTGCGGGGAGGGGTAGGTAGAGGCCTAACTATAGAGGTAGAACGACTCGTATATGTGTTGAGAAGGAGAGACCCGGCTATGTCTTGAGGGAGATCGGTCGACATCCATACATAAGTGAAGGACGGGAAATATGATGGGTAGAGTGCTGGATGGGTGATGGAGTTGCTTCTCAGAGATGTTGGGAGAGGACTACTAGACAAACTGAGGGTGGAACTGCAATGTTATGAATAAGAGTGGGGATGTGTTTCTGTGTGTGCCTGTGCGTGATAGATCTGTCGGGACGCATCCATGGATGATGAAGGAGAACCATGTGTTTGGTAAGCAAACCTAACTAGATCGGTAGATCAATTGTTGTTTGTTGGAGGAAGGGAGAGACACAACTAATGAGGTAGATCGATCGACGTGTGGGTAAAAACAAGTTATAAGGACCTTGTTGGCTATATGTATAGCGAGAGATCGGTCGGTGTACGTCCATTTGTTAGAGGCAAATAAGGCCCAGCGAGACAGATAGACAGAGAGAATGGAGCTAGGAGGTGGTGCGAGAGGCCCAACTACTAGCTAGATAGGGGAAGGAGTGTGCGGTTGTGAGATCGATGAAAAGAGGGGCAAGAGTTTACACGTGTGTCTGACCATATGAGAGACACGAGGCAAGGACACATAAAGGAGGAGATTGAAGCTGTGTGTGCATGCTATAGGCAGGCATCGCCAGAGAGGTTTATCGATCGGTGTGTGTTGGAAAGGAGTTGTGGAGACTCTGGGAGAACGACCTAAAGAAAAAAATGAATGTGCCCGATGGATAGAATGCCGAGGGAGGGGGAGGGCGCGGAGGGCGTGTGCATGCACGAGAGAAAGTTAGTGGTAGCTACAAAGGTTAGAGGGTTGTGTGGGTGTAAGAGACTAACAAATATCATAATTTCATATGAAAGCGGATTCATATATTTGAATAGGAGATCATAGTGTTTTAAACATTGCATGCATGAATATAGCGGTGATACATGTGCTGTGCACATGTTATACCATAATGTGATAATGCATGGCGTTTGCAACTCACAGCTAAATGCCGAACAATCTAAACCATACTATACATCAAACAATCTCACATTTTATTCGAATTTGTGATAATATGCGGCGTTTGCAGCTTACAACTAAATATCGGGCAATCTAAACAATACTATATATCGAACATTCTCACATTTTATTAAAATTTGTGGTAATGTGTGGTGTTTGCAACTCACATCTAAATACTTGTAGGCGTATGGGGCGGGGCACCATACATAATGTGATAAACACATTATACATATGAGACATGGTTTAGATTGTGAAGATCTAGCTAGAGCTAGAAATGTAATGTGATTTGAAATCAAAATAAAGTGGATTCAAAAAATCTAGTTCAAGTTCATATAGTACACATAGTTCATATGTAACTCGAGACTAATCATGTGGTGTACTGTGAAGATAATACACAAACGATGGTTTAACTTGATAGTAATGATGATTGTAGATCTTATTAAAACAGAGAAACGAATTCAAATGCTTTGACTTCACAACAATCATTACTGAAGATCTTATTCAAATTTAGTTCATATTGAAGCTGTAGTATATACGTTTGGAATGCACTAAAACATTCATTTGAGTAGTAGGTTGCATGCATTATACACGTAGTGAAATATTTTAATTGAACATAACATGAATTCAAAGTTTTGAATGACATTTGTAGTGCGCATTGATTTGGTACAGTACATGTTAGGCTTGTCCGGAAATTTCAACCCGCACCTTGTTAGCCCAAAATATTTAAGATATATCTTTGTCTCGCTGTGCTCCGACAACTCCCTGCATCCCAACCCGCGCCTTGCTATTCCAAAATTACAACGCGCGCGAAAACTCCCACCTTCTGTGAAATCCCGACACCCGAAATGCCCGTGGTACACCTGAACCGAAAGAACCGCCTCAAATCGGTGGGGGTACTTTCGTAACTTACCCCACATTTCGGACAAGCGCGTCTCTAAGCCATGGTTCCCCACTGCCATCCCATCCGCCCACCCATTCGTACACCGAGGCCGCGAAAACCCACAATGAAACCCCACACCCTGCTCCGTCCGCCACCCAGCCGGAGCCTCTTCCCCGACGACGTCGTCCGCAGCAACACCTCGACGTCCCTCGTCCACCGTACCGGATGAGGATCCGTCGTCGATGTCATCGTCCCGCTGGTTCAACCACCCCGTCCTCCACATCCAAGGAGCTGCCCCGATGTTCCCCTCGTCTTTTGCGCCATCTCCATTCCCACACCGCCATCTTCACCTGCACCACCGGAAGAGCATCATCATCACCATTTCCTCGGGTGAAGCTACGGCCTAGTCGGCGCCACCAAAGAGGTTGTACACTAATCACCGCATTTTCTTCTTGATTCAATCTCATGAAGCTGTCGGCGCTCGGTCCCGAGCCGACATGGCGCGGTTCCATCCACGGTGGCGTCGCCGGCCACTTCCTCCACGGCATCGCTCCCTCGGCGGCGACGTCCACATCAGTAGGAGCTGCTGCTGCTTTAGCTCTCGCTCGCGCTGCTGCTCTGCTCGTGCTCTCGGTCCCCTGCCCGGTCTGCTCTTGCGATTGCTCTTGCTCGCGCTACTGCTCTCGCTCTTGCGATGCTGCTCCTATTTAGCTACACTTCAGTCAACTGAATCTACTTTTGGGTCAGTCAATTTTCAAGGGGTGGGCTCGCCGGGGTGAAGGAAGAACCAGCCGCAGCGGGGAGGGGGGCTCGCCAGAGAGGTACCCCACTATCTATCTTAGGGTTCAGGATGGGGGCGGAGGTCGCCGGTGGTGGCGGGGCGTTGGCGGGGCGGTGGCGTGGGGATCGCTGGAGAAAAAACTTCACGGGGGGCTAGAGGGATGGCAGGCGGGCGGACCAGCGGTGGGGAGTGTTTTGGGCGGGCGGGCGGCGCATCATGGCGCGAGCAGCGGGGGCTGCTATTTGGCCGTTGGTTGCTGGCGGCTTAGGGGGGGTGGAGGTTGAAGATGAACCGCAGGCCCTTGATTTCGTATCCAACCGCTGCAAAATCGACTGACCAGAGATGAAAAAGTCAGTCGACCGACGTGTAGCCTCACCTTGCTAGTGCGTTCAGTTTCGATAGCAAAATTCAGTTTCGACAGTTAAATTCCGTTTTGACAGTGAAGTTCACTTTTGACAGTTAAGTTCAGTTTCGACAGTTAAGTTCAGAGATGAGCGGCTGATGTATTTTACATCTAGCACTTTGTGGTTATGTATTTTATGTCATGTCTTGGAGATGCTCTTAGAATTCCACTCAAGTTAACATTGTTCGTTGTCTCTCTTGTCCTGCTTCAGCCTCGACGTCGTACAACTTACCGGAGCTGCTCCAACGACGAAACCCTCCATCACAGCGGAGCAGTACCTCGGGCACCATCTCCAGACGCCTAAGATCTTCTTCCCCTCCTCCGACACCAAAGTCAGCTGGAGCACCTCACCGGCCAACCCAATCACGCTGAGATCGACATGGCTTCGCCAAAGAGGTTGTACACTTGTTGCATCTCTTTTTTACTCTACATGTTATATATATTGTCCACTGAGCACACGGATTTGTTCCTTTAGTGTCTCCTTGAAAGAAAAACGTAGGAATTTTAATTTTCACTTGTCCTCCTTTTCAAATTCCTATTCATGAAGCACAAGACTAAGAGATAGTAGCATAATAGCATTATAACCGTACATTTTCTTGTGGTTTGACTTAATCTCACCATGCTTCTTTGCATCCTGTGATCTTCCAATTGTTGTGAATCAAACACCCAGTTGGCGAAATCTCTGTGTTTTAAATTCTCTGTTTTGCACGTGCATTCCTATCCTATTCCTGTCTATTTCCTATCCCTACATTGTTGGAATCCTCCAATTCAAACGAACCCTTACAGAATTACTTCTCTTACAGATAGTTGTCAAAGAAAACCTTGTGTGGTTTGTCCCGCTCCTACTGCGCCGTCGTCCACCTGAGCATAGCTGCTCCAACGATAGAAGGGTCCAGCACAGCAGGGATCCGGCCTCCAGACTGTCTTTTGCTGCCTTAGATCTTCTTCCCCGCCGCTGGCAGCCATGAAAACTGCATTACCATCATCAACCGAGCAGATGACCTCGAGGACTACATGGGTCCGCAAGAGAGGTCGCACTCTTTCGTGTCTGCTTACGTTATGCATCCCTTAATATTACATGCTACTTTATCGTCCTGTTCACCGATTAGACTCTGAGTCAGCTCCAAACTAATGGTCAAACTTGAGTTTTTAAATGGTTGTGGGGCACATATCGGGGCCGCTATCAATAGTATCTATCTACTATCTGGTTAATCTCCGGTGTCTACTATGAGTTTCTTGTTGGGTGGGAAACAAACAGTAAAGAAGCCATTATCTGTATTTTTTAACTGAAGCCATTATCTGCCTGCTATTATTGCTTTTGGGTCTATCCACAGGTTGCTACCATCACTCTGGATTTCTGCATGCGCTCCTTACATAATCTGTAACGCCCCGGATTCGTTGCGCCAGGTGTCTGCCAGTTATTCGCTGTCTTTGCCATGTTATTTGCTTGCGTGTTGCACTTTGCCATGTCATCATATGCATTTCATATCATGTCATTATGTGCATCTCATTTCGCATACGTGTTCGTCTCATGCATCCGAGCATTTTCCCCGTTGTCCGTTTTGTAATCTGGCACTCCTATGTCATCCGGCGTCCCCTTCTTGCCTCTCTTCGTGTGCGGGTATTAAACTTTCTCGGAATGGCCCGAGGTTTGCCAAGCGGCCTTGGTATAGCACCGGTAGACTGCCTGTCAAGTTTCGTGCCATTTGGAGGTCGTTTGATACTCCAACGGTTAACCGGGTAACCGCGAAAGCCCTCTTTGAGTTGCAGCCCAACACCCCTTCCAAAGTGGCCCAAAACCCAGCAAACTCCCCTCCATGCTCTCGGTCGTTCGATCACAATCGCGTGGCCGAAAACCGCACCCCATTTGGACTCTCCTAGCTCCCAGAATCTATAAATAACCCCTCCCCCCGAAATTCGCGGATCAAATCGCAGACGAAACCCTAGCTTGTCCCCTCCGCGCGCCGGACATGTCCGTCCCGCCGCCGGACATGTCCGCCGCCTTCCCGGACCTATCGGGGCGTGCCACGTGTCCCTGGCCGGCGTCCCCGCCACCGCCGCCCACTTGCCCGCCAAGACGCTCCGCACCGCCATCGCAACGCCGCTGCCTCGCCGTTCGGCGTTGTGCCGCCAACCGCCTCCGCGCCGCCGCTGGCCACAGCTCCTCCACCCGGCGCCCGCTCTCTGCCGCCCGCCGCTTCGCCCGCCTTATCGCCCGAGGCCGCCCAGCTGCTCTCCGCAGCCGGACCTCGCCGTCCTCCTCCGCTCCGGCCGGCGCCACCTCGCCGGAGTAGCTCGCCGGAGCCGCCGCCCTCGCCGGATCCGGCGGCCTGGATGAGATCCACCAGGCCCCGGAACCAAACGCCCCGAGCCCCGGATCCCTCCGTCCCGGGACCTCCCCGTCCACGTATTTCGCGAGGTGAAAAACGCCTAAGTCCCTATGTTTTCAACATAATCATGCCATATTTATTGCATCACATCTCTGCATCCGTAGCTCCGTTTCGTGCGTGTAATATGTCAAATTGTTCGTCTCGACGATTAGATCATTTCATTCCATTGCATCATTTTCATTTTAGCTCATCTTGATGCCCGAAATGCTGTTGGAAGAGTGCATGTTTATGTTAACCTGCTGAAACTGTTATAACTTGCTCAACTATCATTTTTGCCATGATTGATGTGTGCATCCTAAGAGGTTGATGTCTACATGAATGTTGATCTATGCCATGACATCTTTCCAGAGGTGTCAACCATGTATTTTTGTGAGTTGTGTGCTGAGTGTATCAAGCTTGCTAAGTAGGGTAGTTGTTGTCGCTGTTTTCCTGACAGATTCTGTTATATTTTGTTGCTATGTTAACATGCTTCTACTAATCATTCTATGCATAATCTGGAGATGCTCTATAAACATGTTTTGACCTACATGTCTTGCTCTATCCATTCATGCCCTTGATTGCAATTATAGCCTGCCGGAACATGTTCATATCTTGCTCCAAAGTTGCTTGAAAATGTTGCTGTCAGCCTGTTAACATTAAGTTCACTTGTTCCCATGTGTTTTGCTAGTGATTCATGTATCCTATGACCTTGCTCTTGACATGCTTAGCTTCATAAACATGCCTTCTGACTGTTGGTTGCCTTGCCATGCCATGTATTGCTCTGTGGTGAGTGGTTCAAGCTCACCAACATGCCTACTTATTGTTGTTCCTGCCATGTTCGAATCTGTAATATAACTTGCCATGTTTACATGGGTGCCATCATATTTTCTAAGCCTTTTTGGCTCATGGTCAGTAAGGGACTTTTGATCTATGCAATTAGTAGATTCATGCCATGCGTTTGTTTGCCATGATATGTTCCTGTAACATGTGGTTTGATAGCTCTAAACATTGCAACCTGATGTTATTTCTGCTAAAGTCTGAAACTGTTATTATTTGCAATATCTCCATGTATTTTTGAGCATGTTCTAGTCTTTTCTGGAGATAGCTCAGTGTTCATGTTTTGTTATGCTTTACCTATACTTCATGCCCATGCCTTTTGTTTTTATGTTGGGATGCTGTAGCATGTTGTTTTGATGCTTGCAATATGCCTAGTTGCTGTTATGGACAGATTGTTGTTATGACTTGTATAGTGTGTGTGTGTTGCACCGTTGCTCCATTTTGAGTGTGCTCTATATGAAACTTGCTTGATTTTGCATGTTGATTCATATTGTCATGTTGCATCCTTGTTTTGAGGTGTTTGCTTGATGTTTGTATGCATTTTGCATCAATGCCATGTTTAACTTGTTTTGCTCATATCTTCTAGCCCGTAGCTCCGAATCTAATGAACTTTATATGTAATTTGACTAGAATTTCGTGTAGATCATCTTGGTGCATCTTAACTTGCTGTTTAACAACTTGAACATAAGGTTTATTCAGTTCTAGACCAATTTCGAAATATGCATGTGAGGACTTACCGGAATTGTTATATGTTGTTCCCGGCCTCATTTAAACTTGCCTTGATGTGTTGTTCTTGTTTCCATCATCTCTTGCCATGAGTAGCTTCATGTAGCTTGGTCATGCATCATGATTGTGGTGCATCATGTCTTGTTCATGTGTGGTGTGTTTACCTATGTTGTGTGCCTCTTCTCGATAGTTCCCGTTTCGTTGCGATCGTGAGGATGCGTTCGTCTACGTGTGGTTCGTCTTCGTGGCTTCATCTTCTTCATGGACTCGTTCTTCTTCCTTGCGGGATTTCGGCAAGATGACCGCTACCTGGATCTCACTACTATCATTGCTATGCTAGTTGCTTCATTCTATCGCTATGTTTGCGCTACCTATTACCTGCTTATCAAGCCATCCCATATTGCCATGAACCTCTAACCTTTGACACCTTTCCTATGCAAACCGTTGTTTGGCTATGTTACCGCTTTTGCTCAGCCCCTCTTATAGCGTTGCTAGTTGCAGGTGAAGTTGAAGATTTCTCCATGGTGAACACGGTTTATGTTGGGATATCACAATATCTCTTTTATTATTAATGCATCTATATACTTGGTAAAGGGTGGAAGGCTCGGCCTTATGCCTGGTGTTTTGTTCCACTCTAGCCGCCCTAGTTTCCGTCATACCGGTGTTATGTTCCCGGATTTTGCGTTCCTAACGCGGTCGGGTGATTTATGGGACCCCCCTGACAGTTCGCTTTGAATAAAACTTGTCCAGAAGGCCCAACCTTGGTTTTACCATTTGGCTCACCACCACCTACCTTTCCTTGGGAGTAATTAACCCTGGGTCATCTTTATTTAGCCCCGGGCGGTGCTTGTCTAAGTGTTGGTCCAAACGAGCAACTCTTGGGGCCACCTCGTGGCAACTCGAGGCTGGTTTTACTCGTAGCTTGACTTATCCGGTGTTGCCGAGAGCGAGATATGTGCAGCTCCTATCGGGATTGTCGGTGCATCGGGCGGCTTTGCTGGTCTTGTTTTACCATTGTCGAAATGTCTTGTAAACCGGGATTTTGAGACTGATCGGGTCTTCCTGGGAGAAGGTCTATTCCTTCGTTGATCGCGAGAGCTTGTCATGGGCTAAGTTGGGACACCCCTGCAGGGTATAAACTTTCGAGAGCCATGCCCGCGGTTATGTGGCAGATGGTAATTTGTTAATGTCCGGTTGTAGATAACTTGACACCTGATCCGAACTAAAACGCATCAACCGCGTGTGTAGCCGTGATGGTCTCTTCTCGGCGGTGTTCGAGAAGTGAACACGGTTTCTGGGTTATGTTTGACGTAAGTAGGTGTTCAGGATCACCTCTTGATCATTGCTAGCTTCACGATTGTTCCGCTTGATTCTCTTCTCGCTCTTATTTGCGTTGGTTAGCCACCATACTTGCTTAGTCGCTGCTGCAACCTCACCACTTTACCCCTTCCTTTCCCATTAAGCTTTGCTAGTCTTGATACCCATGGTAATGGGATTGCTGAGTCCTCGTGGCTCACAGATTACTACAACAACAGTTGCAGGTACAGGTTGTGCGATGATCTTGACGCGAGAGTGATGCTTGCTTGCCTTGAGTTCTTCTTCTGCTTCTTCTTCGATCAGGGGATAGGTTCCAGGTCGGTAGCCTGGGCTAGCAGGGTGGATATTGTTTGAGTTTCTGTTTATGATTCATCCGTAGTTGGAGGTTGTTCTTGTATGATGTACTGTTGTATTCGTGTGACATTGTATGTCTTGTATGTATCCCCATCTATTATGTAATGTTGATGTAATGATATCCACCTTGCAAAAGCGTTCCAATATGCGGGTCTATCCTTGGTGGGACCTTCGAGTTCCTTTTGGATAGGGTCGCTTATTGGGCGTGACAAGTTGGTATCAGAGCCTCGACCGACCCTAGGAGCCCCCTTGATTGATCGTGTAGTTTGACCGCTGTTGAGTCTAGAAGAAAACTATTTTTGGTGTCTAGTTATATCAGAGAGTAGTAATTCATTTTACTCCTCAGCCCCCCTTCGTCGCTCTGGTGAGGAATCTTGACGTAGGTGTTTTGTACTACTCCTCTTCCCGTTCAAATATTTCTTTAGGATCACGTGGTTAGTTTCGTGAGTTGTCCATCCTCTTTTATCCGGTGCATTTCTCGTCAAGTTGACTCGAACCTCTTCATCTTTGAGTTAAATCCTCAGCTCTTTTCGATCGATGTTGTTTCCCTGTCCGAAGTTGTCCTTGTTTTTCCCATCCACCCACCCTTTTTCCTCTCGGAACCGGAGTTCGTAATCGAGTATCCATCCTACTCGTGCGAAGTCTTTGCTTTCTTTCCTCAATGATTTCAACTGGTATTTTCTCTTCAAGATATTCGTCGGTTCTACCTTCCAAGTTTTCTTTGTTTTCCGCCCTCCCACCCTCTTCTTCCCGAAGTCTGACTCTCTCTCGACCATCAATTTCATTCGTGCGGAGCCTCTTCAGTCTTTTGTCAATTATTTCAATTGGTGAATTCTCGTCTCGTTCGTCATTCTTCATCTCTTTTCTTTTCCGGTGGATTCGATTCAAGTTTTTCGTTGCTGAACTTATTCTTTTTCCTCGGCTCAAGTGTTTTCCCTGCTCGTTCGCCTCTCGCCAGTTTATCCTTCCGGAATGCTCAACACATCTCAAGAGATTCGTCTGTGTTCCAATTAATTCGAGGTTGTCACCTCAATCAAATATTTCAATCATCCCGGCGCATCATCTATCTCTTCAACATCCCTTTCCAACGGTGTTATCTTTTTAGTGGGCCCTAACCCATAGGTCTTTTCCCAGGATCTTACCTGACTCTTCTAATTTCCCGGAGTTATTCTCAATTCTTTTCAAGTGTGACGTAAGAATGAATTTCATCAGTCACATGCCTTTTCCAAGATCGATTTCAAATCATATTCATTGTTGGCTCAACCTCTTCGCTTTTCATTCCCCCGGAGTATCTTAGTAATTTTGGTGGTGTTTCTCGTCGACATTTGAAGACCGAAGAAGAGTTTTTCCTCTAAATCTTGCCCTTCTCCCGAAGATTCGTGGTTCTAGCTTCTGGTTATTCTCTCGTTTTATTCCATTTGCCAGTTATTATTTTCACCCATCCGGAGTATGTCAGGAGTTGTTTTCCATTTCTTTTCAAGGGAGGCCATCATTCCAGATATCGTTCTCTATTTATCCCGGCGCATCTGCCAAGTATTCTTTATCAGCTCATGATCTCTTTGTTCTTTTGCTTCGAAATTCCCTCAAGCATATTTGTTCTTCTAATTCTTCCCGGTGATTAAGTCTCTTTCATCAGTCATTTTCGAATTCTCACGGTGGTTCTTTCAGAATATTTTTCCTTCATTATCATTTTAATCCATTCGTTCTTTTCAATCCTACCGGTGATTCATGAAGACCTTCTCAAGTTTGAGATATGTCACTTCTCAATTCTTTTTCAAGAAGAATAAGTAGTATGCAAAAATCCATTGCTTGTCGTCAAGTTAATTTGATGAAGGATAAGCATACAATAAATATTATTCTTATTTCACCCAAGTGAGCTATCCCTTCCTTCGGAATTTGTTCTTGATGAATAAATTCTAGTTCCAAGTGTTTTCATCTTTTCTTTTCCGGAGTTCAAATTTCCTCGGCCATCTCGTCGGAATCTCCATCTAAATCATCGTAAGATTTAATCTTATTCTTCCATCCTTCATTCTATCTCATCATCCTTTTGTCACCGGAGTTCTTCATGGTGGTTCTTGATGAGATAATTCTTTCTGCAAGAGTTCATCAAGTGACATTCCATCCTCTCAAACTCGTGTTCTATTCTGTCCATGTTCAGCCAGAGTGCTGTCTAAATCCATTCAGACTTATTCGTTTATTTCCTCATTCTAATCACTCTGGTTAGAACGAGTCCTTTCATAGTCTATTTGATTCCGTGAGCATTTGATTTTCGTCATCCTAGTCGTTCCTCTCTTATTCTCGAGTGCTCTCGATTCTTTGCTTCTTCTCTTGATTTCTTGCTTCACCTCACCCCCTTTTCCCTTCCATCTCGGTCCTAAGATCTCGGGACGAGATCTCTTGTTAGTGGAGGAGTGTTGTAACGCCCCGGATTCGTTGCGCCAGGTGTCTGCCAATTATTCGCCGTCTTTGCCATGTTATTTGCTTGTGTGTTGCACTTTGCCATGTCATCATATGCATTTCATATCATGTCATCATGTGCAATTCATTTCGCATACATGTTCGTCTCATGCATCCGAGCATTTTCCCCGTTGTCCGTTTTGCAATCCGGCACTCCTATGTCATCCAGCGTCCCCTTCTTGCCTCTCTTCGTGTGCGGGTACTAAACTTTCTCGGAATGGCCCGAGGTTTGCCAAGCGGCCTTGGTATAGCACCAGTAGACCGCCTGTCAAGTTTCGTGCCATTTGGAGGTCGTTTGATACTCCAACGGTTAACCGGGTAACCGCGAAAGCCCTCTTTGAGTTGCAACCCAACACCCCTTCCAAAGTGGCCCAAAACCCAGCAAACTCCCCTCCATGCTCTCGGTCGTTCGATCGCGATCGCGTGGCCGAAAACCGCACCCCATTTGGACTCTCCAATCTCCCAGAATCTATAAATAACCCCTCCCCATGAAATTCGCGGATCAAATCGCAGACGAAACCCTAGCTTCTCCTCCTCCGCGCGCCGGACATATCGATCCGCCGCCCGGACATGTCCGCCGCCTTCCGGACCTATCGAGGCGTGCCACGTGTCCCTGGCGGCGTCCCGCCGCCCGGCCCCGCTTCGGCCAGCCTGGAGCCCGCCCGCCCCAGCGCGCCCGCCGCCACCGCAGCCGCATGGCGCCGCCTCCGCGCCTCGGTCTCGCGCGGCCTCCGCCTCGCCGCCGGGCTTCCGCGCCTCCCGGTGCGCCGTCGGCCCCTCCCGGCGACCCACGCCACCTCTGCCCGTTGCCTTCGCCGCCATGTCCCGCCGCCGCGCAAGTACACCGCCCGCCGCGATGCTCCGGCCACCATGCGCAACCGCCGCCGCCTCGCCGTTCGGCGTTATGCCGCCCGCCGCCTCCGGCAGCGCCGCCGCTCCCACTCCTCCGCCCGGCGCCCGCTCCTCTGCCGCTGGCGCTTCGCCCAAGCGCCGCCCGAGTCCGCCAGCGGCTCCTCCGCAGCCGGACCTCGCCGTCCTCCTCCGCTCCGGCCGGCGCCACCTCGCCGTAGTAGCTCGCCGGAGCCGCCGCCCTCGCCGGATCCGGCGGCCTGGATGAGATCCACCAGGCCCCGAAACCAAACGCCCCGAGCCCCGGATCCCTCCGTCCCGGGACCTCCCCGTCCACGTATTTCGCGAGGTGAAAAACGCCTAATTCCCTAAGTTTTCAAAATAATCATGCCATATTCATTGCATCACATCTCTGCATCCGTAGCTTAATATGTAAAATTGTTCGTCTCGACGAGTAGATCATTTCTTTCCATTGCATCATTTTCATTTGAGCTCATCTTGATGCCCGAAATGCTGTTGGAAGAGTGCATGTTGATGTTAACTCGCTTTGGCTGTTATAACTTGCTCATTTATCATTTTTGCCATGATTGATGTGTGCATCCTATGAGGTTGATGTCTACATGAATGTTGATCTATGCCATGCCATATTTCCAGAGGTGTCAACCATGTATTTTTGTGAGTTGTGTGCTCAGTGTATCATGCTTGCTAAGTAGGGTAGTTCTTTGTTCTTTGTTTTCTGACAGATTCTGTTATATTTTGTTGCTATGTTAACATGCTTCTACTAATCATTCTATGCATAATCTGGAGATGCTCTATAAACATGTTTTGATCTACATGTCTTGCTCTATCCATTAATGCCCTTGTTTGCAATTATAGCCTCCTGGAACATGTCCATATCTTGCTCCAAAGTTGCTTGAAAATGTTGCTGTCAGCCTGTTAACATTAAGTTCACTTGTTCCCATGTGTTTTGCTAGTGATTCATGTATCCTATGACCTTGCTCTTGACATGCTTAGCTTCATAAACATGCCTTCTTACTGTTGGTTGCCTTGACATGCCATGTATTGCTCTGTGGTGAGTGGTTCAAGCTCACCAACATGCCTACTTATGGTTGTTCCTGCCATGTTCGAATCTGTAATATAACTTGCCATGTTTACATGGGTGCCATCATATTTTCTATGCCTTTTTGGCTCATGGTCAGTAAGGGACTTTTGATCTATGCAATTAGTAGATTCATGCCATGCCTTTGTTTGCCATGATATGTTCCTGTAACATGTTGTTTGATAGCTCTAAACATTTCAACCTGACGTTATTTCTGCTAAAGTCTGAAACTGTTATTATTTGCAATATCTCCATGTCTTTTTGAGCATGTTCTAGTCTTTTCTGGAGATAGCTCAGTGCTCATGTTTTGTTATGATTTACCTGTACTTCATGCCCATGCCTTTTGTTTTTATGTTGGGATGCTGCAGCATGTTGTTTTGATGCTTGCAATATGCCTAGTTGCTGTTATGGACAGATTGTTGTTATGACTTGTATAGTGTGTGTGTGTGTTGCACTGTTGCTCCGTTTTGAGTGTGCTCTATATGAAACTTGCTTGATTTTGCATGTTGAATCATATTATCATGTTGCATCCTTGTTTTGAGGTGTTTGCTTGATGTTTGTATGCATTTTGCATCAATGCCATGTTTAACTTGTTTTGCTCATATCTTCTAGCCCGTAGCTCCGAATCTAATGAACTTTATATGTAATTTGACTAGAATTTCGTGTAGATCATCTTGGTGCATCTTAACTTGCTGTTTTACAACTTGAACATAAGGTTTATTCAGTTCTGGACCAATTTCGAAATATGCATATGAGGACCTACCGGAATTGTTATATGTTGTTCCCGGCCTCATTTAAACTTGCCTTGATGTGTTGTTCTTGTTTGCATCATCTCTTACATGAGTAGCTTCATGTAGCTTGGTCATGCATCATGCTTGTGGTGCATCATGTCTTGTTCATGTGTGGTGTGTTTACCCATGTTGTGTGCCTCTTCTCGATAGTTCCCGTTTCGTTGCGATCGTGAGGATGCGTTCGTCTACGTGTGGTTCGTCTTCGTGGCTTCATCTTCTTCATGGACTCGTTCTTCTTCCTTGCGGGATTTCAGGCAAGATGGCCGCTACCCTGGATCTCACTACTATCATTGCTATGCTAGTTGCTTCGTTCTATCGCTATGTTCCGCTACCTATTACCTGTTTATCAAGCCATCCCATATTGCCATGAACCTCTAACCTTTGACACCTTTCCTATGCAAACCGTTGTTTGGCTATGTTTCCGCTTTTGCTCGGCCCCTCTTATAGCATTGCTAGTTGCAGGTGAAGTTGAAGATTTCTCCATGGTGAACAGGGTTTATGTTGGGATATCACAATATCTCTTTTATTATTAATGCATCTATATACTTGGTAAAGGGTGGAAGGCTCGGCCTTATGCCTGGTGTTTTGTTCCACACTTGCCGCCCTAGTTTCCGTCATGCCGGTGTTATGTTCCCGGATTTTGCGTTCCTAACGCGGTCGGGTGATTTATGGGACCCCCCTGACAGTTCACTTTGAATAAAACTTGTCCAGCAAGGCCCAACCTTGGTTTTACCATTTGCCTCACCACCACCTACCTTTCCCTTGGGAGTAATTAACCCAAGGGTCATCTTTATTTAGCCCCCCCGGGCCAGTGCTTGTCTAAGTGTTGTTTCGAAACGAGCAACCTGCGGGGCCACCTTGTGGCAACTCGAGGGCTGGTTTTACTCGTAGCTTGACTTATCCGGTGTTGCCCTGAGAACGAGATATGTGCAGCTCCTATCGGGATTGTCGACGCATCGGGCGGCTTTGCTGGTCATTTTTTACCATTGTCGAAATGTCTTGTAAACCGGGATTCCGAGACTGATCGGGTCTTCCTGGGAGAAGGTCTATTCCTTCATTGATCGCGAGAGCTTGTCATGGGCTAAGTTGGGACACCCTGCAGGGTATAAACTTTCGAGAGCCGTGCCCTCGGTTATGTGGCGATGGGAATTTGTTAATGTCGGTTGTAGATAACTTGACACCGATCCGAACTAAAACGCATCAACCGCGTGTGTAGCCGTGATGGTCTCTTCTCGGCGAGTCCGGAAGTGAACACGGTTTCGGGTTATGTTTGGCGTAAGTAGGTGTTCGGATCACCTCTTGATCATTGCTAGCTTCACGATCGTTCCGCTTGATTCTCTTCTCGCTCTTATTTGCGTTGGTTAGCCACCATACTTGATTAGTCGCTCACGCAACCTCACCACTTTACCCTTCCTTTCCCATTAAGCTTTGCTAGTCTTGATACCCATGGTAATGGGATTGCTGAGTCCTCGTGGCTCACAGATTACTACAACAACGATTGCGGTACAGTTTGTGCGATGATCTTGGCGCGAGAGCGATGCTTGCTTGCCTTGAGTTCTTCTTACGCTTCTTCTTGATCGGGGATAGGTTCAGTCGGCACCACAGGCTAGCAGGGTGGATATTGTTTGAGTTTCTGTTTATGATTCATCTGTAGTCGGATGTTGTTCTTGTATGATGTACTGTTGTATTTGTGTGACATTGTATGTCTTGTATGTATCCCCATCTATGATGTAATGTTGATGTAATGATATCCACCTTGCAAAAGCGTTCCAATACGCGGGTCTATCCTTGGTGGGACCTTCGAGTTCCTTTTGGATAGGGTCGCATATTGGGCGTGACATAATCTCACTATGTTTATTCCTATGCATGACAATTATTGTAAACAATGGAACTGAACATGTAGAGCAAAAGAGACGAGCCTTGCGTGGCAATAAAATTTCATGCAGACATCGCTCCATGCTAGGCGCAAAGGCAGCCCCCCTCCATGCATTTCGGATTGTAATAGAGAGGAAGATATCTGTTCTGAGGGGGATTCAGAAGGAGAAGACAACTCCTATTTACCCCCTGAGGTCTACACTCTAACTAAGCATGCTGAAGTTGGTTATATCATGTATATGGTGTCTTGCATTGCTTACTTTATACATCAAATATGTCATCTGCTTAGTTTAGACATCCTTTGTGCTAATGCCTTCTGTTTAGTTTATTCATCGTTTATGTGAGTTATGCAACGCCATCTTGTTTAGCGAGGCATCATATATGTGAATTTTGCAATGCCATCCTGCTTAGCCAGTCATCTTATATGTAAATTATATCAAGCCATCCTTTTTTTCATTACATATTACATTTGTCAACAATGTTAGTACATTCAACTGCTCTTCGTGTGCATCAGCCATTTGACACGGTGATGGCAAATTCTGGAGTGAAAACAAGGTCTTCAGAGCAGACTATGCTATCTGACGAAGCACATATCTCGTTGGTTATGGATAGCTCCTCAGAGGAGGATTCAGAGACAGATGACCAGTCCTATCCCCCCCCCCGAGGTGTATGCTCTAACTTGGGAGGGTTATGTTGCTCATATCGTGGGTATGGCGTCTCACATTGCTATGTGATTTGATTAGTTTAGACATGCTTTGTGTGAATGCCACCTGTTTAGTGTCTAATTACCATATATGTGAATTATGCATTGCCATCTTGTTGCAAGACATTATATATGTGAATTATACAATGCTAGCTTGTTGCAAAGGCATTATATATGTGAATTATGCAATGCCATGCTATTTAGCCAATCATCATGTATGTGAATTATATCATGCTATCATTTTTTTGTATTACGTGTTCCATTTGTCGACAACGTTTGTATATTCAACTACTCTTCCTTTGCATCAGCCATTTGAAGCGGTGATGGAAGTATCTGGAGTGAAAACAAGGTATTCAGAGCAGACAATGCTACATGCTGAAGCAAACATCTTGTTGGTTACAGAGAGCTCCTCAGAGGAGGATTCAGAGACTGATGACCCGTCCTATTTCCCCCCTGAGGTCTATGCTCAAACTTGGCAGGGTTATATTACCCATGTCATGCATGTTGTCTTGCATTGCTTAGTTTTTACATCATATATGGATTGCCATCTGCTTACTTGCTTACAATATAAATCATATATTTTAATTATATCATGCCATCATGTTTACATAGTACATACACATCATCTATCTGAATTATGGCATGGCAACCCATTTAATAAAGACATCATATAGTTATATCATCTCATCCTATTTAGTGTTTACAGTCATCATATTTAGAATTATGGCATTCTATCCATTAATGTATGTGAATTATGGCATGCCAACCTATTTAGTAAACACATTATATAGTTATGTCATGACATCCTGTTTACATAGTCTCATATTTTGAACTATGTCTTTCCATCTTTTTTAGTTAGCCACAATATTGTGTCATGCTATCCGGTTTAGTTAGCCATCATATATGTGAAATTGTGTCATGCTAGCCTATTTGGTTAGACAAGATAAATATGAATTATTTCATGCCCTCTTTTATTCCCCACTATCCATTGCACCTGTCTATCATACAATGTCTATACTTTCAGTTACTTTTCTTGTTTATCAACCATTTGAAATGGAGAGCGTGATGGTAGTATCTAAGGGAGTAACAACACGGTCTTCAGAAAAGATAGTGCTACCAGTTGATGCAGATAGAACCACGGTTGTACTTGCCCAAGGACCAGATCCACCACACATAACCCGGACTCTCAGATTGTACCCCTACCCAGTTGGATGAGAGAACCAGCTACACCTTCTAACCCCAACCCGGCAGATAGTAACCCAGTTCTAGTTGACACAAAGACCGTTTCCACCACAGAGCACCCAAACACAAGCGGTTAGTAAGGAACTGCGGTGCCCAAAGCACGAGGACCACCACTCCGAATCCCAACTCAACGTTAAAGGAGAAGAAGATGTGTTCTCAGGTCAGGTTCTGTAGCTATGGTTCATACTCCTCTGCTCTTGCATTACTGTATTTACTCATACCAACTATTTTCAAATTTGAAGGATGGGCCCGAAACTCCAATGGCGCAATGGTATGTTTTAAACCTATTTCTTTAACTAGTTTCTTTGTTGTAACCTGCTCTATGTTGATTTCAGTGTCAATTGAATAAACAGTTATGTTCTCATGTCATGCACATTACAAGTGTTGTTATTGCTCTATAGTTACCCACACTTATATTACATCTATTCTGCTTGGTCTTGAACAAATATTATTTGAGCTGTGTCTCTATCTTGATTTGGCAACAAAAACTAGAATGATATAGACCATAAAGTGACCATGGTACATAGATATATGTTTGTTTCATCTTTGTTATCCTGTCCACTTTACTCTGAACTCATTTACCAAAATGAGTTTCATATACAACATAGTAAACATGTGATGTATGCCTTGTTTCTCTTTTAGAATGCGGACAAAATATTGGAGAACAGTACCACGTTATCCAATGGTAAAGGAAGTAATGCAGATAAGGTTCAAGATAGTGAGACATCCCTGTTGGTCTCTGAGGGAGTCCTGGATTAGGGGGTATCCGGATAGCCGGACTATGTACAACGGCCGGACTACTCAAGCATGAAGATACAAGACTCAAGACTTCGGCCCTTGTCCGGATGGGACTCTCCTTTGCGTGGAAGGCAAGCTTGGCGATCCGGATATTGTGTTTCCTTCCTTGTAACCGACTCCATGTAAACCCTAGCCCTCTCCGGTGTCTATATAAACTGGAGAGGTTGGTCCTTAGAAGGCCGATCACAATTACAATCATACCATCATAGGCTAGCTTCTAGGGTTTAGCCTCTACGATCTCGTGGTAGATCTACTCTTGTATTACCCACATCTTCAATATTAATCAAGAAGGAAGTAGAGTTTTACCTCCATCAAGAAGGCCCGAACCTGGGTAAACATCTATGTCCCTTGCTTCGTGTTACCATCAGCCTTGACGCACAGATCGGGACCCCCTACCCGAGATCCGCCGGTTTTGACACCGACATTGGTGCTTTCATTGAGAGTTCCTCTGTGTCATCGCTGTTGGGCTGATGGCTCCTTCAATCATTGTCAACGACGTGGTCTAGGGCGAGACTTTCCTCCCCGGACAGATCTTCGTGTTCGGCGGCTTCGCACTGCAAGCCAATTCGCTTGGCCATCTGGAGTAGATCGATAGCTACGCCCCTGGCCATCAAATCAGGTTCGGAAACCTATTCTACACGGTGGATATCCGCGGAGACTAGATCTTCGACGGATTCGGGCCCGCGCCAGGAGCACCGGACAGTCACGACGAGCATGGCCTGGACCTGCTGTCGGACAACACTCGGGATTTCACCCGTGCAGTAGCCCTGGACTCAAATCCGGAGCAGGCTGCGTTGCCTAGGGCGGAGGGATGGACCCCGCCCTGCAGGCCGTACCCTCATCGGCTGTGGAGTCGAACACATGCCTCACTTCTGTGGAAGCCTGTGACTTCGGACCCCCGGATTCGTATCCGGTTGTAGGTTCCGGTCCGCGCGTTCTCGAGCCTGCCGAGCCTGGTTGGGCTTCGGTAATGGAGTTCACTGTTGTGGACATCTTTCAGCACTCGCCCTTTGGCGACATGCTGAACTCATTGAAGTCTCTCTCTTTGTAAGGAGGCTCTGGGCCGAACTCTGTCCAGTTTGAGTGGGAAGCTGAAGACGACGGAATCCGTTGCCCACCCACCACCCACTTCATTGCCACGGTCGATGATTTAACCGACGTGCTTGACTTCGACTCCGAAGACATCGACGGTATGGACGACAATGCAGGAGAATTATAGGAGCCACCACTCACAGGGCGGTGGACGGCGACCTCCTCATACGATATATATATATATATATAGCCAATGGCAACGAGGCAATGGAGGATAACCCCTCAGGAAGAAAAGCAAAGCATGGGCGTCGTTGGCGCCGCTCCAAGCCCCGCCACAGCAATACAGGCCCCGGAGACGAAAGCAATCTGGATGGCGCGGAAGAGGAATATAACCCTGACCAGCCCGCCTTCGAGCAGGCCAAACAGGAAGATGAGAAGGTCAACCCAGAAGAACAGGCGACGAACGGATACCCGGAGGAGGACAACTACATGCGCCCCTCCAAAGACGAGATTAGCCTCGTCGACGACGAGTTCGGCGTGCCTGAGGATCCCATGGAGCAGGAGCGCTTCAAGCGTCGGCTTATAGCCACTGCGAGGAGCCTGAAGAATAAGCAGCAGCAACTCCAAGATGATCAAGACCTGCACATAGACATATGGACTGAAGTCCTGGCAGCCGAGGAATACGGACTCGAGCGCCAAACAGCTGACCGGCCACCCCGTGGCCGGGATAAAATGGGATATCAGCCCGAATACCAGCCCGCACCCCCATGCCGATACACTACGGCCCAGGGCAATAGGCAAGACCTGCAAGATATTCTGGAAAACAAAGCAGGACAGCCAAGATCGATCTAAGGATCGCGGGGGCGCACCCCAGCGCGCGACGATGACCATCACGCCGGATACATTATCAACAAGTCCGGCCGGGCCGAACATATCAACCCAGACCAATTCGAACTGCGTAGCCACATAGCCTGGCACAGAGGTGCCGCACACCCCCTTTGCTTCACTGACGAAGTGATGGATCATGAATTTCCAGAAGGGTTCAAACCCGTAAATATCGAATCATATGATGGCACAACAGACCCCGCAGTATGGATCAAAGATTTCCTTCTCGACATTCACATGGCCCGCGGATATGATCTACACGCCATCAAATACCTTCCCCTTAAGCTCAAAGCACCACCGGCACAAAGCAAACTAAACAACCAAACAAATTCCATTGGAAGTTGGGAAAACACG
The DNA here is from genome assembly GCA_021437245.1 of Aegilops speltoides. Lineage (NCBI taxonomy): Eukaryota > Viridiplantae > Streptophyta > Magnoliopsida > Poales > Poaceae > Aegilops > Aegilops speltoides. The sequence continues at coordinate 210,212,887 of CM038142.1, forward strand.
AAGACACATTCCTTGACAACTTCGTGGCACATATGTGCGACCATCGACGGGCCGATGACTGAGCCACATTACTCAACAGCCCGGAGAGTCAGCTAGTAAATTCTGGACTCAGTTCCTAACTAAAAAGAACCAAATAGTCAATTGTCTGGATGCCGAAGCCCTGGCGGCTTTTAAGCATAATATCCGTGATGAGTGGCTTGCTCGACACCTCGGCCAGGAAAAACCCAAGTCCATGGCAGCTCTCACAACACTAATGACCCACTTCTACGCGGGTGAGGACAGTTGGTTGGCTCACAGCGGTTCCACGCCACATTCCTGCACCTCGGACGGCCGTGATACTAACGGCAAGCCACGGTGTAACAGAAATAAGGGACAGAACAACGGCGGCAACACTGAAGACACGGCAGTCAACGCCGGATTCAGCGGATCCAAGTCCGGTCAGCGGAAGAAGCCGTTCAAAAGAAATAATCAGGGACTGTCCAATCTGGACCACATACTGGAGCGCTCGTGCCAAATTCATGGCACCCCGGAGAAGCCAACCAACCACACCAATAGAGACTGCTGGGTGTTCAAATAGGCCGGCAAAATAAATGGCGAAAACAAGGACAAGGGGCTGCACAGCGACGATGACGAAGAGCCCTGGCATCCGAACACGGGCGGACAAAAGAAATCCCCCCCAAGGTGAAAACGGTCAACATGATCTATGCCACTCACATCCCCAAGCGGGAACGAAAGCGGGCACTACGGGACGTCTACACGATGGAGCCAGTCGCCCCCAAGTTCAACCCATGGCCAGCTTGTCCGATCACCTTTGATCATAGGGACCATCCTACTAGCATCCATCACGGTGCTCAGCCGCATTGGTCTTAGACCCAATTATAGACGGATTTCACCTCAGGCGAGTCCTTATGGACGGTTGCAGCAGCCTGAACCTGCTTTATCAAGACACAGTGCGCAAAATGGGCATTCACCCTTCAAGGATCAAGCCCACCAAAACCACCTTTAAAGGTGTCATCCCTGGAGTAGAGGCCCGTTGTACGGGCTCTATAACATTGGAAGTGGTCTTCGGATCCCCGGACAACTTCCGGAGCGAAGAGTTAATCTTCGATATCGTCCCTTTCCGTAGTGGTTATCATGCACTGCTCGGACGAACCGCATTCGCTAGATTCAATGCAGTACCACATTATGCATACCTCAAGCTCAAGATGCCAGGTCCGCACGGGGTCATAATAGTCAACGGAAAAATGGACCGCTCTCTCCGTACAGAAGAGCATATTGCAGCCCTCGCGGCAGAAGTACAATGCGGCCTCCTCCAGCAAACCACCAATCTGGCGACGACAACTTCAAGCACCGTCAAGCGAGTCCAGAGCACCCTGCAACAGGATCATCAGGAACGCCAAGAGCGTGATTAGCAGTCTGGCCTCCGCTCAAGCCCCATCAAAGCAGCATTCGTGCCACACATACACAATTACGCACTCAAGATACCATGGGCATAGTCGGAGCCGCAACAACGACTCAGTCAATAATGCGGGTAACCGCCAAATTCCTTCATAATCTTCCCCTTTTACCTTTCAGGACATCGCTTTAGTGCAGCATCCTTAGAAGATCCGGATTGCCGGACTTACATGGGAGAGACAACCAAGGAGAAATCAAGCGTTGTGCGTAGAAATACCGGATGGAATCTATTTACGATCATTATACCTGCTTTATCTATCTGTACGCAGCCTGCCCCTTGATAGGACATGTCAAATAGTCCTATTTATCTCCGCTTAATGCATCCATTGTAAACATACGCTTAAACGTATTATTCATCAATGGGAGATCACATACAGTGTCAGCTTACTATTCTTATTTGAGCATTTTTTTCTCATAAATGTTTATTCGATATTGCATCCATACACCTTGGTACGGTCAGTTTGCCAGGGGCTTCTTATGGCGGCCCATAATACGGCAAGACAAGTCCGAAAACTTTCAACAGTGCGGCACCCTGAACTTATAGCATTATATGAATCAGCTCCGAATCATGTCTTGGGTCTTCAGTTGGGTTAGCCCGGCTCCCTTGTTTTGCACTACTAGGAAAAGGGCTATAGATAGGATTGACACTAATGGCACACCAGGGAAGTAGTGCGCCACTACTATATACTAATGGCACAACAGTTGGTGATGCGCCATTAGTGTGGAAGACACTAATGGCGCACCACAAAAAAGGTGCTCCACTAGTGATTTTTTTTTTCATTTTTGCATACATACTAATGGCGCATCCGACCGAAGTGCGCCATTACTAGTTCTAACTAGTAATGGCGCACTACCACGCGGTGCGCCATTAGTAAGCTTCCCCCCCACTCCACCTATTCCCCTCCCTCCCTTCCTCCCCACTCGACCTAATTTGCCCGTGCGCCGCCCTTGCCGCCCTCCGTCCCCGCCGCCGCCCGACCCTGCCGGAATCCACCCCGCCTCCGACCCGACCCCTCCATGAGCCGGCCGCACCCGCCTAGGTACCTCTCCTCCTTCCTCCTTCCTCCCTCTCCACCCTTCCTCCCCATTCCTCCCTCCCTCCCCTTCCGCCATGACAAGGAGTGGTGGCCAGAACGACCCGTCACGGCGTGATTCTCCCCGACGCTGGACTGGACAGGCCCGCTCCTCCCCTCTTCTTCACCCCCCCTGCTTGTCCTCTTAATTTGGTTTCTCTTTGGTTCATTAATTTGTAGTACTGTTCTTGGTCTGGTTCTCTGGATAATTTCTAGGGTTCTTGGTCTGTGCCAAGATTGGTCGTGTTTGTCAAGGGTTCTTGATGTGGTGCCAAGATTGGTCTTGGGTTCTAGGATTCTTGGTCTGGTACCAAGATTGGTCTAGGGTTCTAGGGTTCTTGGTCTGATCTTGAACTACAGGGTTGCAATGTTTTGGCATCAACACTTGTAAGAAAAGAAAAAGTAGGAGAATGAAGATTATATTAAAAAAATGGTCTTAGTAGTGGTAAACAAGCCTTAACAAATTACTAACTGTCCAAAAATTTGTGCCTGAATTTTTGACACTGTCATAACTGAATGGTCTGAATTTTTAACACTGCCTTAACAAATTACTAACTGTCCAAAAATACAGTTAGCCACTGTCAAAAAATTCAGTTAGGTACAGTTAGCATCATGTAAGAAAATGGTCATAATGTGCCCTAATAATGATGTATTTTGTCATAAAAATATATAGTGGACTGCCATGATAATGACATGGTCCTGTTGTTTGCAAGCTGTCATATTGTTTTCATTCAAAAACCATGGAAAAACACTCATCCAAGTTTCCTCTGTACATACATATATGGCTTTGCCACCATGGTATACTAGAGTGAAAGAAGAAGCATAGGATTAATTGAGCTGTGGAGTTCTTGTTATCTTGTCTGTCTGTCCTTGTTAGTTACATGTATCTCTCTGTTTGTGTTTCTGCGTAACAGGTTTGATCGCGGTTGGAGAAAAATTGAGGCATTTGTTGGCTCCAAGACAGTGATACAGGTATATACATGTGCTCAGCTTACTTGTTTGGTTTGCAATAGTTATCATCTCACAAAGTATGCTTAGTTGTTTGGTTTGCAACCCATATTTTATAGTTGATAATACATTTTCCAGATCTGCTTGGTTACAATCTTTTATCTGAACACGGTCATTATAAGTTTATAGCTTTCCCACTATCAAGCTTGTTCCAATAAGTAGATGCACTTGCTCCTTTCTTACATATTTGTGACTGACAAACACGGTCATCAAGTCTACTTCCATGTTGCTGCTAGTAGTAACCTGACAGCACAACCATACTTAGCCACTGTTCATTAACAGCAAGTCAACAACAACATCAGTAAAATTCAGTTAACAACAACATCAGCAAAATTCAGTTAATTAACTGAAGAAGAGAAGAGAGAAAGTAGAGAGCAAGAGGAGTACTTGCATTAATCAAGCGTTTTACTTTAAACTTGCAAAATTGCAAGACTCCCTAAAACTACGCAAGCAAGAAAAACTGTTGGAGGACACTCTTTGTAGGGATATTCTCTCGTCTCTTGAAACTTCTTTGGATGTATGTTCGTAAGCGTGTTAACAGTGTATTATTCTGATAGTAGTTGAAGATGGTTTCTCTTGTCTTAACTGAATAATCATGTATTACAAAGTGTTCTTGTTTTTCTTCATAGTTTGCAGCATTTTCAGATGTACACTGTTTTCCTATGTCTCAAAATGTTCCTAATTTGATATTTGAAAGTAAGTGTGTGGTTTGAAATTTAGATCTGATTATGGCATCTAGAATTATGTCAGTTTTGTTTTGAACTAGAAGACCAAAGTGTGTTACTCACCTGGGATCTTAACTGTTAAGTTTGTAATATTCCTTATATTGAAATCGAACATGATGGTGCTACTTGATATTTTTGAGACATGGCATCTCCCATGACTGAATCAGCAACAAGGGGAGTTGATTCCATTTCTTGGTTTCTGTAAGAATTTAATGGACCTGGGCCTAGTTAAGTATAGGCTTGGGCTTGTGGTCGAATGCTACCATTGTCCTAGCCATGTATTTTCAGAATTGAGCTAAAGATTCTGGAAAATGAGCTATGCCTTGGTTAGAAAATGAGCTAAAGATTCTGGAACTAGTTCTTATCAGCCAGTTCTGGTCAAAGCAAGTGGTTTTCCTGAGCTATGCCTTGGTTAGATAAGGATATTGCAGGTACCCCGAGAGGCCCTTGAGTTTGCCGGAATGTCGATTAACTTCCGTTCCGGCAAATTCGGGTACTCCATATGTCCTATTTTTAGCAAAGGTAATGCTAAAATTTTCCATCAATTTTAGCATGACTTTGCTAAAAATAGGACATATGGGGTACTTGCGACTAATGCCTGTTATCATGCATGTTGTATGATCTGTTGTAAGGGTACTAATTGGTCTCTTCTGCTGCTTATCAGAGATGGCGGGAAGCAACGACCGCCGCTCTGCGACACCGCAGTACGAGTTGGATGCTTCCGAGTTCTTCACTATCATACTTGAGACTTCAGTATCATCCATGACGCAAGTATATAAAACGAGAGATCTCCCCTTCACCCATCTCATTATGATATCTGTTGTTTGCTACATTGTCCCAAACTGCAGAGGCTACCTGACAGTTTTATGAACATGCTGATGGGTGAAGATCCACCAAATAATGTGAAGCTGCGACAGGCCAGCAGCGGGTTTCGCAGGCAGTCGGAAGTGGACTTGGTGATCAAGGAGGGCCACATGTACTTGTGTCGTTGGTGGGAGAAGTTCTACCGTGCCTACGACCTGCGGCTGGGGTACTTCCTTCTCTTCAGGTACGACAATGACGCCACCATGCTCGTCGTGAAGGTGTTCAACACGACTATGTGTCACATGCGCTACGCTGCCAATGATGATGCCGGTACGTTCTACCTCTTCTTATTCCTCTACATTTGGCTTTGTCTCACATCGATTGTTAACGGTCATTGTTGCATTTTGGACAGTAATGGGAGCAGGCGAAGAACACTGGTACAACCAAAGTAGCAATGACTATGGTCATGGCGAAGTAGCAATGATTCGATCAGGCTGTGCGGCGCAAGAACGATTCTGGCAGCAACATAGACAACAAGAAGGATGATCCGGACTGAGTGCGGAGAAGAGGAGCAGAGTGGGGATGAGGAGCTGCAGGATGACGATGGGCATCGGTGAGGATGAGCTAGCGCTGGTGGTGTCGACCAAGGGCAAGAGATGGTGGTGGCTGACCATGGGCAAGAGATGGAGGTGGCTGAGGATGACCTAGCGACGGTCGTGCTGAAGGTGGCCTCGCGATGGTGGTGGTGCTGACAATGACCATGCACGGTGGTGGCGCCACGATCCCACACCGGGCGACATGACCACGCCAATTGTGGTAGAAGACTACATCCCACTGCCTCCACTGCCTCCACCGCCTCGCCGCTCTTTGCGCATCAGGGAGAGGAAGGAGAAGGAGAAGGAGAAGAACAATGCATGAGAACTGAACTTTGTCAGGTATGTCAGATCTCCTATAGGTTAGTTATCCAACATGATATATATATATACTTAGTTACCTATGTTATCTCTAATATGCGTAGTTTCCTATAGGTTAGCTTCATTTTTACCTAAGTTGGCTCTAATATGCTAACTTAGAGCTTGTATGCTTAGTTTCCTATAGGTTAGCTCCAAAATAACTTATGTTAGCACAAAATGATCAAGTTTACATAATAAGCTTATAGTCTTTTTCTTTTTATGACCGAATTATAGTCTTTTTCTTATTCTTCTTCTTTTCCAAAATGACATAGGTTAGCTTCATTTTATCTAAGTTAGCTCTAATATACTAACTTAGAGCTTATATGCTTACTTTCCTATAGGTTAGCTCCAAAATAACTTATGTTAGCACAAAATGATCAAGTTTACATAATAAGCTTATAGTCTTCTTCTTATTCTTCTTCTTTTCCAAAATTCTTCTGCTTCTTCTTCTAGTGTTCTTCTTCTTCTAGTATTCTTCTAGTCTTCTTTTTCTTCTTCTAACTTCTTGTTTATCATTTTGTAGATCGGATTTAATTCACGGAAGCTTGCATGGGTGGAGTGCTTCTTTTCCATTTGTGTTTTTATTTTGTATCAATGTGAAACTTTTGTGAATTGATGGATAACGGTGTTGGATGAACAATGTGAAACTTTTGTAATATGTAACGATGGAACTATGAGTTGGCTATGTATGTATATATGATGGAACTTGTGTGTTGGCTATGTATGTATATATGATGGAACTTGTGTGTTGGCTATGATTGTTATATGGATGCTTGTTGTATATATATGTGTTGGATATCTCATAGGTGAAATAGTGACCTGAGATTAAGAAAAAAAATTAAAAAAATTGTTACTAATGGCGCACTACCATGTGGCGCGCCATTAGTATAGAAGACACTAGTGGCGCACTGTGGGCAGAACTAATGGCGCGCTGCGTGGTGTGCCATTAGTAAAAAATACTAGTGGCATGCTACTAATGGCGCACTGGTAATGCGCCATTAGTAGGCAAAACCATGCGCCATTGGTAGGCCTTTTCCTAGTAGTGTTGGTTCCTTACATTCCGTTATATCGGCTAAGGTAGCGCAGGGAGAACTACTGCGATTGTGTCCCGGTTCTTCCAGACGAGCACCTCAGTAGAGAAAGCCGAAAACTGACCGGCATGATGTGGCGAGAGCTGGTCGCTGTTCGAGAGGTCTTAAAATCCTTAAAGATTTTCCGCTTTAGGCGATAAATCGGCTACGTCCGATCTAGGAGTGTATAGCGCCCCAATTCGGCCTTCCGGATGTTAGGGGCTTCGCCGAAATTTGAAATTGTAGACTTCTATCACTAAGTGAAAGTTATAAAGCTGCATAGTCCGATTGCCTTGTTCGCTGCGCCGCACACCTCCTTAAGGGACAAAACAGTTGGATAAAGAGTGTCCGGGTTTTCCATGAACACCCCAGTACTAGTTATGTGGGGGCGGAAGCCGACGACTGGCCTACTTTCAGAATTTATAAACAGCCGCACAAAAGGTAATATTTTAAATCAAACAGTGCTACATAGCACAAGTAAATTCGTCTTTAAATTACAAAAGCGGCAGAGGTACATTTAATCAAAGATCTTGTCCTTGGTACACTCATCGGCCACGAGACGGGCGCCCTTCATAACACCATCATAGTACTTCTCGGGATGGCGATGCTCCTTGCCCTCTGGCGAACCGTCCTTCACCAGCTTCTCAGCATCCAGCTTGCCCCAATGCACCTTCGCGCGGGCAAAGGCCCAGCGGGCACCCTCAATGCAAAACAGATCGCTTGATGACTTCAAGCCGCGGACAGGCATTCACCATCTGCTTCATCAGGCCAAAGTAGCTAGTGGGCAAGGGCTCACCGGGCCACAGCCGGACTATGAAATCTTTCATAGCCACTTCGGCCTCCCTATGGAGTTCGACCAACTTTTTCAGTTGGTCACTCAGAGGAATTGGGTGTTCGGCCCCAGCATACTGGGACCAGAACAGCTTCTCCGTTGAGCTCCCCTCCTGGGCACGGTAGAACTCCGCAGCATCTGATACACTGCATGGCAGATCTCCGAATGCCCCTGGAGAGCTCCGAATTAGAGTAAGTAAAAGAAACGCCTCCTCCACATGTTTGCTTTGAATAAAGAATTACTTACCCACTGCTATCTTTTTGGCCTCCTGGATTTCCTGCTGTGCCTTCTCTGCTTTGGCCTTGGCGCCTTTCATACTCACCAACGCCTACGCAAGCTCGGCCTCTTTCTTCTTCAGATCATGCTCCACGGACTCGTGTTTCTTACCAAGGTCCCGGAGCTCTTGCTGTCCTCGCCCACTCTAGCACTTTGCCTTTCGCGCTCCTGGCATTCCGAGGCCGCCTTATCTTCGGCCTCGGACATCGCTTTCTTCAGGGACGCTGTCGGTGTCAAAACCGGCGGATCTCGGGTAGGGGGTCCCGAATTGTGCGTCTAGGCGGATGGTAACAGGAGACAAGGGACACAATGCTTTACCCAGGTTCGGGCCCTCTCGATGGAGGTAAAACCCTACGTCCTGCTTGATTAATATTGATGATATGGCTAGTACAAGAGTAGATCTACCACGAGATCAAGGAGGCTAAACCCTAGAAGCTAGCCTATGGTATGATTGTTGTAATGTATGTTGTCCTACGGACTAAAGCCCTCCGGTTTATATAGACACCGGAGAGGGCTAGGGTTACACAGAGTCGGTTACAATGGTAGGAGATCTACATATCCGTATTGCAAGCTTGCCTTCCACGCCAAGGAAAGTACCATCCGGACACGAGCCGAGTCTTCAATCTTCTATCTTCGTAGTCTTGGAGTCCGCGGATAATGATAGTCCGGCTGTCCGGACACCCCTAGTCCAGACTCCTCAAGAGCCCACGAACCAGTCTTCAATGACGATAAGTCCGCACGCATAATGTTCGGCATTGCAAGGCGGGTTCCTCCCTTGAATAATCCAGAGAGATTATGAACACCGGGATAGTGTCGGCTCGCAAAAATAATTTCCACATTCCACCGTAGAGGGAATAAAATATACACCGCTCAATCTGCGACGTATTATGCGGCGTGACATCACACCGCCACCAAGCCCTTGTTTGAATCGTTTTTACCATACCACCTCAAAGACGCTTAGCGGCGCGTTTCTTGGCACGCCTTGTCGAGCAGTAGATCGTGTTCCCTTATTCCGGATCCTCATCAATACGGACGTGGGTAACCCAACGCGCCATTGATGGTGGCGCTTGGGAGATAAGCGAGTTTTACCAGGCGGTGGGGGCGCATAGTTTTCGTCGCCTATATATAAGGGATAAGGATTCACCTTCTCACCCACGCCTTCTTCCTCCTTTGCTTATCCATCTCCGCACTCAAGCTCCAACGCCTAAGCTTGCGCATCTCGCCTCGACCTTCTACTGAATATGTCCGGAGCGGGAGGTAAATGGTTAGCCTCCACCGCTAAGGAGGAGGACATCACCAAGCTCGCGGACGCCGATACCTTTCCAGCGATATCGCGCATCGGCTGCCCAACGAGGGGCAGCTCATCCCTACCCCCGGGCCTCATGAGAGGGTCGTCTTCCTCCCCCACTTCCTACGCGGACTGGGCTTTCCGCTCCATCCATTCGTCCGGGGGCTCATGTTTTACTACGGCCTGGATTTCCATGATCTGGCGCCGAACTTCATCCTCAACATCTCGGCGTTTGTCATCATGTGTGAGGCCTTCCTCTGCATCCGGCCCCACTTCGGCCTGTGGCTCAAGACCTTCAGCGTCAAGCCGAAGGTTGTGAAGGGCACGCAAGCGGAATGCGGAGGTGCCATGTTGGGCAAATTGCCCAACGTCCCATGGCTCGAAGGGACCTTTGTGGACTCCGTCAAGGGGTGGCAATCGGGGTGGTTCCACGTCACCGAGCTGCGCAAACCCACATGGGCAGCGGCCCCCGAGTTTAGATCTGGCATCCCCACGCAGCTCACCTCCTGGAAATAGAAGGGCTTGCAGTGGGGCAATCCGGTGGAGGTGACGGAACTCCGAGCCTGCATCAAGAAGATGGTGAGCAATAGGCTCCGGCTTGTCGACGTGGTCCAAGTCATGCTCATCCGGCGGATTCTCCCATGCCAAGAACGGGCATTCAATTTGTGGGAGTTTAATCCGGAACAGCACCAAGCGCTAAGCGGGCTCTTCGATACAACATATGAAGGCGCCCTGAGGGTGCTTTTCAAGGGCGCCGAAGCCCCCGCATCCGCGACGGAAGATCGCAGATTCAGCTCGCAGTGTCCAACTGACGAGGTAAGTGATTCAACCCCATTACGGGACACTTGTGATAATTAAATTAACTTGTAGTGGGATTTCATTCTGCCACTTCCTTTGACAGGAATGGATGGAGAAGGCCAAGCTACTTATCAGCCCGGCTCCCATGCCAGAAGACCCAGTGAACGCCCGCTTAACAGGGCTGCTGGTTCCGGCACCGCACGTGGTGCCGGAGAAGAAGGCCAAGAAGGTGGCCACGGGGACTCGAAAGAGTTCCCACAATCAGGCGTCTGACGACGACGAGGACTCCTCCCCTGAAGACGAGGAGGAGGAGTATTCTCTCCCGGAGGAGGGAGAGAAGAAGAGGAAGGCTTCCCCAATCGGGGAGGCCGAATGGTCCAAGAGGGTGAGAACTATCCCCCCGGACAGTTTCGCCAACATCAACGTTGGCGAGGATGAGTGGCCTCCAAGGGCCAGGCGTCCGGCAAGATCGTAAGTATCCGGATCCTTGGTGTGTAATTTCTTTTACGTCGCGTGGTGTCCTTCTAATGCCGTGTTCTGTCCGTAGTCCGGCCAATGATGATCTTCCCGCTTCATCAAGCGGGTCATTGGCCTCGTCGGATGTGAATTCCATCCTGACTGCCTCTACCCCACACGCCGACGAGGACGCCGAGGTGGGATCCCAGAGAGGGACCCATCAGGAGGAGGCTCCGGAGGCGCCGTCAGGCAGCCTCCCGGATTTTGTGCCGGACTCTATATCGGAACCAGCAGTGGTTCCAGAGTCCGGCAAGCGGCCCCTTTGAAAGAAGGGCAGGACCGTGACGCCGGTGGCCTCCGTCCAACCGGAGGCGCCGGATAACCTGTTGGAGGCGCTTAAAGGCGCTTCCATCGAGGAAGAACACCGCACTATCATGAGTGCGGTGATTGAGAAGGTTCACTCGCTAAGAGCGGGCTGACCAAAGCTTCGCAGAGCCTTCTAACAGGCTTTGAGGTAAGAAGTTAAAATTATGTAATGTAATACCGCATAGACAAGAGCCTCGATGCTTAGTTCGTGTTCGGAAAGAAAAGCCGGACCGAGGATCTAACAAGATATACGCAGGTTGCCAAAAATATGTCAATATGGGTTTGCGAGGCTTTGCGCTGCCGACCTCTGCCGCATTAACGGCGGAGGTCGAGGTGTTGAAGAAGGATCTCGGCGGTCCGAGCAAGAGCTCGGCCATGCCAAGAGGCAGCTCGAGGAAAAGAAGGTGAGTAACACCACTTTGAATAAGTACCTTCTGTAAAAGGATTTTGGTTGCAAATAAAATTAACAATGATAATATATGTATTGCAGGGCCACTAACGAGGTGGCAGCCCCGAAGGATGTTGTGTGTGCGGCGAACGCAAAGGCGGACCGCGAACAACTGAGCGAGAAAAGCAAGAGGCACAATGGCGGACGTTCGCAAGAGCTCCGGTGCTCTCATGGAAAAGCATGAGAGTTTGGAGCGTGACTCCAAGACTCGAGAGTCCGAGCTTGCCTCGGCTCGAAAGTGCCAAGTCCGCCAAGGCCGAGGCCCATAAGGCCCTTCGAGAAGTTGAGGACATAAAGAAGATAGCGGCGGGTAAGGCATTTTTCATGCAAAGCAGGCATGTTAATGTGAACTACCCGACACTTACCCGGTTCGAGCTCTCGTATGCGTTTGCATATCTGCCCAGAGGTCGTCGATGCCGCCGCATTCTATCGTGGCGAGGAGGGAGCTCGACGGAGAAGGTCTTCGGTCTCGAGATTCGAGGCCGCCATCCGTGCCCCCAAGCGACCAGGTGAAGCAATGGTTGAACTCCACAAGGTAGCCGAGGAGGCCATGAAGGGCCTCATAGTCCGGTGTGGCTGGACAGGCCATGCACGAGCTACTTTGGCCTCGTGTGGCGGCTGGTGGATGCATGCCCAGGCTGGATGTAGTCAAGCGCTCCGCTTTGTATTGAAGGCGCTGTCGGGCCCTTGCCCGTATAAAGGTGCAATGGGCAAACCGGATGCGGAGAAGCTTCACGGACCCACCGCCGGGGCAAGGAGTATCGCACGCCGAGAAGTATTATAAAATTGTCTGAAGGAGCCTGCGATATTGCGTATGAGTACTCCCGAAATGTAATCTTTGAGTGAACTCGCTGTGTATTTATCCTGTGCGCTGAAAACTTCGTTCATATGCGCCATGAGCAACGCTTTTTTAATTTAAAATATTACCTTCTGTGCGGCCGTTTGTAAAATCTGCGAGATGGCAAGTCGTTGGCTTCAGCCCCTAAGCCGCAAGTGCTGGGGTGTTTGGGATAAACTTGAGCACTCTTGTTCCCATTTTTGGGTCCATCTAGGGAGGCGCTCAACACGACGAACAAGGCAACCGGACTTATAATGCTTGAACACTCTCACTTAGCCATAGAATTCTATAATTTTAAATTTCATGAAGCCCCGGTATTCGAAGACCGAATCGGGCGCTATCCATGCCTTCATCGGACATTATCCGAACTTCGCTCGGCGGCGTGAGTCTTTATGGACCCAAAAACCTCTCGAACAGCGACCAGGTCTCGCCTTATCATGCCGGTCAGTTTTAGCTTTCTCCAGAGGCGTTAGCCTGCTCAACCGGGCGCAATCGCAGTGGTTCTCCCGTGCCACCTTAGCCGACGAACGGAACGTAAGGCACCAAAATGTGGGAGCCGGCAAACCCAACTATTGACCCTAGACATGATTCGAGCCGATTCATATAATGCTATAAGTTCGGGTGCCGACTTGCGAAAGTGTTCGGACTTTATCACACCATAATTTGGGGAATGAAGCCCTGGCGATTCGGCCGCACTAAAATATACGGGTGCAAGATGTCATATGATGAACATATATATAAAAGATAACACAATTGCAATAAAAGGTGCTGCATTATTTATGAAAGAAAGTCTGCTAGTAGAGCGGATGATACAAATAGTCTTGATAAGCAAGGGATTTGGACTCAATAAACATGTCCCCCTCCAGGATGAGCTGCAGACTTGGTGTATATAATCGAATTTAATCCTCGTAATTGAGACCACACAATGTTCGTCGCGGCCTTCTTTAGTCCCCGATCACAGCATCGTGAGTTCGGCAGGTTCGCCACGGACAGGCTTCCGTAAGCGAGTCCTGTATATAGAAGAAGAAAAATAAAATAAAAAAAGGGGCGCACACTTGTGAGCCCCCGGTGTGGTCGAACCGCACTCTGGGTCCGTTGCGATCGTGCCCCCTCCCCTGTGCCCATGGTATCTCCAAAGCGTAATGGTGTACGTGGAGTGTTATTCTTGCGATCATGCGCGGGCGAGGGTTGGGGCCGCATTGCTATGCGTGCTCTGATCGCGCCAGGTGGTCTTGGTTGGCATTGCTCGGGCGCTTTCTTTGATCCGCCTTTTAACCGCCGGACTTGAGAATTGCCTTAGAAGGCTGCTCGCATTTCGCCATGAGAGCCACTTTATGTTCCTCCGCTCGAGGGAGCGCTCAGATTCCCATTGACCGTAATGACTCCACGAGGGCCTGGCATTTTGAGCTTTAGGAATGCATAATGCGGCACCGCTTAATTTTGCAAACGCTGTTCGTCCGAAAGCAGGCGTGATAGCCGCTGCGAACGGGACTATGTCAAGATTAACTCTTCGCTCGAAATTATCCGGGATCCAAGACTACTTCGGTGTGGATCGAGCTCGTCATAGTTGGCCTCCACTCCCGGATGACACCTTTAAAGGTTGTCTTTGTAGGTTTAATCCTTGATGGGTCTTTGCCCATTTTGCACACTATATCCTCGATAAAGCGTGGTTCAAAGCTACTACCGCCATCCATCGGACTCTTGTGAGGTGAAATCCATCGACGATTGGGTCTAAAACCAATGCGGTGAATCCGCCATGGCGTATGCTGGTCGGATGGTCTCTTCGATCGAAAGTGATCGGACAAGAGGACCATGGATTGAACTTTGGGGCGATCGCTCCATCGCATAGACGCCCCCGAGTGCGCGTTTCTTCTCCCTCTTGGGTATGTGGGTCGCGATATCATATTCACCGTCCGCACTTGTCGGGGAAACCCTTCGTCCTCTGTTGTTCGGGCGGTCGGGTCTCTTCCTCGTCGTCGTTGTTTAGCCCCTTGTCATTGTTTTCGCAATTAACTTGTCTGGCTCGCTTGAACACCCAGCAATCTCTATTGGTGTGGTTAGCTGGCTTTTGAGAGGTGCCATGTATCCGCATAAGCGGTCGAGTATTCACCCCAGATTGACGGACCCGGAGTGGTTCTTTTGAATGGCTTCTTCCACGACCGGTTTAGAGCCTCGGAATCCGGCATTGACCGTCAGATCCTCCTTATAAATCGCCAAGCACGCGGCGCTTTGTTTTGTTTCGACGTGACCTGCCGTTGTTGTCCTTGGTATTCAGACCGCCAGAATTTTTACGGAGGTTGTTGCTACGGGCTGGCCAGCTGTCCTCTCCCGCAAAAAGCGGGTCATTAGAGATGTGAGGGCTGCCATGGATTTCGCTTTTCCTGCCCAGGTGCGGGCTAGCCATTCGTCCCGGATGTTATGTTTGAAGGCTGCAAGGGCCTCGTGATCCGGACAGTTGATGATTTGGTTTTTCTTTGTCAAGAACCGTGTCCGTAATTGTCCGCCGATTCGTCTGGCTGCTGAATAATGTGGCTTAGGTCATCGGCGTCTGGTGGTCGCACGTACGTGCCCTGGAAGTGGTCGAGGAATGCGGCTTCCAGGTCCTCCCAGCACCCAATTGACTCTGCGGGCAAGCTGTTTAGCCAATGCCGAGCTGGTCCCTTAAGCTTGGGTGGGAGATACTTAATGGCATGGAGGTCATCACCGCGGGCCATGTGGATGTGGAGAAGATAATCTTCGATCCAAACCGCGGGGTATGTTGTGCCATCATAACATTCGATGTTTACGGGTTTAAACCCATCGGGGATATGATGATCCATTACTTCGTCAGTCAAGCATAGAGGGTGTGCCGCGCCCCTGTATTGAGCAATATCACGACGCAGCTCGAGAGAGCACTGTCTGCTATGTTCGGCCCGGCCGGGGTTATTGTATCCGGCGCGACGGTATTCGTCGTGGGTCGTAGGGCGCCCACGTGATCCGTAGATGGATCTGGATTGCCTTGCCCTTGTGTCACACCCTGCGTTTTGTAACATTTCATTTTCATTAATAAAGCATGAAAATTTGGGCCAACAAAAACTTTTTACATTATTTGGCTTTTATTTGGAGTTGGGTTTCTCTCTGTGATTCTTTTCAAGTGCTTCTTGAAGTCAACTACTCCACCCTCTATATTTCATCACCTTACCCCAAGCTCCTGACCAATGACCATGCCATGTGTATAGTGCAATATAGAATTTTCCTACAAAAATAATTTGGCCAGAAAGTATTTTCTAAAATTAGTTTTCCAAAAACCCCTGAATTGAGGTTTGCACTGCAAGTACTTGATTAAGGGCAGTAAAAATCCTTCCAAAAATATATTTGACTCCTATTAGATATAGGATGCCCAGGAACCACAAAAATATAATTTTAAAAGTTATTGTTCTATTTTATTTAAATGCTTTTTCTTAAGGCCAGAAATGGTCTTTAATAGGAAAAAATTACTTTACTGCTTCAAAAATATTTGAAAAAATTTAGGGAAACTCATAGGACATATATTGTCCATATATAAGAGTTTCAACACCTGGTTATGTTCAAAATATTGGTCAATTACCTCAAAAACACTTTCTGGATATTTCAAGCTTTTGAAATATTTACAAAGGAAATATTCTCCAAAATTCCAGGAAAATTCTAACATGTCACATATGACATATTAGATGATCTTGCCAAGTCTCATGACTTGGAGAACAAGATAACACCATCAAAACCCCTCAAAACTATTTCTGTCCATTCTGAAGTTTGACCAACTTTACATTGCCAAGTATGTCCAAATGTGCTCAAACTTGGTGGACATGCTTCATTGGTCTAATGATGCATCTGGACCAAATGGCACAGGTTGGAGAAGAGGAAATCTTGGTCAAAGTGCCTCAAAACCCTCTCGACCAGAATCAAGTTTGAACTACTTTGCACTACCAACTTTTTCTCCAAGACCCCAACTTTGGTGAGCCTGATCATGTGACCAAATAAGGCTACCACACCAAGTGGTACATCAAGGAGAAATGATCTACTCCACTGGATCTACACAAATCCATTTCTGCCCATTTATAGGGTTTGCAAGAGTTGCATTGGCAACTTTATCAAAATAAGCTCTAAATGGGTGGAAGGCCCTAAATATATGTGACATTTCACCCCATGGAGTATCTTGGCCAGTGGAAGTCATTAGCTTATCCAAAACTCCATCAAACACCTTCTAGCAAAATACTAAAATGCCTATTTTGGCCACTTTCACAAATCTCCTTCAGTTCATCTTTTTGCCACAACCCCTCCTCACTTCCCTCTGTCACTTAGATGCTTTTCTACCCGAGGAAGCAATGTGGAAGAAGGGGGGAATCACGTTTGTCCTCTCTGGACAACAGTTTCCTCTCTCTCTCACAGCCTCTCTCTCTCCCCTCGGCACCCCAGAGCATCCAAGGCCCTTTCCAGGTTTTGCCCCCTTCCACTGTAGCTTCCAGACAGAAGAGGACGCGCGCGCGACGCGGAAAAACCGCGGATGCCGGCCAAAGTCGCGCTCTGGAGCGCCTGCCAGAGCGCCGACCGTTGACACCGCGCCTCCCGACCGCCTCGTGCCTTCCCCTCGCGCCAGTTGATGTGTCTCGACGTCTGCGACACGCCGCCGTGCAGTCCCCATTGTCTCTCCCTCTCTCTCCCCTCCTGCAGCGCGTGCCCGACGCCGCCCGGCTCGGCCAATGGCCGGCCTCACACGCGCGAGCGCCAGAACCCTCCCCGCTCTCTCTCCTTCTCCCTGGCGCCCTACTCCATCCCCACGAGCACCGTGGACAGCTCCAACCCCTCTCCAACGGCCTCCAGAGCCGATCCGCGGGCGCCAGAGGCCACGCCTCACGGTGTACCGCTGCCAGCCTATAAGGCGCCCCGAGCCTCTCTCTTCCTCCTGTCGCTCCTCCACACCCAATCGGCCTCCCGCACCACCTTCCTCTCTAGAACCACCCGAGCTCGAGATCGAGCTCGAGCTCCGCCGCCTCGGCTCGTCGGCGTCCGCAGTACAGCCTTCTCCGCCCAGCTTCTCTCGATCCGAACGCGAGGCGCCATCGATTCTTTCCCCTCGTTTCCCCTTGTTTTGCAGCCGAACCGCCGGAGCCACCGACGCCAAGCGCCTCCGCCGCGGGACCTCGTCGCCGAGGAAGCAGGCCACTCCGGCGACCGTCTCCACCACCACCAGAACCGCGACTCGCCCCTGAGTCCGACGGTAGCCTCTGATCCTTCCGTGCCTCAGATCGCCGCGGAGAGCTCGCCGTCGGCTCTGGCCGGAGGTAGACGACAGCCGCCGTGGGGCGGCCAATCGACCTCCGCGCCACGACGGGTGGGATCCACCGATCGAGCGAAAGCGTCTTGTACACACAAGACCGATCCGCCATCGGTGAAGGCGATTCAGCCTTTACGCCTTGACGTGGCGGCGTGGCTGGGTTTCCCCCACAGGCCTGCTGCTGCTGTGGCCTCTCGCCCGATGGCACAGCGCCGTTTTCTTTTCCTTTTACATCTTATTTCCAAAAATTCCACAGACAGAATATTAATCCAAATGAATTGATTCTAATTTCTAAATTCCTAGAATATTGCAGCCTATTTAATGGTGCAACTTTCATTCAAATCCAACCACCTTTTATTCTCTGTAAATATTTAAATGTGGTTTTAGCATTTAAATAAGCCTTTGAAAATCCATAACTCCTATTTTGCTGCTCCGTAACCAAAACCAAAAGTTGTCCCTTCCTAGCCTCCTCCTAGTATTCTACAAAAATAAGTTGACATTTTGTGAGCACTTTGACTTTTTGTTTTTATTATTGTCTTATTTTCCGTTGTTTTCTTGCGACGTTAGATCCCGTGTTTTGACGAGGTAGCCGAGGAAGAAGGAGGAGCAGGGCTGAAGACTTTGAAGATCAAGCCAACCAAGGCAAGCAGCCCTTTGACCATGACTATGATACCCCTTTATATGCATCTCATTTTTAGCTCTTTATTATTGATGCATCGGAATCATGATGAGATGGTGAACCACGTGGGTTGGTTGCCACGAGTACTTCCTCGTTGATACTTGCATTGTGCATGGCCCTACCTTCTTATGAGGGTTATGCCGGTGGGAGTAGATAGGATGCAAATGTAGATGCTACGCAAATGGGATGGGTTTGTGCATGGTGAAGGAGGCAATGTGATTTCAAAAGTCTTTTCGAAAACCCCGTCGGGTGCCACTTATGCCCGAGGGAGATGATGAGATGGGTGACCACTTGATGACGAAGTGGTGTGCCAAGGAAAGTGTTTGTTGTTTTCAAAACGGATTGGTCGGAGTTGCGACCGTTATTCCAACCTTACATGCGCAACCACTCTACCCTCATATGGGAAAGGGCATTATTGAGTACCTAGACCGATACTAGCTTGGAGCCCGCATTACTAGTGACGGGGGAGAGTTGGTGCTCTCTCTTGGGACGGGTCGTGCTGTAGGGCGGCCATGACTGTTTTCACAGGCACCGGACACACCGTTGGTACCCGTGCTTGTGGTATGTGATGAATATGGGAGCGAGGCTCCGCAACTTTATGATGAGAAATGTTTGGCACGGGGGTTACTACCAATTGAGTGGACTCCATGTTAGTGTCGTCTAGGGAAAGGTAGTGATCGGGTGCTTACCCCGGGTACTTGAGGTACCGCGGGTCGTGGATGACACGGAAGTTCCCCGGATCTAGTGGGTAAAGTGTGCAACCTCTGCAGAGTGTAAAACTATTCGAATAGCCGTGTCCACGGTCAAGGACAGTTGGGTAACCGCTCTTGGGCTACGCCCACTTGTTTTCAAACCCGTGTGTGAGATGATGGTGTTGTCTTGGATCAAGTCGAGGACTTGACACGATTGAGATGGGTTGGTGCCCTCTCGCTTATGATGAATGGGTTGGTGCCCTTTCTATTTATGTTGATATCTGTGACCAGTTCTTATGGTTACTTGAATTCTCTTGATGCATGCTTTATAGGATGTTGAACATGTCCTTGCACTCAAACTAGCTTTATGCAAAACTTTACCTATGTCATGCATTCTTGCACCTTGAACCAAATCATGGGTTGCTTAAGTAGTACATTCAAAGTACTCATTGGCTTGCCACTGGTTATTTAATTGACCAGGCGTGGAAGAACCGGAGTTCGGAGAAGAGTTCTTTGGAGACGATCATGCGAACTAGGACATTTTCCCAGTCAGAATGCCTGTAGGGTTAAGGCAGATGGCATGGGTTCTACTTATCGACGACGTTTTCCGCTGCTATGTTTCATTTGATGTTCAGCCCTTAAGGCTTTATCGATGTAAGACTTGGCCATGTTGGTCACTATTTGTGTAAGACGGTATGTATGGATGTAAGACTCTTATTATTCAGCTTCTGTGTGTTCAATGAGCATTGATCTCTGGGATCACTGTACACGTGCATTCGGTGATCACGACTTGCGAGTCGGGGTCCCCACACCTTGTCCTCCAATATGTCTCGCAAGTCCGGCGCGTTCCCTCTTGGCTTTGTACTTTTGGAACGATGCCGGGGTACTGTCTTGGCTGGGGGCCTGGATGCCTCTCTGTCACGACCACGGGGTGGTCGGTCAGACATATCGTGCGCTGGTGATGAAGGTATGTATGCTTCCTCCTCTAATCGGGGGAGCAGCTTGCGTCTTGGGTAACTTTTGGAGGGGCGTTCGAGTTTATACTCTTCGGCCGCGAGGACCTCGGTCCATCGATCGGCCAGCAGATCTTGATCAGCTTGGAGCTGTTGCTGCTTTTTCTTTAGGCTGTTTGCTGTGGCGATCAGCCTGCGCTTGAAGCGCTCTTGTTCGATGGGATCCTCAGGTACGACGAATTCATCATCGTTGAGGCTTGCTTCGTCTTCGGAGGGAGGCATATAGTTATCATCCTCAACCCCTTCGTCTACCGCCCTCTCGTGGGGGCTTGCTTCTGCATCCTCCTGTGCTGAGTTCTGCATCCTCCTGCGCTGAGTCCTCCAGAGTATTATTATCTCCCGTGCCGGAATCTCCATTTTTGCTGTGGCGGGATTTAGAGCGGCGCCGCTGACGTCGGCGTTTGGGCTGCTTCTTTGGAGAATCTGCCTCCGCTGCTTCTTCGCCATCCCCGTCTTTTGGGTTGTCCACCATATATATGTCGTATGACGAGGTGGTCTTCCAGTGCCCTGTAGGCACTGGTTCCTGTTCGTCTCCGGCATCGTCGTCCATAGCGTCGATGTCGTCGGAGTCGTAGTCTAGCATGTCGGTAAGATCATCGGCGGTGGCTACAAAGTGGGTGGTGGGTGGGCTCTGAATTTCTTCGTCGTCCGTAGCCCAACCATCCGGCCATAGTCCGCCAGACTCTCCTGATAACGAGAGATGCTTTAGTGAATTCAGGATATCGCCAAAAGGCGAGTATTGAAAGATGTCCGCGGCAGTGAATTCCATAATCGGCGCCCAATCCGGATTGATTGGTAGGGGCGCGGGAGGTTCGGAGTCCGGAGAGGAGTCCGGCGCCTCGGAATCACGAGTTTCGCGGGGGAGAAGATCAGTGTTCGGCTCCATCGCTGTAGATGTTGAAGCCCCCAGGGCGGCGTCTATCCACCGGCCCTCGATATGGGCGATCGGCTCCGGGCTAATGGCCGGAGCGGATCCGGGTGCGGCCACCAGGGCACTGTTCGGTGGCAGAGCAAGATCATGCCCGTCGTCACAGTGCGGCGCGCTCGGCTGTGGCTCGAATCCGTCGAAGATCAAGTCTCCGCGAACATCGGCCGTGAAGTTTAAGCTTCCAAATCTAACCTGACGGCCAGGGGCGTCGCTTTCGATCTGCTCCAGATGGCCAAGTGAATTGGCCCGCAGTGCGAAGCCGCCGAATACAAAGATCTGTCCGGGGAGAAAAGTCTCACCTAGGACAGCGTTGTTGGTTGAAGATGCCATCAAGCCTATCGGTGACGACACAGAGGAATTCTCAATGAAAGCACCAATGTCGGTGTCAAAACCGGCGGATCTCGGGTAGGGGGTCCCGAACAGTGCGTCTAGGCGGATGGTAACAGGAGACAAGGGACACAATGTTTTACCCAGGTTCGGGCCCTCTCGTTGGAGGTAAAACCCTACGTCCTGCTTGATTAATATTGATGATATGGGTAGTACAAGAGTAGATCTACCACGAGATCAAGGAGGCTAAACCCTAGAACCTAGCCTATGGTATGATTGTTGTAATGTATGTCGTCCTACGGACTAAAGCCCTCCGGTTTATATAGACACCGGAGAGGGCTAGGGTTACACAGAGTCGGTTACAATGGTAGGAGATCTACATATCCGTATTGCCAAGCTTGCCTTCCACGCCAAGGAAAGTACCATCCGGACACGAGCCGAAGTCTTCAATCTTCTATCTGCGTAGTCTTGGAGTCCGGTGGATAAAGATAGTCAGGCTGTCCGGACACCCCCTAGTCTAGGACTCCCTTAGACGCCACTTCGGCGGTGGCCCCTGTCACACAGTCACGACGGTTCGGTGTCAGACTAACCAATTTTGTCTATCCTTAAGTACATAAGACCGGGGAATCACTTATCCTTGTTCTCTTCGAGCTGCCTCTTCGTGAGGCCGAGCTCTCCCTGCGCCTGCTCCAGGTCCCGCTTTAGTTCGGCAACCTCGGCCGTGCGGGCAGCAGCACCATGGAGCACTGCCTGCTTACGCACATGAATATTTATTCCTGCGGATTATAATTGACCCTCCGTTTGGTTTTACATTCCGAACACCAAACAGAGTAATAGGGGCTACTATCTATCGGGTGGTAATTTTACACACATTTATCGCTTACCTCAAAACCTGTCAGGAGGTTGGTGCAGGCTTCGGTTAGTCCACTCTTGGCGGACGAAACCTTCTGAATCACCGCACTCATAAGAGTATGGTGCTCTTCATCCATAGAAGCGCCGCGAGGCGCTTCCAGCAGACAATCCGGCGCCACGGGTGCGACGGAAGTCATCGATGCAGACGGCTCGCCCTCCCTATTGAGGGGCTGTCCGCCTGAGTTCAGAACCATTGAAGGTTCCGGGACAGTGTTCGGCTGAGAGCCCGGCCTACTGTGGCTCTCATCGACACGATTTGCAGGGATCTTGGACCCCACATGTCCGACATCTAGAACCCCGCCTCGGGGCGTCTCCAGAGTCACCTCCCCCCGCTCTGGGATCCTTTGGGACAACACCTCCGTGTCATCCGCGTGCTGAGGAGTAGTGGCTGTCGGAAGCGAATTCATCTCCGAATCGCTCAGCGACCCGGAGGAAGATACCTCGGGGTGAGCCCTGGCCGGACTGCATATATGTTCGGTGTTATAAAAAAGCTATGGATTGAAGTCATGATAGAGTGCGGACACTTACGATCGCACTGGGGGCTTCCCCTTGGGCAGCCACCCTTCTTCGCTGAGAGCGGCCATGGCAGAGTAGTCCGAAAGGGACACCTTTCCCTTCTTGGACATCCCAGCCTCCCCTTCTGGGGTGGCTTTTCTCTTTTTTTCCTCCCCAGTGTGGGGAGGTAGGATTTCTTCTTGATTCCCCCCGCCTCCGCGGGAAGAATCTGTCTCGTCGTCGTCAGATGACATGTGTATGATGGCCTTACGCCGAGGGCCTTTTCCGGGCCCCTGGTCCGCTTCCCCAGGCCCCTCATCCTTTCCGGATGGGGAGTCGTCTTCTTCTTCTTCTTCCCCCCCTTCATGGGAGGAGTGTGCCTCGTCGTCTTCGGACGAGGCTTCCGGCACAAACTTACGACGGAGACCCTTTCGGGTCCCCGGGGCCTTCTTTTCGGCCTTCTTCTCTGGCACCTTGTACGGCGCCGGGATCATCATCTCTGTCAGGAGAGCATCAGCTGGGCTTTCTAGTAGCGGAGCCGGACAGTTAACCTGCTCCACTGTCCTCACATAATCCTGAACAGGTATGCATAGTTACTTAAGACTCCCCATGAATATATTGGGAAGAACCGAATCCAGTGGTTGTGTGAGAACTCACCTGACTAGGAGGCCGCGCGGCGTGAAGCCCGCGACCCTCGGATGTGGGAGGAGGTACTTCGGAGGCCTTGAACAACACCTTGCATGTGCCTTTGTGCGTAATGTCATTGAGCTTCCGGAGTGTCTGGTGTTCGGCCGAGACAAACTCCCATAGATTGAATGCCCACCTTTGGCATGGCAGAATCCGGCGAACGAGCATGACCTGGATCACGTTGACAAGCTTGATGTTCTTATCCTTCATGCTTTTGATGCAGGTCTGGAGTCCGGTCAGCATCGTAGATTCGCCCCAGGACAGGCCCTTCTTTTCCCAGGAGGTGAGCCACATGGGGGCTTCGGATCGGAACCCGGGGGCCACCGTACAGTTGGCGCCGCGCGGCTCAGTGATGTTGAACCACCCCGATTGCCACCCTTTTACGGTCTCCGCAAAGGAACCGTCCAGCCAGGTGACGTTAGGCATCTTGCCCACCATGGCCCCTCCGCACTCTGCATGCTGGCCTCTTACAATCTTCGGCTTCACGGAGAAGGTTTGCAGCCACAGGCCAAAGTGAGGCCGGATGCGGAGGAAGGCCACACATACGACGATGAACGCCGAGATGTTGAGGACAAAATTTGGGGCTAGATCATGGAAATCTAGCCCGTAGTAGAACATAAGCCCGCGGACGAAGGGATGAAGTGGAAATCCCAGTCCACGGACGATGTGGGTGACAAACACGACCCTCTCGTGGGGTCCTGGGGTCAGGATGACCTGCCCGACGTCCGGTAGCCGGTGCGCTGTGTCCGCGGCCAAGTATCCGGCCGCCCGAAGATTTCTGACATGCTTCTCCTTGACGGTGGAAGCCACCCACTACCTCCTGCTCCGGACATGTTTAGCTGTGCGGAGAAGACTTGGGCTTGGGCGCTGGAGCTCGAGGGGGCAAGATTGGGCAATGGAGAAAGAAGGCATGGGTAAAAATGAGGAAATCTTATCCCTATATAGAGGCGACGAAAGCGGTGTGCATCCCACTTGCCCATTGGGGATCGTTTGCTTCCCAAGCGCCACGATTGATGGCGTGGTGGGATTACCCATACCAGTATTGATGAGAATCCCGTGATAAGGGGACACGATCTCTGCTTTGACAAGACGTGTCAAAGAAACCACCTCGCAATATGCGCTGTGGCTGGTTGTGGGAAACGGTTTGAATAATGATCCGACCATAATAACATGTCACGTCGTCTAAAAATGTTGTCGGCAGAATGCATTTGTAAAATATCATTCTCTCTACAGCAGTGTGTAAAGATCATTTCATGGATCTGGACACGATTCAAGTGTTCGATAATTACTTCAGAGTATTCGGAGAAGGAACCCGCCTTGCAATGCCGAAGACAATACTGTGCGCCGGACTCATCGTCATTGAAGCCTGGTTCAGGGGCTACTGAGGGAGTCCTGGATTAGGGGGTATCCGGACAGCAGGATGTGTACAACGTCCGGACTATTGAAGCATGAAGATACATGACTCAAGATTTCGGCCCGTGTCCGAATGGGACTCTCCTTTGCATGGAAGGCAAGCTTGGCGATCCAGATATTGTGTTTCCTTCCTTGTAACCGACTCCATGTAAACCCTAGCCCTCTCCGGTGTCTATAAACCGGAGAGGTTGGTCCTTAGAAGGCCGATCACAATTACAATCATACCATCGTAGGCTAGCTTCTAGGGTTTAGCCTCTACGATCTCATGGTAGATCTACTCTTGTATTACCCACATCTTCAATATTAATCAAGCAGAAAGTAGGGTTTTACCTCCATCGAGAGGGCCCGAACCTGGGTAAACATCTGTGTCCCTTACTTCCTGTTACCATCAGCCTTGACGCACAGATCGGGACCCCCTACCCAAGATCCGCCGGTTTTGACACCGACAGTCTCCAAGAAAGCTGATAAAAACTATCTTGACGATAGTGAGGGAACCCAAAAGTCCTGTCTTGATGTAGTGTTCAAGTTACTGGCCACTACTGCTAGCACAAGCTCTTCGAACTCGCTGCCTGAATTAGTTCGTCTTCTTGAGTCTCAAATTCGAGTTGAAAGATATCGATCGGATGTCTTGACAGAAGTCAAGGACCGAGGAAGTCCTGCAGAATTTAGATGCATATTTTCTGGTGCAACAAGATACTGGAGGATTTAAGCGCCAAACAAGAGAAAGTTAATAAGCTTGCTAAGCATCTTGCCAAATTATGGGTACCTGTGATATTGTTTCTTGAGATCTGTGAAGTGGTTTCAGCTTTTGGATTTGTTTTGTTTGGCGTTTATTTGCGCTGGTCGCCAACTTTGACAACCAAAGTATATATGATATGCTGATTTGTTCCCTATATTTGCACTAGTGGCGAACTTTGATGCCCAGTGGATGTAATATGTGTAATAGCCGTGATAGCCTAGCATAAGTTGCTTGCTTATTTATTTCCTTGTTGTCTTGTTTATTTGTTTTCTTGTAGTTAGTGCAGTTCTTTTTCCGTGGTTTGCTAGTGGCTGCAATAACCTATTTTTTAAAACTAGGCCATAATAACCATGGGCTAATATTTACTATAGTGACACTGGGCCTCCTACAGGCCGTAGCAATAGTGGGCCTTCTATGGGCCGTAGAAACAGTAGGCCTTCTACGGGCCGTAGAAACAATGGGCCTTCTACGGGCCGTATCATCAATGGGCCATATACGGGTCGTATGACCATAACGGGCCATCGTTAATAGGCCGTATTTGATGACACTATGAAAACGCCCCAATGTATTAACGGACCACAAACGGGCCGACTGTAACCACGGGCTGAATTTGGCCCACAAGTAGAAAATGGCAGTAACGGGCCATAAGTAAACGAATACTGGAAATGAGCCCAAGAATAAATGGGCTCTGAGAAGGCCGAAAGATAACATGGGCTGGAAAAGGCCCAACTGAATAACGGGCCCTTAATGGGTATAAAGTGATACACTATTCATTACGGGCCAGTTTCACCATGGGCCGTTAATGGGTGTAAGGTGATACACTGTTCATTGCGGGCCAGTTTCACCACGGGCCGTTAATAGGCCAAGAGTTAGATAGGGCCTCATATGGGTCGAAAGACGCCATGGGCCATACATGGGCCAGAAGTGAAAACAGGCTGGAATCATATTGGATGGCCCAGATGACGCTACTGTGCCTGATTCGGATAGGGCATAATGGGCCTTGGGTTAGCGGGCTGTAAAGGGGCTATATGCGAACGGGCCATTAACAGGCTTTCCATGGGCCGGCCCGCCACCTTTTGACCAAGTCAAACAGGCCGGCCTTTTCATAGGAATGGGCCTCTGTTGGGCCGTGCCACGTGTCGACGTATCATAGGCGCGTTCTGTCCAATGAGTGGATGAGATCTGTCCCAACGATGAGCCGACACGTGTTTCCTCAAGCCAATGATGATTTTACACGTGGAAAATCCCCATTGGTCGGGGCTGTTAACGGGTTATCGGATCCAAAACCCGACCCGATAGCTTAACGACGTTCCCTTACGCTGGATGCCCAATGTCGGTCACCCTTGATGAAAGCACTTCTGTGACGCGCGATTTATCGTCATGGAAGTGGACACTTCCGTGATGATAATTTTGGTAATGTCATGGAACACTTCTCGACAAAGACAGTATGACTATCTTGGTTCTGTCATAAAATCGTCATGGATGTACATGCATGACAAAAAACGCGACCTACTGTGACAAACACGTATCATCACGGAAGTGTATTTTTTTGTAGTGAAGCCAAATTCTATAATGAAAAATTCCCACTTAGTATATGAAAGTGACAACATAGGAGACTCTCTATCATGAAGATCATGGTGCTACTTTGAAGCACAAGTGTGCAAAAGAGATAGTAGGATTGTCCCTTCTCTCTTTTTCTCTCATTTTTTGTTTTCCTTTTTTTTCTTTGGCCTTTCCTTTTTTTTCTTTTTGGCCTTTCTTTTTTTCGTTTTTTTCTTTTTAAAGTCCGAAGTCTCATCCCGACTTGTGGGGGAATCATAGTCTTCGTCATCCTCTCCTCACTGAGACAATGCTCTAATAATGAAGATCATCCCACATTTATTGATTTACAACTCAAAACTAGAATAAGTTATGACTCTATATGCCACATGTATGAAAATTATGAAGGTGGCTTTGCCACAAATATGATGTCAACTACATGATCATGCAAAGAGCAATATGAAAATGATGAAGTGTGTCATAATAAACGGAACGGTGGAAAGTTGCATGGCAATAAATCTCCGAATCGCTATGGAAATGCCATAATAGGTAGGTATGGTGGCTGTTTTGAGGAAGGTAAATAATGGGTGCATGATATCGGCGAAAGTTGCGGGGTATAATAGAGGCTACCAAAGTGGAAGGGTGAGTGTGCGTATATCCATGGACTCACATTAGTCAGAAACAACTCATATACTTATTGCAAAAGTCTCCTTGCCCTCGAAGCAAAGTACTACTATGCATGATCGTAGGGGAAGGGTTGGTAGGAGTTAACCATCACGTGATCCCGACCTCCACTCATAAGGAAGACAATTAAAAGAGCACCTCATTCAACAAATTTGTCACACAACTTTTACCATACGTGCATGCTACGGGACTTGCCAACTTCAACACAAGTATTTCTCAATTTCATAATTACCCACTAGCATGACTCTAACATTACCACCTCTATATCTCAAAACAATTATCAAGCATCAAATTGATCCTAGTGTTTTGTGCACTTTCTATGATAGTTTTTATTATACCCAACTTGGATGCTCATCATTCTAGGACCAAATTTATAACCATAGAAAATACCATGCTGTTCTAAAATACTCTCAAAATAATATAAGTGAAGCATGAGAGACTAGCAATTTCTTCAAAATTAAGCCACCGACGTGCTCTAAAAGATATAAGTGAAGTACTAGAGCAAAAACTATCTAGCTCAAAAGATATAAGTTAAGCACATAGAGTATTCTAACAGATTATAATCAAGTGGGATTCTCCCAACAGGTGTGTACAGCAAGGATGATTGTGTCAAACTAAAAAGCAAATACTAATATCATACACGACGCTCCAAGCAAAACACATATCATGTGGTGAGTAAAAATATAGCTCCAAGAAAAGTTACCGATGAACGAAGACGAAAGAGGGGATGCCTTCCGGGGGCATCCCCAAGCTTAGGCTTTTGGCTACTCTTGAATATCTTGGGGTGCCATGGGCATCCCCAAGATTAGGCTTTTGACACTCTTTGTTCCATAGTCCATCAAATCTTCACCCAAAACTTCAAAACTTCACAACACAAAACTCAACAGGAAATCTCATAAGCTCCGTTAGTGAAAGAAAACAAAACCACCACATAAGGTACTGTAATGAACTCATTCTTTATTTATTTTGGTGTTAAACCTACTGTATTGCAAGTCTCTATGGTTTATTCCACTTAATACTAGCCATAGATGCATCAAAATAAGCAAACAACACACGAAAAACAGAATCACAAAAAGTAAGCAGATCAGAGTAATCAGAATTAACGCAAACTTCTGGAGCATTAAAAATCCTACCAAAATAGGAAGTCCTGGGCAATTTTTCTATTGATCATTATCATAAAGAAATCAACGCAAAAGCATGTTTCTGTGATTTAACAAAACTAATTTCGTGCGCGCAAAGTTTCGGTTATCTTATAGGTTCTACTTGGCACAACCACTAATTAAAACATAAAAACACATCTAAACAGAAGGTAGATGCAAAATTTATTACTAAACAGAAACAATAACAAAAATCAGAAATAAAAAAAATGGGTTGCCTCCCACCTAGCTAGGCATAAAAGCGAAGATAGATCTAAGTAGTGCCATAATAATAAGATAGATCTTGAAAACTCATCTCATATTCTCTATGTTCAGCAGAAAGTTTTCTTTGAGGCAAGAAAAAGTAATCAAAAGTGCTAAATTTGGTGGGACAAAAGTCCCCAAGATCAATCACAGGAGGAACGGGTTCCTCCTTTGGCCCTTCATAATGAACAACTAATTCATCACTATAAGCATTCTTTTGGCAAAACCTCGTGAGCCTATACTCAAGAGAGTACCCTAGCTCATTATTTCGAAGAGAAAAATCATTATTTAGTTCAGAAATTCTATCAACTATGACATTGGTAGGAACCTTTTTCCTAAGGTTTTCATTTAAAGCAACATAGTCCGAAGATTGAAAACGCCTAATTTCCTCTTGATCGAAGAGGACCACCGCTATGGGAGGACGACTGGCGTCCACCCTATAGTGTGCAAAGATTTATTTGGCTCTCTTATTATAAATCTAAACTCATGAGCCAAAAAGATAGTAACAACGTGCTTAATAGAAGAATGCTCAATATTGGAAAATTCTAGGAAAATTCTTTGTATGCAAGGATGCATATGCATAAATTGTCTTTCAAGTTCAACTACAAGCATAGCGATAGCATCTGCAAGACTAATAGTTCTATGAAGAATAGAACCACCCATGGAAGGTAAAGCACCGGCACAAGTAAAGAAATCTTGAATAACACCTTTTCCAATAATGTTACCACTACCGATTCGAAACTTTTTAGTATGCAAGATAGGGGGTTCTTCAGCCCGAGCCTCAGAATTTTCCATATTATAATTATTGTCCATATCGATGATAATCTCCCCAATTTCAGACATAACGGCAAACAAAAGCGAGGAAGAAGAAGGCTAACGAAAGAGAGAGAGATAGGGAAATAGAGGGCGAATAGAACGGCAAGGGTGAAGTGGGGGAGAGGAAAATGAGAGGCAAATGGCAAATAATGTAAATGCGAGGGAGATGAGTTTGTGATGGGTACTTGGTATGTCTTGACTTGAGCTAAGACCTCCCCGGCAACGGCGCCAGAAATCCTTTTTGCTACGTCTTGAGCTTGCGTTGGTTTTCCTTGAAGAGAAAAGGGTGATGCAGCAATTGTAGCGTAAGTATTTCCCTCAGTTTTTGAGAACCAAGGTATCAATCCAGTAGGAGGCTCCTCCGAAGTCCCACGCACCTACACAAACAAACAAAGAACTCGCAACCAACACAATAAAGGGGTTGTCGATCCCTTCACGGCCACTTGCGAAAGTGAGATCTGATAGAGATAGTATGATAAGATAAATATATTTTTGGTATTTTATAATATAGATAGGAAAAGTAAAGATGCGAATAAAAGTAGATTGAAAGCTTATATGATAAAAGATAGACCCGGGGGCCATAAGTTTCACTAGTGGCTTCTCTCAAGATAGCATAAGTATTACAGTGGGTGAACAAATTACTCTCGAGCAATTGATAGAAATGTGAATAATTATGAGATTATCAAGGCATGATCATGTATATAGGCATCACGTCCGTGGCAAGTAGACCGACTCCTGCCTGCATATACTACTATTGCTCCACACATCGACCGCTATCCAGCATGCATCTAGAGTATTAAGTTCATAAGAACAGAGTAAGGCATTAAGAAAGATGACACGATGTAGAGGGATAAACTCAAGCAATATGATATAAACCCCATCTTTTTTATCCTTGATGGCAACAATACAATACGTTCCTTCCAACCCCTGCTGTCACTGGGTAAGGACACCGCAAGATTGAACCCAAAGCTAAGCACTTCTCCCATGGCAAGAATGATCAATCGATCTAGTAGGCCAAACCAAACTGATAAGTCAAAGAGACTTGCAAAGATAACTCAATCATACTTAAAAGAATTCAGAGGAGATTCAAATATTTCTCATAGATAAACCTGATCATAGAACCACAATTCATCGGATCTCGACAAACACACCGCAAAAAGGAGTTACATCAAATAGATCTCCACAAGAGAGGGGGAGAACATGGTATTGAGATCCAAAAAGAGAGAAGAAGCCATCTAGCTAATAAGTATGGACCCGAATGTCTGTGGTAAAGTACTCACAAGTCATCGGAGGGGCTATGGTGTTGATGTAGAAGCCCTCCGTGGTCGATTCCCCCTCGGGCGGAGCGCCGGCGAAGGCTCCAAGATGGGATCTCGCTGATACAGAAGGTTACAGTGGTGGGAATTGTTTTTCATTGGCTCCCTGGATGTTTTCGGGGTACGTGGGTATATATAGGAGGAAGAAGTACGTCGGTGGCCGCCCTAGGTGCCCAGGAGACAGGGGTGCGCCCTCCCATCTCCTGGGCACCTCGATCGCTTCTTGAGTTGCACTCCAAGTCCTCTGGATCACGTTCGTTCCAAAAATCACGCTCCTGAAGGTTTCATTCCGTTTGGACTCTGTTTGATATTCCTTTTCTTCAAAAAACTGAAATAGGCAAAAAAAAACAGCAATATGAGCTGGGCCTCCGGTTAGTAGGTTAGTCCCAAAAATGATATAAATGTGTAAAATAAAGCCCATAAACATCCAAAAGGGGTAATATAATAGCATGGAACAATCCAAAATTATAGATATGTTGGAGACGTATCACTGACGAGCTCGGCGATGCATTCGAGACACTCCTCATAGTAGTCGTCGACGGGGCAGTAGCGCAGGAGCTCCCGCTCTATGAGCGGAGTAGCTTGTGCACTCACCGGACCTCAGCGCGCATGGGAGGACGAAGCGACTGGAGTCGCGACAGAGTGGCGGTGCGCCCGTCGCGGCGCACGGAGGGGTGCAGTGATGAAGCTTGTTGCTTGTGGCCAGCCGGGCCCATGGCGGCGTTAGCCGCTGGTGATGGAGGACGACGAGGACAACCGTCACCCGCCAATGCCGTCTGAGTGAAGCGAGCGGCAACCGCGGCCCAGCGCTCAGGGCGAGCCCAACGTGCGTCAACCATGGAAGCGTCAGAATAGTGGTGGATCTATCGACGGGAGAGCAAATCCGATGCGCCCCTACCTGGCGCACCAAATGTCGGATTTCTGGTTCTGCAAACCCTTGAGAGGTTCGAACTCTAGGGTGCATGCGGAGATCTCAACTTACCCAGCCTACTACTCGTGAAACCTCACAGCCTATCGTGTCGAGCTCGAAGGGAAAGAAAGACACAACAGTTTACCCAGGTTCAGGCCACCTTGCAGTGTAAAACCCTACTCCTGCTTTGTGGTGGATTTGCCTCAAGGGGTTGAGGAAGAACTAGTAAAGTGGGAACAACCTCAGGAGGTGTGTTCTTGAGCTCGGGTGAGCTGGTGATGGAAGGGATTCGATCCTATCCCTCTGTCTTCTGCGGATTTGATCTCTGTTTTCCGTCCCCCGTTTATGGTGGTGGCTAGGCCCTATTTATAGTGGCCTTGGTCCTTTTCCCAAATGTTGGCGAGAAGGGATCCCACAACAGCCAGATTTGAAGGGAGACAACAAGTACATCCTGTCCTGACTAAAGGGATCTTCGCCTGCAAAAGCCTCTGGTCGTGACGCTGAGGTGGGCTTGACAATGACCTCCGTCCTGCCGTCCTGGCGGTCTTGGTCTCGCTGCACCAGAATGAAAACCTTTGGTTGATCCCTCGGGACTCCGCACCTGCTGCTTGCCTCCTTTGCACCGAAGAGGAAACTAGTACACTACGCCCACTGGCGCCCGTCTGGCGCTCGCTTGTCCTTGGTCGTCATGGCTCAGGTCAGCCGAGCCTCGTGAGGTGCACCTTGCATAGAAATCTCCGCTCCTCGGGAGCCAACCTGAGGAGGCCAATCCCTTGGAGGTCTTGGTGTTGTCCGCCTCGCGAGGCTTGGCCCCTCACAAGGGTCTTGAGTTGTTGATGCTGGAGCTGGGCCATACTAGGCCGTGGATAGAGCCACGTAGTGGGCTGCAGGCAGGCAAGTCTGGGTAGCCCCATATCTAGAACGCCGACAATGATGACTCAACAATAAAAGTAAATAGATAGGCCCTTCGCAGAGGGAAGCATGGATTTGCAGAGGCGCCAGAGCTCGAAGCTTTTAAAACAGACATGAATATAATTTTGAGCAGCATGCTTTCATTGTCAACGTAACAACCAAGATATCTCACTACCTTCCAGGCTAGATACATTATAGGCGGTTCCCAAACAGAATGGTGAAGTTTTTACTCCCCCTCCACCAACAATCACACTCCACGGCTAGCCGAATGCACGGGTACCGTGCATAACAACAATGGTCCTGGGGGAGTTTTTTTTCATTATTATATTTTGATTTTATTTTGAGCACCCGATTACCAGCCACTTTCTCATGAATGACAAGTGCATAAACACTAATCGTGAGAATAGCCCACCTAGCGTGGAAAATACCGACAACCCCCAGTCACTACATGAGCGATTCGGGCATACAAAACAGATTATTATTTGAAGGTTTAGAGTTTGGCACATGCAAATTTACTTGAACGACAGGTAAATACCACATATAGGTAGGTATGGTGGACTCATATGGAACAACTTTGGGTTTATGGAAGTGGATGCACAAGCAGTATTCCCACTTAGTACAAGTGAAGGCTAGCTAAAGATTCAGGAGCGCCCAACTAGAGAGCAACAACGGTTAAAACATGCATTGAGGTTGACCAACATTGAGTGCAAGCATGAGTAGGATATAAATCACCATGAACATAAATATTGTGGAGGTTATGTTGATTTTGATTCAACTACATGCGTGAACGTGTGCCAAGTCAAGCCACATGAATCATTCAAAGGAGAATACCATCCTGTCATACTACGTCACAACAATTTTAAATGCATGTTGGAACGCAAGATAAACCATTATCCACTCTTAGATAATTAAGCATGGCATGAGTAACTATAATCTCTAATTGTCATTGCAAACATGTTTCATTCATAATGGGCTGAATCAGGAACAATGAGCTAATCATATTTACAAAAACAAAATATGTCGACTTCGTACCAGCTTTTCTCCACCTCAATCATTTCGTCAAATATCGTCATTACTTCCTTTCACTTGCACAATCGAACGATGTGAATAAAAATAAGAGTGCATGTGCATTGGACTAAGCTGGAATCTACAAACATTTATTCAAAGGAGAAGACAAGGTAATAAGGGCTCTTTGTTAGATCAACAATAATGCATATTTGAGCCACTAAACATTTTCATCGTGGCATTCTCCTTACGGCCCAAAGAAAAAGAAAGGAATTTCAAAGAAACACACTGAAATATTTTTGGAGGTTTGTTTCTCTGAAACAAGTAAAAACAAAAACGAGAAAAACCATTTACACAGGAAAACTCCCAACAAGCAAAAGAAGAACGAGAAATCTTTTTGTTTTTTCTTTTAATACTACAACTAATTAAACTGGAAAGAAAAACTAAAAAGAAGCGAGAAATATTTTTGGATTTTATCAAAGTTTTTCAAACACACAAGAATAAAGCAAGAAAAATATACTAACATGGATAATACAATGGAAAGTATGAACACCGACAACTGGAATGAATGGGTGGACATGAATGTAATGTAAGTGAGAAATACGTACTCCCCCCAAGTTTAGGCTTTGGCCTAAGTTGGTCTAGGGCCACGGCTGGCCTGGCGGATATCCAAAGTCGTAGTTGGGGTTGTACTGAGTTGCGGCCGCTACGGCTTGGAGGGTTGCCACGTGGAGGCGAACGGCCTCCCTTGCGCTCTCATATTCGTCCGCCTCCTCTCTGGTTATAAAGTATCTTTGTTTTATCTAAAATTCAAAGAAGGCAGGAGCGGGAAGCGTAATATAGAAGAAGCGCTCCCTGCCAAAGATTAGTCTGTACCGGAGGGGCTGTTCGCCCCTCTCAATAAATTTGGAAGCATTCCATAGCATCATAATCAAGGTAAGCAGGTGGTAACTCATTGTCATTTTCTCTTATGGGTACCCTGAGATAATTAGCTAACCGGGAAGCATAAATTCCACCAAAGAAATCCCCATCTTTAGCATTATTATGTAATCGGCGTGCAATGATAGCCCCCAAGTTATATTGTTTATTACCCACTACCGCACTCTTGAGGACACTAAGATCTGATGCACAAAGGTAGCTATGATCATGGTTACCATTAATGCATGTACCTATAAAGGGAGCAAAATAATGTATGGGAGGAAAGTGAATGCTCCCTATAGTAGCTTATGTTACATTTCTAGTTTCCCCCTAGTGATTCTAGCAAGGAAATCAATGCAATCAGATTGACGAGGTTCACTATGAATGCCCCATTGCGGGATTTTACATATTTCATTAAAATCTTCAAGGTCCATTCGAAATAATCAAATAAAACTGATTGTGTATTGTGTTTGTATGTAAACTCAAATCTCCGCACAAAGGAATTAGTGAGGTTATAGACACGAAGTCCTCAAGACCAACGTTTTGTAAGGACATATCAAATTCCTCCATTCACAAGGCGGCACTAGAGCTTCCCTCGGTGGTTCAAGGTCTGGCTCTCGTATCGTGAGCCTTGGGGCTTTCTTATTTTAAGGAACCACCTTGGTTCATTTTCCTAAACATTTTCTTCCTCTGAAATATTTCTGAAATTTTTAGTGGCTCAAAGTAAAAGTGAACCAAAATCAGCAAAACTAATAGCAACTACCCCCACAAGTGTCTAGAGGCTATATCATGCAACAAAACTACTTTGGACCAGATAAATTTGACATGCAAGCTCAAGAACAAGATCACCATGGCAACAAATATTTGCTATATATAAAGCACTTAGAACAAAAACTAATTGTACCACTAGAGGAGTCACATATCAAAGAACAATCTCCCAAAACCGTTTCCGAAACGAAGCTCCAATCAAGGAGATCAAAAATGGCAGCAAGATGAGCAAGAACACGGGTTTGAGCAATGCTGTGATTTTTTCAGGGGGAAGATAAAGTGGATGGGTGCTGGAATAAGTGAGGGGAGCCACGTGGGACCCACAAGCCCTGTAGGTGCGCCCTGTGGGCTTGTGGCCCACTAGTGCTATAACGCCCCGGATTCGATGCGCCAGGTGTTCGCCAGTTATTCGCTGTCATTGCCATGTCATGTGCTTGTGTGTTGCATTTTTCCATGTCATCATCTGCATTTCATATCATGTCATCATGTGCATCGCATTGGCATACGTGTTCGTCTCATGCATCCGAGCATTTTCCCCGTTGTCCGTTTTGTAATCCGGCACTCCTATGTTCCCCGGCGCCCCCTTTTACCTCTATTCGTGTGCGGGTATTAAACTTTCTCAGAATGGCCTGAGGTTTGCCAAGCGGCCTTGGTATAGCACCGGTAGACCGTCTGTCAAGTTTCGTGCCATTTGGAGGTCGTTTGGTACTCCCACGGTTAACCGGGTAACCGTAAAAGCACTCTTTTGTTGCAGCCCAACACCCCTTCCAAAGTGTCCCAAAACCTAGCAAACTCCCCTCCATGCTCTCGGTCGTTCGATCACGATCGTGTGGGCGAAAACCGCACCTCATTTGGACTCTCCTAGCTCCCTCTACCTATATATTAGTCCCTCCCCCCGAAATTACCGGTCCAAAACCCTAGTCCTCTTCCTCTCGCCGCCACCGGACACGTCCGTGACGGCCGGACATGTTCGCCGCCATCCCCAACGAATCGAAGGCCGCCACGTCGCTCCCGCCGCTGTCTCCGCCGCCCGAGCCAGGGCGTCCCAGATCCGGCCCATGGGCCGTGCGCCGCCCGCCGCCGCCCGTCGGGACCAGCGCCCGATGCCCGCCGCCCGCCGCCCGAGCAGCGCTGCGCCGCCGCCCTCCGCTGATCGCGCCGCCTCCCGTGCCGGCGTCTGCCGAGCCTGCCCGCCGACTCAGCGTGCGCGCCGCCCTCCGCCGCCCGGGGTCCCAGCGCCGCCCGCCGCTCGAGCCACGCCAAGATCGCCTCCTCCGGCGACCCCCGGCGCCCCGACCCTCTCCGGCGTCCTTCTCCTGCCTCTCCTTCCTCCTCTCCGGCGAGCCCAGCCGGCCATCCTCGGGATCCGCGCCCTGGATCCAGATCTAAAAACCCTAAGGTTGACCCCGATTCCACCAAGTCCCCGAGTTATTTACATTATCATGCCATGTTCATCACATCATAACTTGTTGCATACTGCTCCGTTTCGTGCGCGTAATATGTCAAATTGTTTGCCTCGGCGAGTTCTTCATTTCGTTCCATTGCATCATTTTCATTTGAGCTCATCTTGGTGCCCGAAATGCTGTTGGAAGAGTGCATGTTGATGTTAATCTGCTGGAACTGTTATAACTTGATGATTTGTCATTTTTGCCATGTTTGATGTGTGCATCCTATGAGCATGAGTTCTACATGTATTTTGATCTATGCCATGCCATATTCACAGTGGTGCCATCCATGTATTTTTGTGATTCTTGAACTGAGTGCATCGAGCTTGTTGAGTAGGGTACTTACTGTTGCTGTTTTCCTGACTGATTCTGTTATATGTAGTTGCTATGTAAACCTGCTGCTACAAGTCATTCTATGCATAATCTGGAGATGTTCACTAAGGATGATTTGTTATACATGTCATGATCTATGAATTCATGACCCTGGTTGCATTTATAGCCTGCTGTAACATGTTGTTATCATTCTCCAAAGTTGCTAAATAATGTTGCTGTCAGCCTGATTAACATTAAGTTCAATGTTGCCATGATTGTCGCTAGTGATCCATGAACCCTATGAACTTGTTCTTGCCATTCTTAGCTTCATAAACATGTCTTCTTACTGTTGGTTTCCTTGCCATGCCATGTATTGCTTTGTGGTGAGTGGTTCAAGCTCACCAACATGCCTACTTATTGTTGTTCCTGCCATGTATGAATCTGTCATATAACTTGCCATGTTTACGTGGGTGCCAACATATTTCCTGTGCCCTTTTGGATCATGGTCAGTAACGGACTTTTGTTCTATGAAATTAGTAGATTCATGCCATGCCTTTGTTTGCCATGATAAGTTCCTGTAACATGCTATTTGAGAGCTCTAAACATTGCAACCTGATGTTATTCCTGCTAAGTCTGAAACTGTTATTCCTAATAAAGCAAAACAGGAGAAAAATAAGAGTGAAAATCAGATTGTGGCAAAAGAATTTGAGCAACATATGAAGCCTAATAGTAAACCATCTAGTGTTGCTTCTGAAATTAAATTGAAAAGTGCATGTTTACTTGCCACTAAATCTGATATTGATGAGCTAGATTTTAGCAAATCTGTTTGCTATGCTTTTGTGTGCAAAGAGGCATTATTTTCATTTGAGGACGTGCCTTCCTCTTTGCCTCCTGCTGTCAAGAACATTTTGCAGAGTTCACGACGCCTTTCCACAAGACGTGCCACCGGATTACCGCCTATTCGAGGGATTGAGCATCGATTGACTTAATTCTCGGTGCTTCACCGCCAAACCGTCGCCATACCGTACCAATCCAGAGGAGATGAAGGAGATTATGCGTCAAGTACAAGAGCTTCTCGACAAAGGTTATATACGCGAATCACTTAGTCCTTGTGCTGTTCCTATTATTCTAGTGCCGAAAAAGGATGGTACATCGCGTATGTGTGTTGATTGTAGAGGCATTAATAATATTACTATTTTTTATCGTCATCCTATTCCTAGGCTAGATGATATGCTTGATGAATTGAGTGGCTCTACAATATTCTCCAAAGTTGATTTGCGTAGTGGATACCATCAAATTCGTATGAAATTGGGGGATGAATGGAAAACAGCATTTAAAACTAAGTTTGGATTATATGAGTGGTTAGTCATGCCTTTTGGGTTAACTAATGCACCTAGTACTTTCATAAGATTAATGAACAAAGTTTTACGTGTTTTCATTGGACGATTTGTGATAGTTTACTTTGATGACATATTGATTTATAGCAGATCTTTGGAGGAACATTTGGAACATTTACGTGCTGTTTTTATTGATCTACGTGATGCACGTTTGTTTGGTAACCTTGGGAAGTGCACCTTTTGCACCGACCGAGTGTCTTTTCTTGGCTATGTTGTTACTCCACAGGGAATTGAAGTTGATAAAGCCAAGATTGAAGCTATTGAGAGTTGGCCGCAGCCCAAAACGGTCACACAAGTGAGGAGTTTTCTTGGCCTCGCTGGATTTTATAGGCGTTTTGTGAGAGATTTCAGCACCATTGCTGCACCTCTCAATGAGCTTACAAAGAAGGTTGTGCCTTTTGTTTGGGGTACCGCACAGGAAGAAGCCTTCACGGTGTTGAAAGATAAGTTGACACATGCTCCTTTACTCCAACTTCCTGATTTTAATAAGACTTTTGAGCTTGAATGTGATGCTAGTGGAATTGGATTAGGAGGTGTGTTATTACAAGATGGCAAACCTGTTGCATACTTTTCTGAAAAATTGAGTGGGCCTAGTCTGAATTATTCTACTTATGACAAAGAATTATATGCTCTTGTTCGGACTTTAGAAACATGGCAACATTATTTATGGCCCAAAGAATTTGTTATACATTCTGATCATGAATCTTTGAAACATATTAAAAGTCAAACTAAACTGAATCGCAGACATGCTAAATGGGTTGAATTCATTGAGACTTTCCCTTATGTCATTAAACACAAGAAGGGTAAAGAAAATATTATTGCTGATGCATTGTCTCGTCGCTATACTATGCTTTAACAACTTGACTTCAAAATATTTGGTTTGGAGAACATCAAAGATCAATATGTGCATGATGCTGATTTTAAAGATGTATTACAGAATTGTAAAGAAGGAAGAACATGGAACAAGTTTGTCGTTAATGATGGATTTGTGTTCCGTGCTAACAAGCTATGCATTCCAGCTAGCTCCGTTCGTCTTTTGTTGTTGCAGGAGGCGCATGGAGGAGGACTAATGGGACACTTTGGCGTGAAGAAGACGGAGGACGTACTTGCTACACATTTCTTTTGGCCAAAGATGAGACGGATGTTGAGCGCTTTATTGCTCACTGCACTACATGTCAAAAAGCTAAGTCATGACTCAATCCTCATGGTTTATATATGCCTTTGCCTGTACCTAGTGTTCCTTGGGAGGATATATCTATGGACTTTGTTTTAGGTTTACCTAGAACAAAGAAGGGGAGGGATAGCATATTTGTTGTCGTGGATAGATTCTCGAAAATGGCACACTTTATACCATGTCATAAAAGCGATGATGCTGTTAATGTTGCTGATTTGTTCTTTTGTGAAATTATTCGCTTGCATGGTGTTCCAAATACTATTGTTTTAGATCGTGATACTAAATTTCTTAGCCACTTTTGGAGATGTTTATGGGCTAAGTTGGGGACTAAACTGCTTTTTAGTACTACTTGTCACCCCCAAACTGATGGACAAACTGAAGTAGTCAATAGAACATTGTCTCCTATGCTTAGGGCTGTTCTAAAGAATAATAAGAAAATGTGGGAGGAATGCTTGCCTCATATTGAATTTGCTTATAATCGTTCATTGCATTCAACTACTAAGATGTGCCCTTTTGAAGTTGTGTATGGTTTCCTACCTCGTGCACCTATTGATTTGTTGCCTCTTCCATCTTCGGAGATGGTTAATTTTGATGCTAAAGAACGTGCTGAATTGATTTTAAAAATGCATGAGTTAACTAAGGAAAACATTGAGCGTATGAATGCTAAATATAAACTTGCTGGAGATAAGGGTGGAAAACATGTTGTGTTTGCACCTGGAGATCTTGTTTGGTTACATTTGCGTAAGGATAGATTTCCTGATTTCCGCAAATCAAAGCTAATGCCACGTGTTGCTGGTCCCTTTAAGGTGTTGGAGAAAATAACTGATAATGCATATAAACTTGAGCTGCCTGCAGATTTTGGGGTTAGTCCCACTTTTAACATTGCAGATTTGAAGCCTTATTTGGGTGAGCAAGATGAACTTTCGTCGAGGACGACTTCATTTCAAGAAGGGGAGGATGATGAGGATATCAATACCATTGTTACACCCACAGCCCCTGCTGCTATACATCTGGACCAATTACTAGAGCTCACAAGACGCCAACTAAATTACAGGTACTTTCGTTTCTTGGTAATGATTTTGATGTTCATGAGAATATGATGCTGCCTAAATTGGATACATTTGTTTTGCTTACAAATGAAGGGCCTAGCTTGGAGAAGGATGAACATTGGAGCAAGAACAAGCATGGAGATGATGGCATGCGCAAGGGGAACAAGAACGGAGTTACAAGTGATGATTTCAGGACTTTGAAGCCACCATAATGAGTGCATGAAGCCTTGGACGAAATATACAAGATGCCACTTTATAAATTTCGTCCAGAGGCTATTCTAGGTGCTGCGTCACCTTATTATTGGGCCAGGCCCATGTAATTTCAAAATACATAAGTATAGGCTATTTTTAGAGTCCGTATGTGTGGGGAAACAAGAGATAGGGTTAGTTTCAGACCCCTCCACCAAGGGCCACGAAATTCACCCCCTCTTCCTCCATATATACAGCCCTTAGGGCACCGTTTAGACTTTGGGTTTTTTTTAGATTAAAAGTTCGCCATAGCTGCAACTTCGTGTACTTCGTTTGTGTTCAACGACCAGACAAAGGCGTCACAGAACCCCACCTTGATCAAAGGCAATATCCAGATTGCAATCTCAGTTTCTTGCTTGTTCTTCGTTTGCTCGCAGGAAACAGACCTTCGTGGTCAGGTTGATCATGCTCCGGCGTGGTCAATAACCTCTCGGAGTTGGTTTAGCGATTTCTAAGGCGCGACGTCCTCGCACGTTCGTAGTCAGATCGTCAAAGTCGACTTCCACCAAAGCGAAATCCACCATCTCATCGAAAGACGGGACACCTTTGCCTCTATCACATATGCCCTGTCCAAGATCGCTTTCAAACTCTTTTCATCTTTGGCTCAACCTTTTTCGTTTAATCCTTCCAGAGTGTCTCAACAATTCATGGTGGTGTTTCTCCCCGTCATTCTCGGATTTTGAAGACCGAAGAAGAGTTCCTCTTTAAATCCTTACCCGTTCTTCCAAAGATGCGTAGTTCAAGCTTGATGCCATCCTTTCATAAATGTTTTCTATTGTGAGAATTCTTTTCACCCATCCGGAGTATTTCAGGAGTTGATTTCTATTTCTTTTCACCGGAGGCCATCATTCCGGTTATCATTCTCTATTTATCCCGGTGCTTCGTTCAAGTGTTCTTTAATCAGCTCAGGATCTCTTCATTCTTTTGCATCTAAATCCCCTCTAGCATATTGGTTCTTCTAATTCTTACCCGGTGATTCATTCTCTTTCGTCATTCAATTTTGAATTCATGGTGGTTCTTAAAAATTCTTTTTCTTTGATTATCATATTAATCCATTCGTTCTTTCAATCCTACTGGTGGTTCATGAAGACCTTCTCAAGTTTGCGATATGTCACTTCTCAATCCTTTTCAAGAAGAATAAGTAGTATGCAAAAATCCATTGTTTGTCGTCAATTTAATTTGATGAAGGATAAGCATACAATAAATCTTATTCTTATTTCATCCAAGTGAGTAATCCCTTCCTTCAGAGTTTGTTCTTGATGAATAAATTCTAGTTTCAAGTGTTTCATCTTTTCTTTTCCGGAGTTTATTTCCTCGGCCATCTCGTCGGAACCTCCATCTAAATCACCGCAAGGCTTAATCTCATTCTTTCATCCTTCATTCTATCTCATCGTCCTTTTGTCACCAGAGTTCTTCATGATGGTTCTTCATGATTTAATTCATTCTTCAAGAGTTCATCAAGATTCTTGTTCAAGGAGTTCTAGTATCTTTTGTTCTTGCATCTTGAAGTGTAATTAATTCTCCGTATTATTTTGAAGTGGAGTTTTGCATTTGTTCGTTCCTCTCAGCTATTCAATCTTTTCTGCTTGTGGTTGGTTATCACCTCATAATTTTGAGATGTTATCCATAAGTCCACAACAAGCTTATTTCTTTTCATTGTTGAATTTCTCAACAACTCCGTTTAAACCTTCCTTCGAAAGATGCTTTCAATTTCATTCGTGGCACAAATTGTCATTTTCTTCTCCGTTCTTTTCTTTCCACTATTTCAATTCTTTCCGGAGGTTTAGTGTCATGTCTTCATCAAGTATCATTCCATCCTCTCAAGCTCGTGTTCTATTCCTCCATGTTTTAGCCGGAGTGTTGCCTAAATCCTTTCAGTCTTATTCGTTTCTTATCTCGTTCTAACCGGAGTGTTTTCATAGTCCATATGGTTCCATGAGCTTTTGATTCTCGTCATTCTCGCTGTTCCTCTCTTCTTCTCGTGTGCTCTCGATTCTTCGCTTCTTCTCTTGCGTTCTTGGTTCACCTCTTCCCTTTTCCCTTCCGTCTCGGTCCTAAGATCTCGGGACGAGATCTCTTGTTAGTGGAGGAGTGTTGTAACGCCCCAGATTCGATGCGCCAGGTTTTCGCCAGTTATTCGCCATCATTGCCATGTCATGTGCTTGCGTGTTGCATTTTGCCATGTCATCATCTGCATTTCATATCATCTCATCATGTGCATCGCATTGGCATACGTGTTCGTCTCATGCATCCGAGCATTTTCCCCGTTGTCCGTTTTGCAATCCGGCACTCCTATGTTCCCGCGCCCCCTTTTACCTCTTTTCGTGTGCGGGTATTAAACTTTCTCGGAATGGCCCGAGGTTTGCCAAGCGGCCTTGGTATAGCAACGGTAGACCGCCTGTCAAGTTTCGTGCCATTTGGAGGTCGTTTGGTACTCCAACGGTTAACCGGGTAACCGTAAAAGCCCTCTTTTGTTGCAGCCCAACACCACTTCCAAAGTGGCCCAAAACCCATCAAACTCCCCTCCATGCTCTCGGTCGTTCGATCACGATCGTGTGGGCGAAAACCGCACCTCATTTGGACTCTCCTAGCTCCCTCTACCTATATATTAGTCCCTCCCCCCGAATTCCTGGTCCAAAACCCTAGTCCTCTTCCTCCCGCCCCCACCGAACACGTCCGCCGCCGTCCCCCGACGAATCGCAGGCCGCCACGTCGCTTCCGCCGCCATCTCCGCCGCCAGGGCCTGCGCGGCCCAGATCCAGCAGCGGGGCCATAACACCGCCGCCGCCGCCCGTCGGACCACAGCGCCCAATGCCCGCCGCCCATGCCGGCAGCCAGCCGCACGCCGCCCTCCGCCAGGCCGCGCCGCCTCCCACCCGGCGTCGCCACGCCTGCCCGCCGACCCAGCGTCAGCGCCGCCTCCGCCGCTTCGGCGTCAGCGCCGCCCGCCCACGCGGAGCCGCGCTGCCCTGCCTCCTCCGGCGACCCCCGGCACCCCGGCCCTCTCCGGCGTCCTTTTCCGGCCTCCCCGTCCTCCTCTCCGGCGAGCCCAACCGGCCATCCTCGGGATCCGCGCCCTGGATCCAGATCTAAAAACCCTAAGGTTGACCCCGATTCCACTAAGTCCTCGAGTTATTTATTTTATCATGCCATGTTCATCGCATCATAACTTGTTGCATACTGCTCCGTTTCGTGCGCTTAATATGTCAAATTGTTTGACTCGACGAGTACTTCATTTCACTCCATTGCATCATTTTCATTTGAGCTCATATTGCTGCCCGAAATGCTGTTGGAAGAGTGCATGTTGATGTTAATCTGCTGGAACTATTATAACTTGATTATTTGTCATTTTTGCCATGTTTGATGTGTGCATCCTATGAGCATGAGTTCTACATGTGTTTTGATCTATGCCATGCCATCTTCATAGTGGTGCCATCCATGTATTTTTGT
The DNA here is from genome assembly GCA_021437245.1 of Aegilops speltoides. Classification (NCBI taxonomy): domain Eukaryota; kingdom Viridiplantae; phylum Streptophyta; class Magnoliopsida; order Poales; family Poaceae; genus Aegilops; species Aegilops speltoides. The sequence continues at coordinate 210,257,799 of CM038142.1, forward strand.
GATTCTTGTACTAAGTGCATCGAGCTTGTTGAGTAGGGTACTTATTGTTGCTGTTTTTCCTGACTGATTCTGTTATATTTAGTTGCTAAACCTGCTGCTACAAGTCATTCTATGCATAATCTGGAGATGTTCACTAAGGATGATTTGTTATACATGTCATGCTCTATCCATTCATAACCCTAGTTGCATTTATAGCCTGCTGTAACATGTTGTTATCTTGCTCCAAAGTTGCTAAATAATGTTGCTGTCAGCCTGATTAACATTAAGTTCAATGTTGCCATGATTGTCGCTAGTGATCCATGCACCCTATGAACTTGTTCTTGCCATTCTTAGCTTCATAAACATGTCTTCTTACTGTTGGTTGCCTTGCCATGTCATGTATTTGTCACACCCTAGCTAGTTCTTGCATTAGAGTGTTGCATCATGTCTATTTTTTTCAACAGAACCTGAAATGGGAATGACAGAACTCCCAGCCCCCTCTGAAACAAACTAGGGTTTACTAAAAATATTTTTGATGAACCTGAAATGCCCTTCTAAAATGTCCATCATTTTTGTCTTGGTTCAGAACCTTTGCCAAAAGCGGTGCACAATTTCCTAGGTCATCCTAAGGTCTTTGGATTAAATCATAAGTATTTGAATTTGGGCATTTAAAATTTATAAAATATTTCAAATGTCCAAATATTCCCAATCTAAAATGTTTCATGTTGGAAATATTCCAACAATGGACCAGGAGTAGTTTGGTGAATTTTAGAACCTTTTAGGTATTTTAAATAATTCAACAAAGTTGCGTAAGAATTAAATAAAGAAAACAGAGAGAAAACTTACAGGCGCCACCACCGCCCACCAGCCAGCCCACTGGCCGCCCAGCCCGCCACCAGCGCCCAGCCAAGCTGCTTGGCTTGCCAGCAGGCAGCCAAGGTGCTCGGCGGCGGCACCGCAGCTCGCCACGCAGCTGCACGCCGCTCGCTTCGCGCTCTCGCCGCCCGCTGCCTTGGGCGAGCTCCACGTCGCGCCCGGACCTCCCGGACATCTCCATTCGCCCCAGCTCCTCTCTCCTCGCGCCCCACGCCATGGCCGACGCCACTGCCGCCGCACCGCCGCCAGTAGCCGCGCTCTCCGTCGTCTCCACGCCGCGCCACCGTGTCGAAGCTCCGCCGCCTCTACTCCTTCGAGCTAGCCGAGCCTCGAAGCGCCGCGTGCCCTCTGCCGCCGCGACCAACCTCGCCCGAACCGCCATCGGCGGAGATCCCTTCGTCGCCGCCGCCGCAGCGATTCGTCCCGACCCGCCGTCCGTTCCGTCGAGACCGCTGTGAGCTGGGCTACCTTCCTTCCTTTCTTTCGCGCTTCGTGCACCACAACGAGCACATGAAGCTCACCGCATGCGCCGTCGCGGACCTCGTCGCCGACGTGCTCCCGGCCATCCTCCGGCGATCTCACTATGTCCATCGCACTCACCACGCTGCGATGGGGCTAACCGTGCACTCCCCGCACCTCACCGCACACCCCAGCCCGAGTTCGCTCTCACCCGAACTCCGGTGGCCGCCAAAGTCGCCACCGGCGCCAACTCCGGCCACCCCGACCCCAACGGACTCCACCAAGAGCCGCGGCTCGTCCTCAGCTTCACTCCGGTGGCCTCCGTGACCCATTTGGTGGCCGGAACAGCCAAAACCACTTCCGCCGCGCGCGCTTCTCGCCGGCTAAACGCTGGCGGGTTTGACTCGCCTTTGACCACGAGTGGGCCCAGTTGACCCCACAGGTCTATGACATGTGGGCCCCTCCGCTAACTAAATCAACTTAGTTAAAACTTAATTTAATTAGTTTAATTACCCACCGACATGCGGGACCCATCTGGTCAGTTTGACCTGACCGCCCGTTGACCACCGACGTCATCATGACATAGTGTTGTGTGATAATTTAATTATCGGAATTATTTTCACACAGAAATTCCGAAAATGTTTCAAACTTCAAAAATTAATAGAAATTAATCAGAACTCCAAATGAAACAAATTATATATGAAAATGATCAGAAAAATCCAACCTATCCATCTGTACTGGTTTCATGCATGTTTAAGCAAGCTAACCTACTGTTTAGGGCAGAACAAGTTAAAGCACCCTAAATGGTCATATATGAGTTTGGAAATTGCATCTTTGGTTCAAAATGCTCCAAACCCATCTGGTCTTAGTTGCATTAGGCCAACACACTCATATATGCCATGTCTCATGCATGCATCATATTGTTGCATATTGTTTGGTAATGCTTGTGTATCGGTGTTCCTCGGCGCAGTTCTCGCCTCGAGGAGTACCGTGATAACCCCGACGAAGAGCAATACCGTGCACCGACCCGTCGAGCAAGCAACCAACCATTTGATCATACCGATAAAATCCCATGTTCTTGCTCCTGCTCTCGCTTCTGCATTAAGACAACGCGATTCAAACTGCTGTGTGCTGCGGTAGTTGAACCCATTTCCTCTGCATGACCTGTCATTGCCACAGTAACTAGATGAAACCCACTAGCATGTGTAGGAGTTGATTGAGCCATATGATTGTGTTGTTCCTACCTTGCTATGCCTGCTATGCTTAGAGTCGTGTCGGTCCGGTTCATCTGGGTGATGGCTAGAGTGAAATGATCGAGTCAAGATGAGAGTAAGGTGTTGAACACGATTTGGTAAAGGTATCGATGAGAGGCCATGTAGGAGTACATGGTGGGTTGTTTCATTGAGGCCGCCCTTAAGCATCGAGATCTGTATGTGTGATTTAAGAATCAGCTACTACCATACATTGGGCCTGAAATATGACCCCGCCGACTTCTTATTCACCCTAGTCCCTGTCCGGGAGTTGCAAGTAGTTTACGGTGTTTGTAGCCTCTTGGAGGCCGTGGACTGCGCCGACCGTAGGGGTGGGCTGTGATGCGGTAGGTACGTGGCACGGTGTACGGATGCCCGTTTGGTATCTCGGGAACCCTGTTCACATTGTTTGGGGCTGTGAGCGAAACTTCGGCCGGAACTCCTCATAGATGGGACCCAAATAGGCGATAAACCTGGACTAGAGACTTGAGTGTCTAGGTAGGTCGTGGTCTACACCCACGTCGGTTTTCGCTTGAAGTCTGCCAAGCACATGTCATGTGCGACGCTAAGTGGTGGAAACATGTATGAAGAAGTACACCCGCAGGTTAACATCATCTATTCGAATAGCGCGTCATGATAAAGGACTACTTGGTTGCCTATACGGTTCATAGACAAGTAAATGGATACTACTAAAAGCCTCAAGATAAGCGTGAGTGCCGAGGATGGCTCTTCCGTAGGAAGACGGAGGTGGATCCTCGGTGGTGTATTGAAGTGATGAGTAGTGGACTCGAAAATAAAACCATTTCAAGTTGGTGTCTCGTGGGATAGCTTAGCCATGAGTCAAAGCTGGCTTGCTGCAATAACCCCACCAACCCTTCTTGATAATATGCATGTATGTAGGGTCTGATGTAAGTCTTGCTTTGAGTACCTTTGTACTCATGTTGCTTTAATTTACATTTTTCAAAGATGCCACAAACCCTTCCGACGGGTTCTTCGTGAGACGTTGACATCGATGAGTAGACTATGGCCTGTGGTGATCCCGAGCAAGTGAAGGACCATGTAGTATAGCTAGGCTTACCCAAGCCTCTTTTATTTTACTAGTTGTGCGTACTCGGACAAAACACTTCATTGTTGGCTTGTATGCTTGTATGACTTGTATGTGGGTCGTGTGACTCGTACTTGTGTGTATGCTATGTATGGCTCTCTGAGCCTTAAATAAAGTACTTGTGTCGTAGAGTCATGTTGTGATGCCTTGTTGTATTTGCACATATCGAGCATATTGTATGTATGATTGAAATGCTTGGTATGTGTGGGATCTGACTATCTAGTTGTTTATCTTTAGTAGCCTCTCTTACCGGGAAATGTCTCCTAGTGTCTCCACTGAGCCATGGTAGCTTGCTACTGCTCCGGAACACTTAGGCTGGCCGGCATGTGTCCTTCTTCGTTCTCGTGTATACATCCCTTACGGGAAATGTCACGCATTGAGTACCGGAGTCCTGTTAGCCCGCTTCAGCCCGGTTTATCGAGTCTGCTAGCCCAGTGCTACAGCCCGAACTTACTTGCTGATGACCGACACGTTTGATGCTGGGTCATGGATGCCTGTCCCTGTAAGTCTGTGCCACTTTGGGTTTACAACTAGCCATGTCAGCCCGGGCTCCTTTTCATATGGATGCTAGCGACACTATCATATACGTGTGCCAAAAGGCTAAACGGTCCCGGCTAAGGTAAGGCGACACCGTTGGGATACCGTGCGTGAGGCCGCAAAGTGATATGATGTGTTACGAGCTAGATCGATGTGATATTGAGTCGGGTCCCGACAGCGTTGGTATCGAGCGGACTGCTCAGTAGGTTCTCCAAGCCAAACTGGTCGATGTTGAGTCTAGAAATGCTTTAGTTATATGTAGGGAATTGATTGTGGGATGGTACGTAAGGCTCTTTTACTCCTTAACCTCATGACATTCGATCCGAGTCACCCATTCTTCCATCGGGGTTTTAAGGATTAGGATCTCTTCTCTCTATTAGGTTCACGTGTTACTAATCAAGAGTACCTTATAAGTTTGATGGTTACAAGCCTGGTTCAGTTTTACTATCCTGATATGTTACTAAGTTGGACCCAGAACCTTGATATGATATTGTTGAGTGGCTATGCAATTCTTGTAAAATGTCTCAGATCCTTGAGCATTTACAGTCGTTATGCTGTCCAAATTCTGCTAGAAATTCTAATGTCTTTGCATTGTGGTTATGCTTCCAGATGGCCACTCGTGACCAAAATCAAGTGGTTCGTCTGACCAGATGCATTGGTGTGACCGGCCATACAGCTATGCTAGTTCGGGTTATGATCGAAGCGGGATATCGTTGGTATCCCGAATACACAGTTGAAGAGCAGTATCGAGATTTTAATCAAAGCCAGTATCTCTGCACTGTCAGGGTGTTTCCCTCTTATCCTGGTTCCACCGAGGCTCTTCACAGCTCCTATGGGCTTGGTGTTACTATTGATATGGCGGTGCAAGATGCTGCGTATTCTATGATGACCATCATGCGAGTCAGGACTGGCCTGCTTCGCAACACTGACTTCCGGTATATGCCCGGTTCACTCCCTGGAGCGTTTGGTTATCTCCGGGCCATCTATGCTGATTCCAGTCAGGAGGACTCACTAACCCGCACCACTGCCGAGTTGCTCGAGGACAAGGACCGAGAGAGTCGGGCCTTGAGGATGGGGCTTTTCAACGCCCGTCTGATCCGATCATCGGGCCACTTTGACTCGTTTTGCACCGGCCGCAAGCTGGATATATGGATATGAGAGACCAGATCTGTTAGATCTGCTCTGCCGGACATGATGGATCGGCGTGATGTGGGGGCATCACCCCACCTCGTGGTCCCCGAGCCACCGCTTGCTGGTCCAAGACCTCACCCATGCCCTTATGGTCCACAGGCTCCTCAGACCGCCTGCTTCCTGGACGATCACGTTGAACTCCTGTGCTACGGAGGAGAATTCTATGAGAACTACTACGGAGACGTCTGAGTTAGTAGTAGCCCCACTAGTATTGTAATAGTTGTATTTCCACCGTCCTGCGTGACTCGTGGCATATGACTTAGTGTGTACTAGTTCCGGAGGTGTAAGAAAAATAGTGTATAGGAGCTTGGTATGCCTCCGACGAGATGTAATCTTCCTTTCACCGTAGTAGTACTTTGTTTGGTCTTGTACTAGACCTTGTATGGTGTGTATGACAATGGAATAAAGAAGCAGTTTAGATTCTACCATGTCATACGGATGATCATCTTGCATTCCGAAGTTATCCATTACATTCTACATTTCTATGTCGAATCTTGCCATCCCGACTAAATCCTTGTCTTGTTTTTTCTAGGATGGTTAACACCATAACAACCCTGCTCCGCCAGAGCAGGCGAAGGCAGCAGAGTTGGAGAAGCGAACCTGCCTCACCCTCCTTCTCTGCCGGGTTATGCCGAGGCCGAGAGAAACAAACGGAGACCAACCGCTTGTTGGAGCGCATCGAATGTAACACAGCACATCATCGAGAAATAATTTGGTGTCGCCGGTGACTTCATCAAGTTACACCCACCTACTTTCCACCACTCCGCCGAGCCTCTCGACGCTGATGATCGGCTTCAAGCAGATTACTCACAAGCTGCGTTACGATCGGTAGCCGAGGTCGACAAGGTCACCTTTGCTGCATATCATCTTGAAGGCCCCGCCAGTCTTTGGTGGGAGAACTATATGGCTATGCGCCCAGTTGGCCATGTCACTACTTGGGCAGAATTCAGCGAGGCTTTCCGTGAACATCACATTCCGGAGGGTCTCATGGATCGTAAACGTGAGGAGTTCTGCAGTTTCACCCAAGGTCGTCTCTCCATGGACGCCTACAACAGAGAGTTCGGTAATCTTGCACGCTATGCAACTGAAGAGGTCTCCACTGACGCCAAGAAACAGGCAAGGTTCCGCAAGGGACTTAGCCCCGAACTTCGCCGAGATCTCCACCTGCATGAGTGCACCTCTTTCCAGAAGCTTGTTAACAAAGCCATCAGCGCTGAAACGGGTCAGACTGATTTCGAAGCAACACGCAAGCATGGTCGTGATATGGGTTCCTCATCCGGTGCTGGACCACAGAAGCGCCGGGTGTGGGTGCCTAATACTGCCCTGCCACCCAGATTCACACCGAGGCCATCCTATCAGCGCCTCGCCCGTTCAGCGAAGATGCACCAGCTAAGCCCTATGGTGGGCCAACCAACAATGCTCCTCTCGCGCCAACCCGTGGCGTGCTTCAAATGTGGGGAATCAGGCCACTACATGCGCGATTGTCCTCGACCAACCCCAACCAGCTGCAAAAGCTGTTGGCCGTGGCAAGCCAGCAGGAAAGGTGTTCTATGCTGCCGCCACCACCGCACGTGGCCATGTTAATTGTGTCTCACCGAGGAGGCCCAAGAGGATCCCAACGCCGTGCTCGGCACGCTTCTTGTTAATTGCCACCCGCATCCATTCTTTTCGACATCGAGCATCTCATTCATTCATATCCGAAAGCTATGCTCGCTTGCACAACACCGCATTCAAGATTTGCCCACCTCCATGGTAATCAAACCCGGGATCCAAATGGCAAACTTCTAGAGTAAGCCATGGAAATGAAATTCAGGTCGACAGACTTGTTTTCCTTGCATCGTTGATAGCTCTCAAATCTTCGGATATAAATATCATCTTGGGAATGGATTGGATGTCAGCCCATCATGCCAAGATTGATTGTTTCTCTAGGACTGTTCAACTCACGCACCCCTCGGGAAAGATAGTCAATGTCTTGACCCGAATATCCAAGCGCCAACTATATTCTCTTAATGCCAGTCCATTGCCAGACCTCGAAGACGTTCCGGTAGTCCGTGACTTCCCGGATGTCTTTCCAGAAGAATTGCCAGGTGTCCCACCTGACAGAGATGTTGAATTCGTGATAGACCTCATCCCAGGAACTATCCCAATTTCTAGAAGACCCTATAAGATGGCACCCCTAGAACTAGCCGAACTTAAGAAACAACTTGATGAGTCCTTGAAAAAGGGTTTCATCCGTCCTAGTTCATCTCCTTGGGCTTGCCCCGTCCTCTTCGTCAAGAAGAAGGATGGTACGGATCGGATGGTTGTAGATTATCGACCCGCCAACTTGGTCACAATTAAGAACAAATATCCGCTCCCCAGGATCAACGATCTGTATGATCAGCTCGCAGGATCCTCAGTCTTCTCTAAGATGGATTTGAGGTTAGGCTACCATCAAATCAAAATCCGAAACGGGGACATTCCCAAAACGGCCTTTGTTACTCGTTACGGCCAATACGAGTACACCGTCATGTCTTTCGGCCTAACCAACGCCCCAGCCACCTTCTCCTGGTTAATGAACTCAATCTTCATGGAGTATTTGGATAAGTTCGTCGTGATTTACCTCGATGATATACTCATCTACTCTAAGAACGAGGAAGAACATGCCGAACATCTAAGGCTAGTGTTGATGAAACTTCGAGAGCATCGCCTTTATGCCAAGTTTTCTAAGTGCGAATTTTGGCTGCGGTGACCTATCTAGGACATGTAATTTCGGTAAAGGTATTGCTGTCAACCCCGAGCGAGTTCAAGCCGCCCTTAATTGGACTCCACCGAATCGGTCAAGCAAGTTCGAAGTTTCCTTGGCTTAGCGAGCTATTGTCGCCGCTTTGTCGAGAACTTCTCCAAAGTTGCTAAACCTCTAACTGAACTCCTCAAGAAGGATAAAAGTTCGAGTGGACTCCACAATGTGAGCACAGTTTTCGAACCGAAAAGACGTTTAACTTCGCTCCCGTCTTTGGTACCACCAGATTTCTAAGGACTTTGTTATCTATTGCGGCGCCTCGCGACAAGGACTAGGCTGTATTCTCATGCAAGATCGACACGTAATTCCTTATGCTTCACGGCAATTGCACCCGCATGAGGAAAACTACCCAACTCATGATCTAGAGCTTGCAACAGTAGTCCATGCACTCAAAACCTGGCGACATTACCTTCTTGGTAATCGCTATAAATCTTCACCGATCACCAAAGTCTGAAGTACATATTCACCCAACCAGATTTGAATCTCAGGCAAAGACGTTGGGTTGAGTTGATCACAGATTTCGACTTAGGAATAACTTACACCCCAGGAAAAGCCAACGTCATGGCCGATGCGCTTAGTCGTAAATCTTATTGCAACAATCTGATGTTGCAACAAAATCAACCACTTCTCCACGAGGAATTTCGGAAGCTTAACCTTCGCATTGTTCCTCAAGGATTCCTTTCCACCTTGGTGGCGAAACCTACTCTTATGGATCAAGTCATCGCTGCCCAAAAGCGAGATAAAGGATTATCCCGGATTAAGGAGAACATTGCTAGCGGAGATGCTAAATGTTTCTCTACAAATAATCATGGTGTTGTATATTTTGAGAACCGCCTAGTGGTTCCCAAGAATCAGCACATACGGCAGCTGATCCTTAAGGAGGCTCATGACTCTCCTCTCACCATTCATCCCGGTAGCACGAAAATGTATCAGACCTCGCCAGAGGTTCCGTGGACTAGGATGAAGAGGACATTGCTCAATTTGTTGCTAATCTGCGACGTCGTGTCGTGTAAAAGCAGAGCATCAACGGCTCTTGCCGCACCCTTCAACCCTTAACTATTCCTGAATGGAAATGGGATAAAATCAAGATGGATTTCATCACCGGTTTTCCCGTGACCAAGAGAGGGAATAATGCTATCTTTGTTGTTATCGACCGCCTCTCCAAAGTAGCCATTTCTTACCTGTTCGCGAGAGTATAACCGCTAGTCAGCTAGCAGACTTGTACATCTCCCGAATAGTGTCTCTTCATGGTGTTCCATTGGAAATTAACTCGGATCGGGGAAGTCTCTTTACCTCTCGATTTTGGGAAAGTTTCCAAAATGCTATGGGAACCCATCTTTCCTTTAGCACTGCTTTTCACCCTCAATCAAGTGGTCAAGTAGAATGCGTCAACCAAATCCTAGAAGACATGCTTCGAGCTTCTGTTATCTCATTCGGAATGGATTGGGAGAAATGCCTTCCATTTGCCGAATTTGCCTATAACAACAGCTATCAATCTAGCTTGGGCAAAGCACCTTTTGAAGTTCTCTATGGACGAAGGTGTCGAACACCTCTTAACTGGTCAGAAACCGGGGAAAGACAATTCTTTGGCCCAGATATGATCCAGGAAGCAGAAGAGCAAGTTCGCATCGTTCATGAAAAGTTGAAAACAGCCCAATCTCGTCAAAAGAGTCAATATGACCGAAAACATAAAGCTATGACTTACGAGGTTGACGAGAAGGCTTACCTTCGGGTTACTCCTCTGAAGGGAACCCATCGCTTCGGTATCAAAGGCAAATTGGCTCCTCGCTACATTGGACCCTTTCGCATTCTTGCCAAACGAGGGGAAGTTGCCTACCAATTGGAACTACCTCCACATCTCTCCAAAGTCCACGATGTCTTCCACGTTTCTCAACTCAGGCGTTGCTTCTCGGATCCTATCGTGGAGTGGACCACGAAACGCTTGATCTTCAAGATAATCTCACATATCGAGAATACCCGTTCAGATCCTCGATCAAGCGAGCGTACCACTCGACGGCATAATATCAAGTTTCTCAAGGTTCAATGGTCGCACCATTCCGAGAAGGAAGCTACTTGGGAAAGGGAGGATCGCCTTCGACTTGAGTACCCCGCTTTCTTTCCGAAGGAACCTAAATCTCGGGACGAGATTCTTTTGAGTGGGGGTGAGTTGTCACACCCTAGCTAGTTCTTGCATTAGAGTGTTGCATCATGTCTATTTTTTTCAACAGAACCTGAAATGGGAATGACAGAACTCCCAGCCCCCTCTGAAACAAACTAGGGTTTACTAAAAATATTTTCGATGAACCTGAAATGCCCTTCTAAAATGTCCATCATTTTTGTCTTGGTTCAGAACCTTTGCCAAAAGTGGTGCACAATTTCCTAGGTCATCCTAAGGTCTTTGGATTAAATCATAAGTATTTGAATTTGGGCATTTAAAATTTATAAAATATTTCAAATGTCCAAATATTCCCAATCTAAAATGTTTCATGTTGGAAATATTCCAACAATGGACCAGGAGTAGTTTGGTGAATTTTAGAACCTTTTAGGTATTTTAAATAATTCAACAAAGTTGCGTAAGAATTAAATAAAGAAAACAGAGAGAAAACTTACAGGCGCCACCACCGCCCACCAGCCAGCCCACACTGCCGCCCAGCCCGCCACAAGCCAGCTGAAGCTGCTTGGCTTGCGAGCAGCAGCCAAGGTGCTCGGCGGCGGCACACCGCAGCTCGCCACGCAGCTGCACGCCGCTTCTGCCGCCCTCTCGCCGCCCGCTGCCTTGGGCGAGCTCCACGTCGCGCCCGGACCTCCTGGACATCTCCATTCGCCCCAGCTCCTCTCCCTCGCTCCCCACGCCATGGCCGACGCCACTGCCGCCAAGACCGCCATCAGTAGCCGCGCTCTCGTCGTCTCCACGCCGCGCCACCGTGTCGAAGCTCCGCCGCCCTCTACTCCTTCGAAGCTAGCCGAGCCTCGCGTGCCAAGGCGCCGCCGCCGCACCAACCTCGCCCAACCGCCATCGCCGGAGATCCCCGCCCGTCGCCGCCGCAGCAGTTCGTCCCCGACCCCGCCGTCCGTTCCGTCGAGACCGCTGTGAGCTGGGCTACCTTCCCCTCCCTTTCTTTCTCGCTTTCGTGCACCACAGCGAGCACATGAAGCTCACCCGCACGCGCCGTCGCGGACCTCGTCGCCGACGTGCTCCCGGCCATCCTCCGGCCATCTCACTATGTCCATCGCACTCACCACGCTGCGATGGGGCTAACCGTGCACTCCCCGCACCTCACCGCACACCCCAGCCCGAGTTCGCTCTCACCCGAACTCCGGTGGCATAAAGTCGCCGCCGGCGCCAACTCCGCCACCCGACCCCAACGGACTCCACCAAGAGCCGCGGCTCGTCCTCGGCTTCACTCGGTGGCCTCCATGACCCATTTGGTGGCCGAACAGCCAAAACCACTTCATTGCCGCGTCGGGCTCGCCCGGCGGCTAAACGCCGGCGGGTTTGACTCCGCCTTTGACCACGAGTGGGCCCAGGGTTGACCCCGGTCTATGACATGTGGGCCCCTCTCGCTAACTAAATCAACTTAGTTAAAACTTAATTTAATTAGTTAATTACCCATCGACATGCGGGACCCATCGGTCAGTTTGACTGACCGCCCGTTGACCACCGACGCCATCATGACATAGTCTTGACGATAATTTAATTACTGGAATTATTTTCACATAGGAAATTCCAGAAAATGTTTCAAACTTCAAAAATTAATAGAAATTAATCTGTAACTCCAAATGAAACAAATTATATATGAAAAATGATCAGAAAAATCCAACCTATCCATCTGTACTGGTTTCATGCATGTTTAAGCAAGCTAACCTACTGTTTAGGGCAGAACAAGTTAAAGCACCCTAAATGGTCATATATGAGTTTGGAAATTGCATCTTTGGTTCAAAATGCTCCAAACCCATCTGGTCTTAGTTGCATTAGGTCAACACACTCATATATGCCATGTCTCATGCATGCATCATATTGTTGCATATTGTTTGGTAATGCTTGTGTATCGGTGTTCCTGCGGCGCGTTACGCCTCGAGGAGTACCGTGATAACCCCGACGAAGAGCAATACCTGCACCGACCCGTCGCAAAGCAACCAACCATTTGATCATACCGATAAAATCCCATGTTCTTGCTCCTGCTCTCGTTCGTGCATTAAGACAACGCGATTCAAACTGCTGTGTGTGCTGCGGTAGTTGAACCCATTTCCTCTGCATGACTGTCATTGCCACAAGAATTAGATGAAACCCACTAGCATGTGTAGGAGTTGATTGAGCCATATGATTGTGTTGTTCCTACCTTGCTATGCCTGCTATGCTTAGAGTCGTGTCGTCCGGTTCATCCGGGTGATGGCTAGAGTGAAATGATCGATTCAAGATGAGAGTAAGGTGTTGAACACGATTTGGTAAAGGTATCGATGAGAGGCCATGTAGGAGTACATGGTGGGTTGTTTCATTGAGGCCGCCCTTAAGCATCGAGATCTGTATGTGTGATTTAAGAATCAGCTACTACCATACATTGGGCCTGAAATATGACCCCGCCGACTTCTTATTCACCCTAGTCCTCTGTCCGGGAGTTGCAAGTAGTTTCGGTGTTTGTAGCCCATCGAGGCCGTGGACAGCGCTGACCGTAGGGGTGGGCTGTGATGCGGTAGGTACGTGGCACGGTGTACGGATGCCCGCTTGGTATCTCGGGAACCCTGTTCACATCGTTTGGGGCTGTGAGCGAAACTTGGCCGAACTCCTCATAGATGGGACCCAAATAGGCGATAAACCCGGACTAGAGACTTGAGTGTCTAGGTAGGTCGTGGTCTACACCCACGCCGGTTTTCGCTGAAGTCTGCCGAGCACATGTCATGTGCGACGCTAAGTGGTGGAAACATGTATGAAGAAGTACACCCTGCAGGTTAACATCATCTATTCGAATAGCGCGTCCATGTAAAGGACTACTTGGTTGCCTATACAGTTCATAGACAAGTAAATGGATACTACTAAAAGCCTCAAGATAAGCGTGAGTGCCGAGGATGGCTCTTCCGTAGGAAGACGGAGGTGGATCCTCGGTGGTGTATTGAAGTGATAAGTAGTGGACTCGAAAAGCAAAAACCATTTCAAGTTGGTGTCTCGTGGGATAGCTTAGCCATGAGTCAAAGCTGGCTTGCTGCAATAACCCCACCAACCCTTCTTGATAATATGCATGTATGTAGGGTCGATGTAAGTCTTCTTTGAGTACCTTTGTACTCATGTTGCTTTAATTTACATTTTTCAAGATGACACAAACCCTTCCGACGGGTTCTTCGTGAGACGTTGACATCGATGAGTAGACTAAGGCCTGTGGTGATCCCGAGCAAGTGAAGGACCATGTAGTATAGCTAGGCTTACCCAAGCCTCTTTTATTTTACTAGTTATGCGTACTCGGACAAAACACTTCATTGTTGGCTTGTATGCTTGTATGACTTGTATGTGGGTCGTGTGACCCGTGACTTGTGTGTATATATGTATGGCTCTCTCGAGCCTTAAATAAAGTACTTGTGTCGAGAGTCATGTTGTGATGCCTTGTTGTATTTGCACATATCGAGCATATTGTATGTATGATTGAAATGCTTGGTATGTGTGGGATCGACTATCTAGTTGTTTATCTTTAGTAGCCTCTCTTACGGAAATGTCTCCTAGTGTCTCCACCGAGCCATGGTAGCTTGCTACCGCTCCTAACACCTAGGCTGGCCTGCATGTGTCCTTCTTCGTTCTCGTGTCTGCATACCACGGGAAATGTCACGCATTGAGTACCGGAGTCCTGTTAGCCCGCTACAGCCCGGTTCTGCGAGTCTGCTAGCCCAAAGGCTACAGCCCGAACTTACTTGTCGATGACCGACACGCTCGATGTCGGGTCATGGACGCCGTCCTCGTAAGTCTGTGCCACTTTGGGTTTACGACTAGCCATGTCAGCCCGGGCTCCTTTTCATATGGATGCTAGCGACACTATCATATACGTGTGCCAAAAGGCGCAAACGGTCCCGGGCTAAGGTAAGGCGACACCCGTTGGGATACCGTGCGTGAGGCCGCAAAGTGATATGATGTGTTACAGGCTAGATTGATGTGATATTGAGTCGGGGTCCTGACAGTATTGCTTTGTGGTGAGTGGTTCAAGCTCACCAACATGCCTACTTATTGTTGTTCCTGCCATGTATGAATCTGTCATATAACTTGCCATGTTTACGTGGGTGCCAACATATTTTCTGTGCCCTTTTGGCGCATGGTCAGTAAGGGACTTTGGTTCTATGCAATTAGTAGATTCATGCCATGCCTTTGGTTGCCATGATAAGTTCCAGTAACATGCTGTTTGAGAGATCTAAACATTGCAACCTGATGTTATTCCTACTAAGTCTGAAACTGTTATTATTTGCAATCTTTCCATGTCTTTTTGAGCATGTTCTGGTTGTTTCTGGAGATAGCTCAGTGTTCATGTTTTGTCATGCTTTACCTATAAATAATGCCCATGCCTTTTGTTATTATGTTAGGGTGCTGTAGCATATTGTTTTGATGCTTGCAATATGCCTAGTTGCTGTTTTGGACAGATTCTTGTTATGACTTGTATAGTGTATGTGTTGAACCGTTGCTCCGTTTTGAGTGTGCTCTAAACTTGCTTGATTTTGCATGAAGTTTCATATTATCATGTTGCATCCTTGTTTTGAGAGTGTTTGTTTGATGTTTGTATGCATTTTGCATCAATGCCATGTTTAACTTGTTTTGCTCATATCTTCTAGGCCGTAGCTCCGAATCTAATGAACTTTATATGTTACTTGACTAGAATTTCGTGTAGTTCATCTTGGTGCTCTTTAACTTGTTGTTTAACAACTTCAACTTAATGTTTGTTCAGTTCTGGACCAACTTTGAAACTTGCATATGAGGACTTACCGGATTTGTTATATGTTGTTTCCGGCCTCATTTAACTTGCTTTGATGTGTTGTTCTTGTTTGCATCATCTCTTGCCATGAGTAGCTTCATGTAGCTTTGTCATGCATCATGCTTGGTGTGCATATTGTCTTGCCAATGTGTGGTGTGTTTACCATGTTGCGTGCTTCTTCTCGATAGTTCTTGTTTCGTTGCGATCGTGAGGATTCGTTCGTCTCCGCTTGGTTCGTCTTCGTGGCTTCATCTTCTTCATCGACTCGTTCTTCTTCCTAGCGGGATTTCAGGCAAGATGACCGCTACCCTGGATCTCACTACTATCATTGCTATGCTAGTTGCTTCGTTCTATCGCTTTGCTGCGCTTCCTATAACTTGTTCTTCAAGCCTCCCAAATTGCCATGAACCTCTAACCTTTGTCACCCTTCCTAGCAAACCGTTGCTTGGCTATGTTACCGCTTTGCTCAGCCCCTCTTATAATGTTGCTAGTTGCAGGTGAAGTTGAAGATTGCTCCATGGTGGACAGGATTATGGTTGGGATATCACAATATCTCTTATATTATTAATGCATCTATATATTTGGTAAAGGGTGGAAGGCTCGGCCTTATGCTTGGTGTTTTGTTCCACTCTTGCCGCCCTAGTTTCTGTCATACCGGTGTTATGTTCCCGGATTTTGCGTTCCTAACACGGTCGGGTGATTTATGGGACCCCCTTGACAGTTCGCTTTGAATAAAACTCCTCCAGCAAGGCCCAACCTTGGTTTTACCATTTGCCTCACCACCACCTACCTTTCCCTTGGGAGTAATTAACCCAAGGGTCATATTTATTTTAGCCCCCCCCCCGGGCCAGTGCTTGTCTAAGTGTTGGTCTGAACCGAGCAACCTGCAGGGCCACCTCGAGGCAACTCGAGGTCTGGTTTTACTCGTAGCTTGACTTATCCGGTGTTGCCCTGAGAACGAGATATGTGCAGCTCCTATCGGACCGTCGGCGATCGGGCGGCTTTGCTGGTCTTGTTTTACCATTGTCGAAATGTCTTGTAAACCGGGATTCCGAGACTCGATCGGGTCTTCCGGGAGAAGGTATATCCTTCGTTGATCGCGAGAGCTTATCATGGGCTAAGTTGGGACACCCTGCAGGGTATAAACTTTCGAGAGCCGTGCCCGCGTTTATGTGGCGATGGGAATTAGTTAATGTCCGGTTGTAGATAACTTGACACCTGATCCGAACTAAAATGCATCAACCGCGTGTGTAGCCGTGATGGTCTCTTCTCAGCGGAGTCCGGGAAGTGAACACGGTTTCTGGGTTATGTTTGATGTAAGTAGGTGTTCAGGATCACCTCTTGATCATTGCTAGATTTACGACCGTTCCTTTGCTTCTCTTCTCGCTCTTATTTGCGTATGTTAGCCACCATATATGCTTAGTCGCTGCTGCAACCTCACCAATTTACCCCTTTCCATACCCATTAAGCTTTGCTAGTCTTGATACCCATGCAAATGGGATTGCTAAGTCCTCATGGCTCACAGATTACTACAACAACAGTTTCAGGTACAGGTTATGCGATGATCTTGACGCGAGCGTGATGTTTGCTTGTTTGGAGTTCTTCTTCTACTTCTTCTTCGATCAGGGGATAGGTTCCAGGTCGGCAGCCTGGGCTAGCAGGTGGATGTCGTTTGAGTTTTTGTTTGTGTTTCATCCGTAGTCGGATGGTGCTCTTATGTAAGTTGATGTTGTATTCGTGTGGCATTGTAAGCATTATGTATGTATCCCCATCTATTTATGTAATGTTGATGTAATGATATCCACCTTGCAAAAGCGTTTCAATATGCGGGTCTATCCTTGGTGGTACCTTCGAGTTCCTTTTGGATAGGGTCGCATATTGGGCGTGACAAGTGCACCCCCCTGAGGTGTTTTTAGTGCCAATTTTTTTAAAAAATTATGGAAAAGATCATACTAAATTTTTAGGGCATTTGGAAAACTTTTACTTTCTGGTCATTTTATTGCACGGATAAATCAGAAAACAGAAAAATAATAGTATTTTACATTATTAATTCTAAATACAGAAAGTAAAGAGTGGGTACAGGAAGTTGTGTTTACTAAAAATTCATCCATCTCATGCCCGTCAAAAGGAATCCATCAATAAGGTTGATCATGTTCTATTAACAAACTTCTTCCAAATGACCTAAAACTGGAGAATCTTAGTATAACACTAGGTTACGTCAACGGGGATATGCATGTCCCCAACAATAAGAATATCATATTTCTTTTTGACAATAGGATAGGGAATTCAAAACCTCCAACAATAGTTGTTGAAAATTTTCCAATAGAATTAATACTATTCACTCGAGGTTGTTTCTTCGGAAAGTGTACCGTATGATCATTAGCATGAACATGAAAAGTGACATTGCCTTTATTGCAATCAATAGGAGCCCCTGCAGTATTCAAAAATGGTCTACCACGGATGATCGACATAATGTCGTCCTCGAGTATATCAAGAATAACAAAGTCCATTAAGATAGTAACATTTGCAACTACGACAGGCACATCCACACAAATACCAATGGGTATAGTAGTTGATTTATTAGCCATTTGCAAAGAGATTTCAGTGGGTGTCAACTTATTCAATTCATGCCTATGATATAAAGAGAAAGTCATAACACTAACACCGGCTCCCAAGTAAAAAAACGTAGTTTTAACATAGTTTCTTTTAATGGAGCATGGTATAGTTGGTATTTCTGGATCTGCTAGTTTCTTTGGTATTCCACCTTTAAATGTGTAATTAGAAAGCATGGTGGAAATTTTAGCTTCCGATATCTTTTTTCTATCTGTAACAATTTCTTTCATATACTTAGCATAAGGAGACATTCTCAGAATATCAGTCAAACGCATATGCAAAAAGATAGGTCTAAACATTTCAACAAAGCTCTCAAATTCTTCATCATCCTTTTTCTTGGATGGTTTAGGAGGAAATGGCATGGGTTTCTGAACCCATGGCTCTCTTTCTTTCCCATGCTTAGTAGCAATGAAGTCTCTCTTATCATATCTTTTATTTTTAAGTTGTGGGTTATCAAGATCAACAGCATGGTCTATCTCAACATCCTTATCATTGCTAGGTTGAGCATCAACATGAACGTCATCATTGTCATTATTACTAGGTTCATGTTCATCACCTGATTGTGTGTCAGCATCAGAAATAGAAATATCATTTGGATTCTCTGGTGTGTCTATAGCAGGTTTACTAGAAGCATGCAAGGTCCAATCATCTTTATTTTTATTTTTATTACTAGAAGGACAAGGTGCATCAGTATTAATTCTTTGAAAGTCTTGTTCAACTCTCTTAGGATGGCCCTCAAGATACAACAGTTCCTGAGTCATTTTGCCACCTCTAGTCACAACTCTAATAGCATGATCATTCATCTTATTATTCATTTCATTAAGTAGACCATCTTGTGCCTTGAGAACTTGTTCTACTTGAGTTTTTATCATAGAAGCATGTTTACTAACAATCTTGAGATCACTAACAGTTCTACACATATAATCACCCAAGCGTTCAAGCATATAAGCATTACATTTCAATTGTGTACTAACATATGCATTGAAGTTTTCTTGTTTAACAATAAAGTTATCCAATTCATCCAACCATTTACTAGTAGATCTATTATAGGGAATATCACCTTCATTAGATCTATAGAGAGAATTTACCTCTACTACCCATGTCGGGGTATTGAGACCATGTATTTCTTCAATAGGTGGTAAATTCTTAACATCTTCAGCTTTAATACCTTTTTCTTTCATAGATTTCTTTGCGTCTTGCATATCTTTAGGACTGAGAAATAGAATACCCCTCTTCTTCGGGGTTGGCTTAGGACTGAGAAATATTATTCGATAGTACTTCAGCTTGTTCAACAGTTCGTTCCCTGAAAACACAACCAACACAACTATATAGGTGGTCCCTAGAAGCATCGGTTAGTCCATTATAAAAGTAATAAAGTATTTAATTTTTCTTGAGATGATGATCAGGCAAAGCATTAAGTAATTAGAGAAGCCTACCCCAAGCTTGTCGGAGACTCTCTTATTCAATTTGCACAAAGTTAAATATTTCCTGTAAAGCAGCTTGTTTCTTATGAGCAGGAAAATATTTTTCAGAGAAGTAATATATCATATCCTGGGGACTACGCACACAACTAGGAGCAAGAGAATTAGACCATATCTTAGCATCACTCTTTAATGAGAAAGGGAACAACTTAAGAATACAGTAATAGTGAATTTTTTCCGCATGAGAAAACAAGCTGGCTATATCATTTAATTTAGTAACATGTGCGGCAACAGTTTCCGATTCATAACCATGGAAAGGATCAGATTCAGCCAAAGTAATTAACTCAGGATTGACAGAGAATTCATAATCCTTATCAATAACAAAGATAGGTGAATTATCAAACTTAGGATCATATTGCATTCTAGCATTCAAAGATTTTTCTTTCAACTTGGCTAGTAATTTCTTAAGATCTTCTCTATCCTTACAAGCAAGAAAGTCCCTAGCTACCTCTTCATCCATAACATAACCTCAGGTATAATAGGCAATTCATATCTAGGAGTTCTAGGTCTAATGGGTGTTTCAAAGTTTTCAGTTTCAACAATGTCAGAAATATCATCAGTTTCATCGTTCTCAATATCTTTAGCTCTAGCAAGTTTTTCATCAAGAAATTCACCCATTGACACATTCTTATCAAGCAATAGTAGTATCATCATAAACATCATGCATAGCATAAGTAGCATCATCAAGTACTTGTGACATATCAGAATCAATAACAAGTGTAGGTGTCGCAAGCTTACTGAAAACAGAAGGTGAATCAAGTGCAGAGTGTGATGGCAGTTCCTTAACTCCCCTCGTAGTAGAGGGAAAAAATCTTGGTATTGGTACCTTTCAACTTCCTCATAGTGATCAACAAATATAACTCCCAAGTGACTCAGCAAATACAGCTATGCTCCCTGGCAATGGTGCTACAAAAAGGTCTTGATAACATACAAGTATAGGGGATCACAATGGTTTTCGAGGGTAGAGTATTCAACCCAAATTTATTGATTGGACACAAGGGAACCAAAGAATATTCACGAGTATTAGAATTTGAGTTGTCAATTCAACCACACCTTAAATACTTAATATCTGCATAAAACTATTTAGTAGCAAAGTAGTATGGAAGTAACGGTAACAGTGGCAAAAATAACAGTAGCAGTTTTGTAGTGGTTGTAACAGTGGCAATGGCAAAGTAACTTAGCAAAGATCAATATGTGAAAATCTCATAGGCATTGGATTGCGAATGATAATTGTGTTGGATAAGATTCATCATGTAGCATTTATAACCTAGGGTGACACAGAACTAGCTCCAATTCATCAATATAATGCAGACATGTATTCCGTATATAGTCATACGTGCTTATGGAAAAGAACTTGCATGACATCTTTTGTCCTACCCTCCTGTGGCAGCGGGTCCTAATGGAAACTAAGGGATATTAAGTCCTCCTTTTAATAGAGAACCTGACCAAAGCATAAGCACTTAGTGAATACATGAACTCCTCAAACTACGGTAATCACCGGAACGAATCCCAATTATTGTCACCTTGGGGTATGCAGATCATAAGTCGTAATAGGTGTCTACAACTTGAAAGATAGGATCAAGAACACACACATATATTCATGAAAACACAATAGGTTCAGATCTTAAATCATGGCACTTGGGCCCTAGTGACAAGCATTAATCATAGAAAAGTCATAGCAACATCAATCTTAGAACATAGTGGATACTAGGGATCAAACCCTAACAAAACTAACTCGATTACATGATAAATCTCATCTAACCCATCATCGTCCAGCAAGCCTACGATGGAGTTACTCACTCCTGGCGGTGAGCATCATAAAATTGGTGGTGGAGGAAGGTTGATGATGACGATTGCGACGAATCCCCCTCTCCGGAGCCTAGAACGGTCCCCAGATCAGCCCTCCCGATGAAGAAGAGGAGGCGGTGGTGGCCTCGTATTGTAAAACGCGATGAATCCTTCTCTTCGATTTTTTCTCCATGAATAGGCACTTATAGAGTTGGAGTTAGGGTCGGAGGATGTCCAGGGGGCCCACAAGCCTACAAGATGTGCCCAGGGGGGTGGGCGCCCCCAGGGCTTGTGGCCTCTGGATGGCCCCCTCTGGTAACTTCTTGCGCCAATATTTTTTTATATATTCCACTAAAATTCTCCATAATTTTTTAGGTCAATCCGAGAACTTTGATGTCTACACAAAAATAACACCATGGCAATTCTGCTAAAAACAACATCAGTCCGGGTTAGTTCCAGTGAAATCATGCAAATTAGAGTCCAAAACAAGGGCAAAAGTGTTTGGAAAAGTAGATACGATGGAGACATATCATTAAGTCTATCCAAATCATGTTAGCAATTACCGCATTTTATGATTATGAAATCTGGCAAATGGACGTCAAAACTGCATTCCTTAACGGGTTTCTTAAAGAAGAGTTGTATATGATGCAACCAGAAGGTTCTATCGATCCTAAAGGTTCTAACAAAGTGTGCAAGCTCCAACAATCCATCTATGGACTGGTGCAAGCATCTCGGAGTTGGAATATACGCCTTGATGAGGTGATCGAAGCATATGGTTTTATACGGACTTACGGTGAAGCCTGTATTTATAAGAAAGTGAGTGGGAGCTCTATAGCATTTCTAATATTATATGTGGATGACATATTGTTGATTGGAAATGATATAGAATTTCTAGATAGCATAAAAGGATACTTGAATAAGAATTTTTCAATGAAAGACCTCGGTGAAGCTGCTTATATATTAGGCATCAAGATCTATAGGGATAGATCTTGATGCTTAATAGGACATTCATAAAGAACATACCTTGACAAAGTTCTAAAGAAGTTCAAAATGGACGAGTGAAAGAAAGGGTTCTTGCCTGTGTTGCAAGGTGTGCTATTGAGTCAGACTCAAAGTCCGACCATGATAGAAGATTGAGAGAAAATGAAAGTCATTCCCTATGCCTCAGCCATAGGTTCTATCATGTATGCTATGCTGTGTACCAGACCTGATGTGTGCCTTGCCATAAGTTTGGCAGGGAGGTACCAAAGTAATCCAAGAGTGGATCACTGGACAGCGGTCAAAAACATCCTGAAGTACCTGAAAAGACCAAGGATATGTTTCTCGTTTATGGAGGTATGAAGAGATCGTCGTAAAAGATTACATCGATGCTAGCTTCGACATAGATCCAGATGACTCTAAGTCACAAACCGGATACATATTTATATTGAATGGTGGAGCTATCAGTTGGTGCAGTTCCAAGCAAAGCGTCGTGGCAAGATCTACGTGTGAAGCGGAGTACATAGCTGCTTCGGAAGCAGCGCATGAAGGCGTCTGGATGAAGGAGTTCATATCCAATCTGGGTGTAATACCCGGTGCATCGGGTCCAACAAAAATCTTTTGTGACAAGACTGGAGCAATTGCATTAGCGAAGGAATCTAGGTTTCACAAGAGAACCAAACACATCAAGAGACACTTCAACTCCTTTCGTGAAAAGGTCAAGGATGGAGACATAGAAATTTGCAAAATATATAGAGATTTGAATGTAGCGGACCCGTTGACTAAACCTCTTTCCATGGGCAAAACATGATCAACACCAAGACTGCATGGGTATTATATTCATTACTATGTAATCTAGATTATTGACTCTAGTGCAAGTGGGAGACTGATGGAAATATGCGCTAGAGTCAATAATAAAGTTTTTATTATTATATTTCCTTATTCATGATAAAGGTTTGTTATTCATGCTAGAATTGTATTGATCGGAAAATTAAATACATGTGTGGATACATAAACAAATACCGTGTCCCTAGTGAGCCTCTACTAGACTAGCTCGTTGATCAAAGATGGTTAAGTTTTCCTAACCATGGACATGTGTTGTCACTTGATAATGTGATCACATCATTAGGAGAATGATGTGATGGACAAGACCCATCCGTTAGCTTAGCATATGATCGTTCAGTTTATTGCTACTGCTTTCTTAATCTCAAATACATATTTCTTCGACCATGAGATCATGCAACTCTCGGATACGGGAGGAATACCTTGTGTTCTATCAAACCTCACAATGTAACTGGGTCATCATAAAGTTGCTCTACATGTATCTCCGAAGGTGTTTGTTTAGTTGGCATGGATCGATATTGGGATTTGTCACTCCGTGTTTCGGAGAGGTATCTCTGGGCCCACTCGATAATACAACATCATAGGAAGCTTGAAAGCAAAGTAACTAAGGAGTTAGTTATGAGATGATGTATTATGGAATGAGCAAAGAGACTTGCCAGTAACGAGATTGAACTAGGTATAGAGATACCGACGATCAAATCTCGGGCAAGTAACATACCGACAAACAAAGGGAATTGTGTATGTTTTCATAAGGTTCGGCTGATATGATCTTCGTAGAATATGTAGGAACCAATATGTGCATCCAGGTACCGCTATTGGTTATTGACCAGAGAGGTGTCTCGGTCATGTCTACATCATTCTCGAACCCGTAGGGTCCGCATGCTTAATGTTCGTTGATGATATAGTATTATATGAGTTATGTGAGTTGATGACCGAATGTTGTTCGGAGTCCCGGATGAGATCACGGACATGACGAGAAGCTCTGGAATGGTCTGGAGTTAAAGATCGAAATATAGAACGTTGCTATTTGGTCACCAAAAAGGTTTTGGGATGTACCAGGTACTCATCGGGTCATCGGAAGGGGTTCCAGAAGGCCTACGGGGAGTATATGGGCCAAATGGTCCAAGGGGAGGCACACACCACCCCACAAGGGACTGGCGCGCGCCTAAGAAGGCAGGGAGCGCGACTAGGGCATTGGCCAAGGGTGTCCGTCGGCCCCCTTGGGGGAACCCTAGGCTACCTCCCCTCCTCCCCCGCCTATATATATGTATGCAGGGAGAGGGGCAACACACACCACGATTCCCTAGCCATGTGCAGCGCCCCTGTCCCTCTAGTTCATCCTCGGTTATATTTTCGTAGTGCTCGGCATAGCCCTGCGGAGATAGTGGCATCACCATGCCATCGTGCTACCGGAACTCATCTACTACTTCGCCCGTCTTACTAGATGAAGAAGACGAGGACATCATCGAGCTGAACATGGAGGTGTCATACGTTTGGTACGTGATCGGGCAGATTGTGAAGGTGTACGACTACATCAACCACGTTGATAAACGTTTCCACTTAATGGTCTACGAGGGTGCGTAGACACACTCTCCCCTCTCATAGCTATGCATCTCCAAGGATAGATCTTGCATGTGCGTAGAGTGTTTTTTGTTTTCCATGCAACATTCCCCAACAAGAATAAACCTACACTATACAATAAAGGATTTATGGTATATTACATCCACTTGGCATCGAAGTTCGCCACAAGTGATTATAAAGCACAACAAACAAGTAGATTACAAAAACTGTGCGCCATTGTAGCATAACAAAATAATACTGAACCAAGACCACTTCAAATACAGTTCAAGAAAGGTTAGCCTTGTGCGAGTGCTGCTACACAAGCAACTGAGCAAGGCGTTGAGACCAGCCTAGCATGTCGTTCATAGCTTCCAGCTATAGCTCATTAGTAATGAGGTTCTCATTGGAGTTCTTCGTGATTCCTTAGAGATTGGACTTGAAGTTGAAGTTGAGTTGCAGAATGCCTTTCTACTTTAAGTTGAGACTGTAGAAGTCAAATTGATTCAGGTAGCAAATTTTGTGAGCTTGTGTGACTGCTAGTCTCATGTAAGTTGAACACTGCATCAAGACATGACTTTGGGGTTGTCTCACTATCTTCAAGATTTTTTCCCTTCTTTGCTGCAATATGTGTTGGATTTGTCTCACAGCCTTCAGCATACTTGTGCATGCCATCAGGCATATCACCCTAAAACAAGCACAGAGATGACAAGTTTTGCACATATATAAATATAGATGGTAAATGTGCTGCCAATTCCATTCAATTTCAAATTAGAAAATAAAGAGACAGTTCAAAATGTCAATAGCATAATTTGGCATTCTTCATAATGCAGGGAGCTTCACCACACTACTGGATTACCATGTCAAAAAATAAGCATAGATGAAGGGCAAAAGACAAACATTGTATCTATTTTGCTTAATGTTCATGGCATGTTGTTCATATCATCAGCCACATTAGTAAGATAAAGCACGGAATGACAAGGTGCAAATGTGGGCTGTGTCACAACACATTGGATTATAGATCAACAAAAACAAGCATAAATGCAGGGCTAAAGAAAATCATTGGATCTGTATTGAGTAATGTGCATGGTATGAATAAGGAATTTTGTTTTACAACTAATACTTGGAACTTACAGTTGCTACGAACATGCATTTTGATAGAAACAGCAAACTAAACAGGAGTTGATGATAGGGAGTATGAGAAACAACAATTTAGGATAAAGGCTTTATAAGGACTGACTTACATTAACAGTTAACACCTGCTCTATAATGCCCTTCTCCATGTCAAGGGAAGGATAACTCAAGAATTTCAGCATAGAAACTTCTTCGTAAGCATTACCTGTACACTACATTTTGTAGAGAGCCATTATAGATATGATAATACTGGAAGGGATAGAGGATAATGAAGATAAGATGCAAATTGATGTTACATAATCAACTACCTATCCCTGTAAGTACAAGCATTACAGGAAAATATGTCCTAAGGAAGATAAGATGTAGAGTAATGCTACACAATGAACCAATCCCTCCGTCCCATAGTATAAGAGTGTTTTGTACACTTGTGTACTATACAAAACACTCTTATATTATGGGACGGAGGGAGTAGTTGTTAATGTAAGTACAGTGATAGAAGATGTTTGGTCCTTATAGGAGGACAGTAGAGCTAAACCTTTTAAAAAGAATTGGGTTGAGTCTAAATTTATGTAAGAGTTGATACGAATCTTATAATGTCCACCAAATGGAGGATAAGGAGGCAACATGTGCCGTGATGCTACATAATCAACTAGCTATGAAAGTAAGTATTGTCATACAAGGCAAGAGGTATTCACAAGAGCAATGCAGTGTGTAGTATAGTTGCGAGATTATGTTGTCCCCTGAGAATGAATATTCTTCCGCAAATAGTTTTCGTACAAGTGAGACATAAGGCACATGCAGAAATGTAGTTCAAATTGTGTTGTGATATCATAGACAGTACCTTACGCTACAGATGAGACCAATGTGTACCAAGATTATTCCAGTCACTGTCTAATAAATGTAGCATCGGAGACTTTACAGAAATTTCATTTAGAGTCTTGCCATCAAAGTGCGCTTGCCTCAGGTGGGAATGATACTTCATCAACGAGTGCTTGAAAAGCGAAGCCAACCCTTGCTCGTCTTGACTATCTTGTTTGCTCCTCACCTATTTAAAAGAATGAAATCTTGTGTATTCTGTCAGCAGAAACATATGCAGTAATTACCATGAATAACATTAGGACATTACTTGGATGTAAGTTGCGGAGGAAGATTAGAAATTGTTCTTTCTCTATGGTATAATCTTTTCATGAAGGAAAGATGGTCACAAAGTTCTTGACAAGAATATAAGCTTCATCTTCTAAATTGGGAAGAAGTGAAACAGGGTCCTATTTTTTGCAATTGGGGTTCTCTCTTGTTCGAAAAGGGATTTGGTGACTGTATTTGGTGTACTCTTTGCTAGAATGGGGGTTTTGCGTCGTAGAGCAGGTGCTATGTCAACTGGCATCATCATACTATTTGCTGCAGTTGGGGTCTACTGAGTTGGGGCATCAGAGATGGCCAGTGTAGTAGGCCTAGAGTCTGCTAGAGTTGAGGCTGTATTTTTGGGTCTGGTGATATTGCAACAACACCTAATGGGCTATTTGATTTATCAGGTGTCACTACCTTTTCCAAATACTTTGTTCATGCTCCTTCGCAATCAGCAATCACCCTCTTCCTTTTGACCATCTGATCCACAAGACGAAGATTTGAATGGATAAATATGGTATGACGACAGAGGGAATATGTACTAAAAATGGATAGGCAGGGCGCATTAACATACATGATGTGTAAACTAAGCAAATGGAAGTGCAACAAAGTAGAAGCAATGCAAAGCATTAGTTCCAAGATATGTGCGACCAATAGAACCTTGCAAAGTTAGAGCAAGCACCTCGATGGGTGAATAAGATAGGGCATCTGCCTCTGACCCCACCACTAGGGAGCTATATTAACTTAGGTCTCCCTCTAGCTCATAATCATTGTTAGGATCATATTCTGAAAACGAATCTGTAGGTTGAGAGTGTTTGCATTGCATTGCATCCAGACTGGATCTCAGACCCTTAATGCCATGTTTGACAACCATGGCATTGTTCCGCTTTATTCTTTTCAAGCGCGCAAGCTCATAATCATTATGATGTTGTTCAGTCTTTGGGGTTCACCAAAACATAAAAAGTAGTCAGATTATCTATGGAATGCATGGCGGATTCAACTCGAAGAGTGTCTCCCTACAAACCCCTCCGTATGCAAAGTTCATCCCCCAACCATGCTGACTAGACCACACACAGAAATACAAACCTCTTATGTCTCTATAAGGGGCAGACACACGTTTCAAAACTGAAGTAGGAACATTAGAATCATATCAAATTCATATTTGAACAAATAAACTAAGGAATTATGAGTGGCATAATGTTTAGCTTCAAGGGTGGAGTGCTGGTAGTGCGACACAAAGCAAGTAGACATATTGTATTCCATGTAAAAGATCGTAGTCTATGTAAAAGGTGGGTATGACACTTTTGTTGACTATAAACAGTAGGGTAAACACCCCACTGCAACTTTTATTAAAAGAAATAAAGGGCATAGCAATAGTCTTATGGGCTCGAGATAAGCCCCAAAAAAATAAAAAGCAGAAAAACAGAAAGAAAGAAGAGAAACTACCAAAAAAAGAACTAAGCTACATTACACCTGAGAACCAAAGTCTCAC
This sequence comes from Aegilops speltoides, assembly GCA_021437245.1. Lineage (NCBI taxonomy): Eukaryota > Viridiplantae > Streptophyta > Magnoliopsida > Poales > Poaceae > Aegilops > Aegilops speltoides. The sequence goes on from CM038142.1 coordinate 210,285,930, forward strand.
TATACATAACTACAACAAGGAGTCCAACCATGCAGAAAATTGCACTTCATATTTCTTCTTAATCCTGTATTTGAGAAGCTTTAGTTCTTCTTTGAATATGAATTTCCAGCCTTGAAATGAGGGGTTGGTATTCTCAAAGATTTTGTTGTTTCTAGATATCCAAATGGCCCATGATCCCAATATGATAATGTCCATAGAGAAGGGATAATTGATCTTGTCTTTGATGTCTTGATATGCTTCCATAACTGATAGGTTTGGTGTTCTGGTAGGACAGATGCTATCCCAACATCTGATGGCAAAAGTACATCCCCAAAAAAGATGATGCAAGCTTTCTTCCTGCTGACAGTCTCTCACTGCACAATTGTAAACTTCCAATTAAAAGTTTTTCCTTCTTAAAAGATTCCTTGTGTTTACTCTATCATGTAATAGCATCCAGAAAAAACTTTGTGCTTGGCTTGACAGGAGCTTTTCCAACTCAATGAGAAGTGTGGTGGAGTTTTTTTATGGCCAATTAACACCTTATAAGCTTTAAGTGATGAATAAAATTCATTCCCCCAGATGTAACTCCAAGTATCCAGTGCATCTAAGTATTCTGACTGTCTCATTGAGATGCCCATGTCTTCCATTAGTAGGAACTCCTCATAAGCCTGTGCAGTGAGAGGCAGGTGGAAAAGGTCTTCTAGATATTCAGTGTTGATCACTTGGTGAACAGTTGTGTGGGGATGTCTAACAAATGAATAGAGATGATCAAACTTGTGCTTAAGAACAAATTGATGCCACATATCATCCTAGAACAGAGCACTTTTGCCATCTCCCACATTGCATATTGCTATAGCTTTGAACTGATCAATGAGAGCCAAATTGGACTTCCACCAGAAAGAACCCAATTTTTGATCCCCTGGAAGGTGCCCATTGCTGTAGTAAGTTTCCCAAATTAAATTCACCCAAGGAATATCATGTCTGTTGTAAAATTTATGAAGATTTTTTCATGAGCTGAGTTTTGTTTTGAGTGAAATATCCAGGACTCCCAAGCCACCCTGATTTTTTGGCCTACAGACTATGTGCCAAGCAACTAAGGCTGGTCTCCTATCTTCCATATCACGGCTTCTCCATAGGCAATGCCTTAAATATTTGATGATCTGGTGTTTTATGGTGATGATATGAATGTCCAAACAACTCATGAAGTATACTGCTAAAGATGCTAGCACACCTTTGACCAGTAAAACCTTCCCTGCCTGAGTCATGAAAGTTGAAATACCAGCTAATCTCTTAGCAATTTTATTGACTATAGGCAAACACTGTTCCACAGTTGGTTTATAAATACCCAATGGTAATCCCAGGTAAGTGAATGGAAAGTGTCCTTTGGTACATTGCAAAGTGTTTGTAAAAATATCAACCCTGTCTTCTGCAATGTTTATTGGCACCATGATTGATTTCCCATAGTTTACTTTTAGGCCTGTGGCTGATGCAAAAGTGTTGAGAAGAGCGTTTAGGCATACTAGTTGTCTGGCACTTGCTTGCATGATGACAAGAGTATCATCAGCGTACTGCACAATAGGGAAATCTGGGCAAGAGTTCACTTGAAGTGGTGGTGTGACTAAATCTCTTATCATGGCTTTATTCAAAATTGACTGAAGCAAGTCTGCTGCCAGTATGAATAGAAGGGGTGAAAGTGGGTCTCCTTGTCTTACTCCTCTTCTACAATAAAATTTCTTCCCAGGTACTCCATTTAACATGACAGCAGAGGTTGCCGAAGTGAAGAGCATGTGCATCCAATTTATCCAATTTTCCCCAAATCCCTTGGCTCTTAAGATGTCAATATTAGCCTGATGTTCAATAGTGTCAAAAGCCTTTTCAAAATCTAGCTTGAGTACTAGCATTTCCTCTTCTGACTTGTGGCACTGATGTATATATTCATAAGCCCAACCAAGATAATCTTGAATTGCTCTATTCTTTAGGAATCCATATTGGTTTATGTGAACCATCTTGAGAATTACCTGTTGTAATCTATTTGCCAGCAATTTGGTAATGATTTTCGGAACCCAATTAAGCAAAGAAATTGGCCTGAAATCATTGTCGGATATTGTCACTTCCTTTTTTGGGATGAGTGTGATATAAGAAGTGTTGATGCTTTCCATATTCACATTTCCAGCATGAAAAGCAATGATGAGTTCAGTAACATCCAGTTTGATAATGTCCCAACAAGCTTTAAGAAACTCATTATTAAAACCATCAGGCCCTGGGGATTTATCTGTGGGCAAGTTTTTCACTACCTAATTAATTTCTTCCTGAGTGAAAGGTTTCTCAAGATCTTTGAAAATTTGTGGATCCACTCTGTTTTCATATAGTTCCTGTAAATTGAAGTGCATGGTATGACCATTGGAGTGTCCTGGTCTTTTCTTGAAAGCCTCCCAAAGTATTGCAGCTTTCCCTTCATGATCAGTAATTTCCACCTGGTCCTCATTCATGAGCATTGCAATTTTGTTATGCCTGTGATTAATTGAAGCCTTTGTATGAAAGAACTTTGTATTTTCATCACCAAATTTGACCCTTTTTATTTTCCCTCCTTGTTTCCAATAAATCTTCTGATTACTAAGGACAGTCAAAAGGGTATCTTTCAACAGCTCTCTGCAATTATTCTCAAACAAGGTTAGATCTCTGAATTCCTCCAAGAAGTCCCATAACATAATACATTCATTCAACTCATCAATCTGCTTTTTGAGACAAGAAAGGCTCTTTGCCCAAAGCTTTAGTGCTCTCCTCAAGTTTTTGAATTTAGCATTGATTTTCTTTGCTGGATCAGTATAGCCAACAGGTATGTTCCATGCAGTTTGAACAATGTCTTTGAAAGAGCTGTGCTTCAACCAATAATTCTCAAATCTGAATACCCTGGATTTTTGTATTGTTCTGCCAATTTTTATTACACAAGGTAAATGATCTGAGATAGGCTTAGCAAGTGGCAGAGCAGTGGTGTCAGGGTAAGTTGTCAACCATGCAGCAGAGGTGAAGAACCAGTCTAATTTTTGAAGGAGAGGACTATCCTGCATGTTGCTCCAACTAAATTGTTTCCCTTTGAGAGGTAATTCCACTAGCCCCAAATTACTAATAGCTTCATTGAATAGTAGCATCTGATTAACATCTCCACCAGGTTTGTTTCTGTCCTCAGGTGACCTAATGAAATTAAAATCCCCCATGACAATCCAATCAACATCATCAGGCATTTGTATATTAGTAAACTAGTCAATAAATTCCAATTTCTCTTCAAGGATGCAGGGTCCATAGATATTTGTGAGGATCCATGGTTTAAGAGTGGTTGTAAAAGTGAATTGCATAGTTAGAGAGAATTTATTTTGGAATAGCAATTCACCAGTAAAAAGGTTCCCATTCCAAGCAGTCAAGATACCTCCAGAAGGTACAATTGAAGGCAAGTATTCAAATTTGTTGAATCTCTGTGGATAGAAGTTTTGAATATAAGCCAAATCAAAATTTTGTCTCTTTGTTTCTTGTAGGCACAAAATTCCAGCAACACTTTCCTCAAATTTTTGCCTAATGGCCAACCATTTCTCTGGAGAATTCAAACCTCTAATGTTCCAGTTCAATATATTCCAGGATCTGTTTCTACTCATGATTAACTTGCTGCTTGTTTTTATTTCGATACCAGGCCCCATCTCCTGGTATGAAACCAGACTTATGCAAATTATAGACATTGGAATACTGTGACCCATTACAGTTGGAGATCTCAAACAGGCAGTGACAAATAACAGTGCACATTTTCAATATCATGAGGATCAGATGTAAGACAGGATTTTTGACAGTAAACATAGCATCTTCAATATCTTCCTCAAAGCCACAAGTCCAGGTCTCAATCCCACTGACTAACATCGAAGAAAGCAAAAGAAAGCACTAGTTTTCAGAAACAGACATTAAACATGTTCTGATTACATTCAGCACATCACATATCTTACATGCAACCCTCAAACTAGCCTTTCTCAAAATGATTCTAGTACTATTGCAGATGTTATAATACTCCATGAGACACTTAAGTAGTTGCAGCACCAGTGACCTTGGAGACCTTGGTCGCATCCTCCTAGCCCTTCTTCTTGGGCCTCTTTGAAAGCTTGTCCTGTGCCTCATCCTCAGACACCTTGCAAAAGGTTTTTGTCAGATTTTTTATCACTTTATTGTTCACAATTGGTGGAATAGCATTACAAGGTAAGCAAGAGCTAACATCACATGATTTCCGTCTATAACCATTGTTGTCTTTCTTAATTCTATCACTCCTTCTTACCTCAGGCTCCACAAGAGGCTCTTTATCCCTTCTTTTCCTTAAGATAGCTTCACCTAATGGCAATTGAATTGCTCTATTAGGAGATACTTGCTTAAGTGGGCTTCCAGCTCCACTTGAGGAGTGAGCAGCAGGGCGTATACCCTCATTTTCTTTTCCCAAACCCAACATTATTTCCTTACAACTTGGTGCCTGTGAAGTAGCACATCCATCAGGTATATGGAATAAGATAGTCTTTTCAGAATCACAATTTGTAGTAAGCATTTTCCACAGATCAGATTTCAGCAAATGCATGACCCAACCAAATTTGTCAGGAGAAAGGAGAAGATGAATTATGAAATTAAACCAACTTACAGGTATGTCAATCTCGAATGTGTTTACTTGTCCCTGTGTTGCTGGAGCAAAGTGCTGAATCCATAGGTCCAAACCTTCCTCAGAAATTAAATGGGCACCATCAATAATATCCAAGGTATGATTTTCAACTAATTTTTGGATATCAGAAAAGCTGGGAGAGTTGGGTAAAGTAAAACTCTCCATACCTTTACTAGGCCCATCAGTAGAAGTGCCCACTTGGACAATAGGAACATCTGCCTTGCCTTTTATATCAGCTGTGAGCTCTAGTCACTGTGGTTGGTCAATGACATCATTGACAGCAGCAGCACTCTCCTCATTATCTTTGGCCACAGGAATTTCCATGTGTTGAGAAGCAGCAGCAGCACTCTCCTCATTTACACGAGCATGATCCCCCTCTACAACAAGAGATGACACACTAGCATTCTGAATAAGAAGCCCATCTGCAACAAGATTTCTTTCAGCCAAAGCCTGAACTTCTGCAGTAGCTGAAACCAGAGCAGGTGGGTCATGCAAAACTTCTTGAACAACCAAAGGGGCCCCCACATTTTCCTGCTGTTGAATATCTACCAAGTTTGCATTGTCTTGCAACAAATCATCCTCCTCCCCATCTGTTTGATAAGCAATGAGGATATTCTGTAAACCCATGCCCAAAGGGATGACTGGAGCACCTTGGTTGACCTCCTCACTAGTAGTGTGAGTGTTAGACCAAATCCCATCAAACAGGGAACAGTAGTGGTGATGCTGCTATTGGGAGCACCATCCTCTTGCAACACAGGCAACTCCATTTGCTGCTGACGTGGTTGTCGCTGTGGAATAATTGCCCGAGGAAATGCCCAATGGCCTTGCTCATCCTGTTCTGCCCAATCATCCAAATCATCCTGCTGTGCTGGCTCATTCTGAACAGGAGGAGGTTGAAACCCTGGGAAATCATTGGCATGTTGTGGAATAGGGTGTGGGTCCACTCCAGGAGGTGGAATAGGATCCTCATCAGTAGGGCCACCTCCAAGCATTTCTTCTAACGAAACCTCAACTGAACTAGTCCAAGACTCCTCTTCAAAACATTCTCCTTCAGACCACCTGATGCTTTTTGGAATATCAGTGAGCTCAGTAACTCTGGCCTTCACTAAGATCTTTCCTCTGAGAGCATCCTCCCTCTCCCAACTAATAATTCTACCCCACTTGGCAATGGCAGTTGATATGTCTTCAGTATTGCAGTAGTCAAAGGGGACACACACAAACAGCAACCAGCTAGTTCGATTGAAATGCACTCTGCGCCAGTTCCTACCTTCATTATGCTTAGTGAAAGTGATAAAAACATCTCCAAAAGGATGAGGACTCTGCCTGATGAGATGATCTCTATCCCTAAAATGCTGGAATTGAACATACGCCTCCCCAAAAGGACATGGCTGGATTTCTCTGAACCCCACCTCCTCAACACCTTGAAAGAACTCCTCAAGAACTTCTATGACATTGGGAAAAAATACCTCATTTGGATGTGGTTGAATGGTTGCAATCACCCAGTCTTCGTGCCTCTTAGGACAATGCGGCAAGATTGCCCTCGAAACCACTGTGCGCCCAGCCACCTTGAAAATCTGGAACCCATGAGGAACGAATGGAGCTGGGTCGATGGGGATGTTAGCCATGGCTGAAGCTTCCGAAGAATGAACCACCAATTCCCACTCCACCGGTGAAGAAGAGGACGGCGAGCTTGTCGAGGCAGAAATAGTGGCGGAGGCAGAGTTGGTAAGAACGGAGGAATGCAAGGAGGCAACCTGCAGTCGCGGTTGGAAATTTGGAAAGAGGTCCTTGACTAGCTCCATAAATGACGAGACTTGCCGAATCGGTTGAGCTGGGCCGGCACATTTGAACCAGGCCTCCACCGCACCTTCCGCCCAGGCCAGCTCGGGTGGGCTCGAAAAAGAGTCAAACTGAAAAAAAGGCCACAGCCCAGGTAGGTTCGGAACCATGCAGTACGTGCAAAATGTCCTTGACCCCCGCATGCAAAGACCACCACGTACGTGCTAGGGACAGCCCGTTGAGCCATTTGTGGTTGATTAAGAGACCCATTACTGTCGGGATTAAGGGAGGTTGAATGCAAAGATTCCCCTTGATTGTCAATGGTTTGAATGGCACCCGATAATCTCTCAAAAACTGACCGACCGTTTCTGACCATGGCGTTGTAACTCCGGCGATTGCCGGAGTTGTTGGGAACAGCTCTGCCATGCCTACCAACCAAGGTCCACTCACTATCAAGTTCTTTGTAGAAAGCTAGTTCTTCTCGAAGCCAATTAGGCCCAACATAATTCCACAAACTAAACACGACCTCAAAATGTTGCTCAACAATTCTACCATTGTTGTAAATCTCAAAACCAACAGACTTAGAAGCAACAGAAAACTTGAAGGTTCTATCCGTCAAGTGCCGAACCCTAAAGCCTTGAGCATAGCCACCAAACATGGCCAGGAGAGAAACACTAACCGTGTGCACATCAGGTATGACACTTTTCTTTTTATACAATTCAGTGTTCGATGCCCCACACATGATGGAAGAGATCACATAGAGAAATACTATCCACTCGTGTCTGTAGTTCCAATATTTTGAAATAGGGTGGTCCACCCTAAAAGAATACTGAAAACAAATATGACAAGGCAAGCATAGAGGTAGTCAATCAATCATTACTCGTGAGCTTACTAGGACAAGTATGCAGAATTGTAACTGCAGTAAGAGACCGTCCTAATTCTGAATCAATAAGTTGGTCTAGCACTTATTGTTTACAAATAATTGAAGTGAATAATTGGATATCATATCGAATGTCTAAGAAAGACAAGTAAAATTGTTAACAAACCTGGCCTGCAGTAGTAATCCGGGTCAATGTCACTATGACCAACAATCCAACATGACTACTCTCTGTTCCTAGGGCTGGAATTTTGTAACCCTGTGAACTTTACTGGTACTAAAGATTACTGAAATATATGAACCATTAAGTGTAGGTAGCAGTCAGTACTTAACAAACCCTAATGATAGTCCTACCTATTCAGTAATGAATCAATTATAAAAGGGATGACAGGGAGTGGTTGCTGAGTGTTGAGGACGTATCTCAGGATAAATCGGGTTGGCTTAGTGGGTGCTGCATTCCTGAGCCCTAAACAGACTGGGAAGGTAGGCACGGCGGCCCGCCTGGACAGTGGTGATGTTGTTGGGCGAATGGCTCCTGACCTCTTGTTAGTTCGGCGTCTCCTCGTAAAGTCATGCCATCCGGGGACGCCAAGACGCCGGCGAGGTAGGCAACTAGGAGCGAGTAGAGATCAGAACCGCAACAGAATAGAGGGGAATCAGTCTTTGGGCCGACACAAAATTCTAGGGTGGGTCGCGGCCCACCGTGGCCACCCTGTAGATCCACCCCAGCAGCGTACATGCATTCTAGAACTAACTTAGGAACGTTTAGCTGACCAATTAAACGACTTTGTTTCGTTCAAAAAAAATTTAGACGACTCTGTTTTAATAATATTAGATTTGTATTTGAACAACTAAGCTTGTTTAGCTTGATGGGTGGAGCAGTGCAATTATGACACAAAGCACGTCGGCTGATCGTATAGTGATCATAAAAGGGGGGAAACCCTAAGCGGGATCAATTAAACCCTATTATGACTCATGGAAGATTTGAAGCTTCAAACCGCATAAATTGTACTTAGCAACCATTGTTTGCTTCGAACTAAGAACTAAGATTCTAAGAGCTGAAAAGAAAGTACAGTAACCAAGTTACGATCTAGTTTTTGGTTGAGATAAAAAAGGTGAGCAGACATGAAATAGTTCCACCTCTCTTGCGGTGCCATGTAGGCATCGGGGGTGTGATGGCTGTCAGTGGCATGGAAGTAGATCTGCGATGGTAGACGGTGCATCAGGCGGTAAGTCCCGTTGCGGTGGACAAGAAGGTCATCGAAGCGGCCCTAGTAAGGAGTACAATGGCACCGATGAAGTGAGAGGACGCAATGCAAGGCTCTTGGTCCATCACCGTGGATGAGAAATGCCCATCTCTAGCCATGGACGACGTAGTCTTGGTACGCGCCCGACAAGGTGGAGGATGACGATGATGGATAGGGTGGCGGACGGAGGAGGCTCGTGTTGGGATGGTGTTCTAGAGCGGATGTTGTATGAATGGGAAAATGGAGGGAGAGGTACGGGGAACAATGTCTTTAGGACGCGCCTGTCTGAAACATGGGAAAGTTACGACCTTAGCCCCCATTTAAAATTTGGATGTCTCATCGGTTGGGGATAGGACAGTAATCTCGCATCTCCCCAATATTTTCCATAACGATTTCGGGCAAGGAGGGGGTGTTTGGTGCCCACGGTTGGCGCTCACAATGTATAAACAGGGCTAACAGGTAGGGCGGTTGTGTCACGTATGAGTGAAGTTACAAACCTGCCCCTATTAAAAATATTTGCCAACATTGATTTCGGCTGAGTCGAGTTTGTTTTGCCGCCCACCCTGAATGAATGGGGAAGTGGAGGGAGAGACAGAGGTCTTTCAGACGAAGTTAAATCAAATGTGTTTTGCCGCCCACGTTTGGCGCCCACCGTGTCTGAATGAGCTCAGAGCGGTCATGCCACGTATGATTGAAATTACTAACCTACCCCTATTGAGAGCAGTGGAAATCAGGCCGATGGATTCTCCGTGTAAGGGGTAGGCAGTAATTTCCATCTCACAAACACTAGCTTCGGGCAGCCGACGTGGGAGTGGATGTATTTCCGCTTATTTCCAATTTTGGGACAATAAGTATTCACGTTAACCCTGACTACTAGATTCAACTCCATTTTGTATTCTTATACGAATCTTTATAAATCATTCTATGTTTCCTATATATCTTGGAAAGCACAACAAAGATGCCACTATCATATATGAATATTTTTTACATATGTCGATACTCGAGTTCAGAAGGTAGAATCCAGTTTAACATGAATTTGAATATTTGAAACCACTTTATGTCCAACTCAAGTGTAACATGTATGCCACATGCAACATATAGTGTACTCCCATTTAGATATGTACACAAGCGATGTCTCAAGATTCAAAATACTGAGTCAATCAACCAATAATATACAAAACTAACAAACATATAAACACTTATGGAGTATATGGATCAATAATCTCAACTAACATATATAAGCCAAGCCGCTATACATTTTTTGCTAGAAGAGCATCATTTTTTAAGCAAAGCTAGTACAACATCATGGCCCTTTCAGATGCGTGCCACTTAGGACCATCTATACTACTATTATTAATGAATGCACATTCAGCCCGATTGGCATATTTGTAGGTCTGACATAGCAACCAAAATGAAATGTCTTAGTCTTATCAATTAATAAAAACTCATGCTAAAAAATATAAACAAGAAAGTAGAAAACTATCATTACATGATCTCTAAAACAAATGGTTTGATCGATTACATGAACAAACAACACAATGGTCATTCAACGATGGGAATTTTTTTTCACCTATGATTTACACAGTGGGAATTTAATTTCCTTTTTTCCTTCAGGACCTTCACAATGCGGTCACTCTCAGCTTGCTTCATTTTGAAATCCACCAAATATTTAATGTTTGTCTTGAGTACTGCGATTGTGCTGTTTACTTCCTCAACTTGTCGACTTCTTCTGTAAGTGCAGAAGGAGAATCTCTTTCTAACAATAGTTTAGCCTCTAGAGCATCAGCAGTTGGCAATTCAAGATGCATGATTGGGCCGGTGCCACTACTACAGGTTGATACAACGTCCATGCGATTGTTACTCTTTGATCTTGGGATAACCTATTTTGCCATTAAAGTTTCGATTGGATTCAGAAAATTTGAAGTTAACGAAACATCTCAACTGGGAGTTAGAATAGCAACTCAGTTAAACAAACTAGGAATTAAAGATTTTCCATTGGATGCTGAAAAGAAGTTATTAAAATCATTGCCACCGGTTGCAACAACAAAGCAGTTTTTTGGTGGAGAACGACACCTATGGGATCACAAGAATCCCTACTACGGTAGTGGGGCGCGGGGTGGTGAGAAGAGCGGGATCAGCAGTCAGCACAAACACTTAGGTCATTTACCCAAGTTCGGGCCGCAGGGATGCGTAATACCATAGTCCTGCTTTTGTGTGTATATCTGTGTTCTTGGAGTTCTTGAGTTCGCTACAGTGGGCGTGACATGTCCAAGAGTCTGAATCCTTCTCCTGGATGCCTTGGGCCTCCTTTTATAGGCAAGGGGATTTCCACAGTGGCACATAGGAGGTGGCATCGGGGTACTGTGGTTAAGCCTATCGCTTGCCATTACGGGACAAGACACATTTAATGCGCCTCCGACGTGTCCCCTTCACTTTACCGCCGCTTCGCCTTGCCTTGACATGCGCCTGGGCTAGTGAGGCGGTCAGCGTAATGTAGGATGGCAGGCTGCTGAGGTGGTGCGGTGGTAGGGCCTTCATGAAGATTTGCATGCCACCACGTAGGCACGCGCTGAGTTGGCTTGAAGCCTCGAGCTGACACGTAGGTGCCTGCCTAACTGGTGGGCTGGCAGCTACATGGGAGCAGCGGTGGAAACTTGGCGGGTGCGGGCCTAGCTATGGCCCTGCGGACGTCCTCGGCAAGGGCCTTGCCGGGGGCCCCGACAAGGGTCTTGCCATGGCACTGTGATCGTCCCCAGCAAGGATTTTGTCGGAGGTCTCGTGGGTGTCCTCGGCAAGGATATTGCCGAGGTTCTTCGCCTTCTAATCCTCTTCTGATTTGGAGTGTTTCTTGTCTTCACAAAGATCTGCATGCCACCATGGAGGCGCCTCCCGAGCCCAGGTCCCAACATGGTTGGTGGCGCTGGAGAAACTGGGGTTCAAGGGTTGCGCGCTCCGCTGGCGTTGGGTAAACTGCCCCGGCAATGGTGGCCACCCCGGCAAGGTTCTTGCCGGGGGAAACCACCTCGTCTTCTTGCTCTTTATGCCTCTGTCTTGGCGTTGCTTTGGGCATCTTGTGGCTTTGCTTCCCTGTTCCTGCTCTGCTTAAGCGTGGCCGCAGGTGCGGCTCTGACTTCCCGTGCACAAGTAAGGGGTACAAAAGAGCGCCCCTACTTTAGTACACCAATAGGAGCCCCCGGGCCTGGGCCACAGATAAGCGCAACGCATTGTTCGGCTAGGCCCAAAAACGGTGCGCAGGCAGGTGGGGCCGTTTTATTTGAGGTGGATTTTCTGCCCGCTGCGTTCTCCCACGATCCATGTTGCATGGGTGACGTGGGGGGTCGCGCGCGTGGGTGACCGAAGCTTGCTTGCGTCATCCTACGGTGAACAGTAAAGAGGCGGCTTGTGTGTCCCTTCGAGACTGCAGGGCCACTGCTCATTTACTCTCCTTACCTGGGAACCTTCGCTCCACGCGTCCCATTATGCCCGTCCCTTGCGCCACATATGCCACATGCACGATGCAGGGCGAATGATAGGCGCGTGGAATACGGGAAGACGTGCGCGCGTGGGTCGATACCCACGCGCCTTCAATTGGGCGTGGAGGGCGGTCGACGGCCTCGCCCGCTGGCACCTTAAAGAGCCGGATTGGCTGAGAGGGGCGGCCGAGCCCGACCCCGTCCCTTTATAAGGAGGGGAGCAGGAGGGATGGCGCCTCTCAGTCCTTCACCATCTGCCTCTCCCCGTACCTGCTCCTTCCTCCCTTCTGTCATGGTGAGAGGGCGCGCTGATGCTTCATCAGTGGCGGCAAGGGTCTCTGCTCAACAACGCGTCGCTCCTCCCCAAGAGACCGTGGCGGCGGAGCCGGCCGCGAAGGGAACGGGGAGGGTGCGAGGCCGAGGCTGCCGTGGTGCTCGGGGAAGAGGAGGACGAGGCAGCGCATCGGCCTTGCCTCCGCCAGCAGTCCTTCCCCCAATGGAGGGCCACATCGAGGACAACCCTTGCGAGTTCTTCATCAGGCTGCACCGGCCGGCGCATCATCATCTTCGTCTACCGACCCCATTCACTCGGGAGATGGAGCTTGACCTGCCGGAGGCGCTGAGGCTGCACATGAGGGGCTGTGGGAAAAGCGGCACATGGTCCGACGTCGACTTCCCAGCCCCTCACGTCATGTATCTTCACCGCGGATGGAAGACCTTCGCTCGCATCCACAGCTTGACGGCGGGGCTCATTCTCTACATTAAGTTGATGGAAAATGGCCTCCTCTCCATCAAGGTCTTCGGTGACTTCGGAACTCGCCTGAAGTGCTGCGTGGAGAGGTCCTCGGATGACGAAGACTCATCCTTAAGCGATTGTGACAAGGAGGACAGCTGCAGCGACGACGAGGCTGGCAGACAAGAGGATGATGGGTCCGACTAGGTGTCGGACCCGCCGGCCCAGGGCGGTGCCGGCAGCAGCAGCATCTGCACTGGGATCCTTCTCCCGGTGGAGCCGGCTCCTTGAACTTCTTGGGCTCGCCTCCTTGGGCGGCTAGCGTGGGAAGGCCGGAGAAGGCGAAGAAGAAGGGTGGCGGGCCGTCAAGTCGGAGTATGATGGCACCAACGCCTTTGTAGCGTATTGACGGACCGTTGCCTCATCTTCCAGCTCTTCCTCCGGCACCACCACCACCAGACCTCTCCCAGGCGACCGCTGACATGTTCTATTGGCGCCTTCTGCTGCTCGTACCTTGCCTAGGTGCTCCTTCTGCCCTTTTGCCTTCTTGTTCCATTTCCTGAGGAGAGGGACAAGAAAGGGATTACGGGCACCTTATCTTTTTTTAGCTTGTAAGCCTAAGGGCCTTAGTTAGATTTAAAACTTGTAACCTCTCTATTTAGGTTTACATTCCATACGAACTATACCTATCTGTAACATATTAATTAAAAAAGGGTGCTTGCTGGGGCTTGTGTGTGTGAGCAAAGCCCATACCAAGGAACAAATCCGTGAAGTTTTCAATAAAAACACTGTTTCCCGGCAGCAGGCCTTGCTTCTCCCCTACTCCGTTCGACCATACTCACGCCTTTAGCGGAGGCAGGGATGAAGTAGGGGTGGGCCCTACGCTTGCTTCCTTGCCGCCGAGGCTACAACCAGATTCTGAACCAAGAAGAAGTTCTTGGGTGGTAGGAATGAAGGGAGCTAGGCAGTCTCAGAATAAAACGAGGTTTCATACATCCCAATCTTTGTACAGAAATGCATAATAGGAGATAAGAAAGCTTATCTGGATCTGCACCCCCCGGCAACCCTAGCTTACCGTGGGTGGACCTTTGTGTCTTCAGGCCCCCACAAGCTTGGCTTGCCGGGGTCGGAGTGTCGGCTTGTTCTCTTCCTCCCCCTTAGCTTGGCGGAAACACTTATGTACCCTGTGAACCAAAGAGGATGGACAGGAACAAAGAGACGCAAACTCGACCTCTATGCTAGCGGTTAGTTGCTGCTAAGCACTATCAACCCTAACCGAGGGGGCGACTCGATCTAGCATGCATGCTATAACTTAGGGCGCTAGTGCTTCGTTTATTTATGCTCAGGGTCTGCGCCTGGCTTTGTGCAGAGGTTTACATGCCTTTCCGGCAAGGCTTGTACAAAAGTTGGCCTGCCGGGGGGCCCGGCAGCCGCGCCTTATGGGTAAAACTTGCGAAGATGCTCAATGTTCCAGGAGTTGCTCACTGGAATGGCATCTTCGGTCTCCAGGCGGACTACGCTAGGCCTGGTGACTCGTCTTACCCGATAAGGGGCTTCCCACTTCGACGTCAACTTGTTGGAATTCTTGGCCAACTGAACACCTCGAAGAACAAGGTCGCCTTCCTCAAAGCTTCGGGAATGAACCTTGTGGCTATGGCAGCGGCACAAGGCTTGCTGGTAGCATGCTGCTCTCACAGCCACCCGAAGACAATCTTCCTCGAGGAGCATTGCGTCATCTTGCCGCAATCGCTCCTGCTCAAGCTCATCATAAGCGAGCACTCGAGGTGACCCGTATATGAGTTCCGTGGGGAGAACTGCTTCTGCCCCGTAAACCAGGGCAAAGGGTGTCCGGCCGGTGGCTCGATTTGGCGTCGTTCTGATCGACCAAAGAACCATCGACAACTCATCAATCTAGCGCCTCCCGCTCTTGTGCAACCTGTCAAAAGTCTTCATCCTCAGGCCACGTAGCACTTCAGCATTTGCCCTCTCCGTTTGGTCGTTGCTCCGTGGGTGTGCCACGGAAGCAAAACAGACCTTGCTGCCGAGGTCTTCAATATACTGTGTGAAGGTGTGGCTTGTGAACTGCATGCCATGGTTAGTGATGATTTTGTTCGCACACCAAAGCGGCAAACTAGCCCCTTGAAGAATTTGACGGCTGACTGTGCGGTCACCTTCCTCACTGCTTCCACCTCTAGCCTCTTTGTGAACTTATCAATTGCAACGTAAAAGTACTCAAGCCCCCGATGGCACGAGGAAAAGGGCCCAGTATGTCGAGCCCCCAGACCGAGAATGGCTGAGAGAGAGGGATTGTCTGCAAGGCTTGAGCTGGCTGATGAAGCTTCTTCGAATGGAACTGGCACGCTTCACCCTTGGTTACTAGCGCTGTCGCATCCTGGAGGGCAGTGGGCCAGAAGAAACCTTGCCGGAAAGCCTTGTTGGCAAGGGCCCTTGACCCTATGTGGGAGCCACGTATGCCTCCATGTATCTCCGCCAACAGCTCTAGTCCTTCCTCGCAGGAGATGCACTTCAATATCACTCCATTCGTTCTTTTTTGTATAGAACGTTGTCAACAAACTGGTACAGAGCAGACCGGCGGGCTACTTTCTCTGCTTCTTCCTGCTCCTCATGAAGCTCCCCTATTTGGAGGAATCAGATGGTATGCTGCACCCATGCTGGATCCTGTGGCTTGATGGAAAGGACCAAAGGCATTTCTTCCGCCGTGGGAACGGTTGCCTCCATGGCAAGGGCTTGGCGCCGCACCGGAGTCGGTTGTCCCACGGCAGGCTCGGCGTCCATGGCAACTCCTTCGCCAGCGGCTGCAAGGAGCTCGGTAGGGAAGTACTTACCGAGGCCGGACTTCCTTCGCTTTTCTGCTATGTTGATGGCTCAACGGATGGTTGCGCTAACCGAAGCACAAAGGTACCTGGTTCCACAGGTAGCTTGAGGGCAGCGCGCTTTGACAGGTAGTCGGCGATGTCGTTCTCCACTTGAGGGATATGCTCTGCCTATATACCGTCCAAGCGCTCCTCCAGTTTCCTCACTTCCTCCACGTAGGCTTCCATCAATGGGCTCTGATAGTCCTTGTTGATCTCCCTGACAACAAGCTGCGAATCGCCCCTGACGATGAGCTTCTTGACTCCCAGGTCTGCCGTGATCCTGAGACCGGCAAGCAATCCCTTGTACTCCGCGGAGTTGTTCGTCGACATCTCCCTGGGAAAGTGCATTTGGATCACGTACTTCAGGTGCTCTCCGGTGGGTGGGACGAGCAGCACACCAGCACCAGCGCCTTGTGGCAAGAAAGACCCATCAAAGTACATAATCCAGTTGCGACTCGTTTCCTTGCCGGGGAGAGTGGTCTCCTGGATCTCTTCGTCGGGCGTCGAGGTCCATTCAGCAATGAACTCCGCCAAGACTTTTCTCTGAATCGTCGAGCTGCTTTCGAACTTCAAACCAAAACTTGACAGCTCCAAGGCCCATTCCACAATCCTCCCCATTTCATCTGGGTTATGCAGTATCCGTTGCAATGGAAGGCGGGTGACAACAGTGATGTCATGTGCTTGGAAGTAATGAAGCGGCTTCCTCGAGGCCATAAGGAGGCCGAAGAGCAATTTCTGCACACCGGAGTACCTCGACCTAGCCCCCTGCAAGAGGGACCTGATGAAGTAAACTGGGTGCTGCACCATCTTCTTCTTTTGCACCATTTCACCCAGTCGCGCGTTCCCTATCACACTAGTGTCAGTGCTTGCCGGGGGCTCAGTCTTGCCGGGACCAAGCCCTGTCGGGGAGGGTTCTGGCTCGCCATCCGTCAACTCTGTCGTTGCTGCCGCATCTTCGTCGACCTCCCTCTACGCCACCAGCGCGGTGCTAACCACTTGATTTGTTGCCGCTAGGTACAACAGCAACGGTTCTTGTGGTTTAGGCGCAACCAACACTAGGGTAGAGGAGAGGTATTTCTTCAAATCCTGCAGGGCTGCCTCAGCCTCCGGGGTCCACTCCATTGGGCCCGTCTTCTTCAAGATCTTGAAAAAGGGAAGGGCACGCTTAGCAGACTAGGAGATGAATCTGCTCACGGCGGTAACGCAGCCAGTGAGCCGACGCACGTCCTTGATCTGCTTAGGTGCCTCAATCTGCTCCGGACTGACGCTGTTTTCAGCAGAACTCCATGATGTTGTTTTATGTGTAGAAAAGAAAAGTTCTCGTAATGTCCAGAAAATCCACGGAACGACTTTTTGGAAAATATAAAAAATACTAGCGATAGAATTATGACCAGGGGGCCCACACCCTGTGAACGAGGGTGGGGGCGTGCCCCCCTATCTCGTGGGCCTGATATTATCATTCTTCAACATGCCTTGCTTGGAGATAATAGTTTTAGTATGCGTGCCGTCGTTGCTAAATGGCTAGCCCTTAATGATACAAAAGGCCCCATATTTGGAGGTACCTATGCTTCACGTCTTGCAAGACATTTTCAGATACCTATTAGGCACCATGAGAAAGAGGAGACAAAATTGCCTCCCCACATTTTAGATTACAGGAGCATGGTAGCCCATAAGTTTATCGTTGACAACGAAGAAAGGATGCTTTTGTGTAACCTTAGATTTAATAAGAAACACAATGAGACTATTATTCTGCCTGCGCCTCTGTTGTTCGATTTGCTTGCAGAAAATTTTCTTCTCACACCGCAGGCGGTGTATGCTCATCGAGCCCAAGCATCCACCTGAACCTCGAACTCGAGCCGAACCTGAATCGACCCTTATCGTAAGGCCATCTCGTCCAATGAGATTCGGAGATGACCAGCCAGTGGTATCCTGATTACACCTCCCAGTACACAGGGGAGAGTAGCAGCGGTCCTTGGTAGTAGACCAACTTAGGCCAAAACCTTAAGCTTGGGTGAGTACGTATTTCTCACCGACTTTACATTCATGTTCACACACTAGTCGTCGGTGCTCATACTCTTTCATTGTATTATCCATGTTGGTTTAATTTTCTTTCTAGTTTTCTTCTTGTGTATTTGATAAAATTTAAGAAAAAACCAAAAAATTAGTTAGTTTAATTTCCATGCTTGTAGTAGAAATTAAAATGAAAACCCAGAAAGATTTCTAGTTCTTCTTCTTACTTGTTGGGAGCTTTCCCGTGTAAATAGTTTTCTTTTCTTTTCTTTTCTTTGGGGGTCGAGAAGACTGTATTAAAAATGTTTAGTGGCTCTCATATGCATGATTGTTTATTTAACTTGGAGCCCATATTACTTGTCTTCTCTTTTGAGTTGAATGCTTGCAGATTCTACCTTAGTCCAATGCACGTGCACTCTTATTATTATACACATTGTTTGGTCGTGCGAGTGAAAGGCAATAATGATGATATATGACGGAATTATTGAGATGAGAAAAGCTGGTATGAACTCGACCTCTCTTGTTTTTGTAAATATGATGAGTTCATCGTTTCTGATTCAGCTTATTATGAGATAAACATATTTGCAATGACATTTAGAGATTATAGTTGCTGGTGCCATGCTTGATTAGCTATGAGTTATAATGGTTTACCTTGCGTGCCAACAAGCTATTAGAATGATTATGATGTGGTGTGATGGGATGGTATCCTCCTTTGATTGAATTGAGTGACTCGACTTGGCAAATGTTCACGCATGTATTTGAATCAAATCAACATAGCCTTCATGATATTTATGTTCATGGTAGATTATATCCTACTCATGCTTGTACCCGGTGTGAATTAATTTTAATGCATGTTTATGACTGTTGTCGCTCTCTCAGTTGGTCGCTTCCCAGTCTTTTGCTAGCCTTGACCTGTACTAAGCGGGAATACTGCTTGTGCATCCAAACTCCTTAAACCCCAAAGTTTTTCCATATGAGTCCACTATACCTTCCTATATGCTGTATTTACATGTCGTTCCAAGTAAATTTGTATGTGCCAAACTCCAAACCTTCAAATGAAATTATGTTTTGTATGCTCGAGCAGCTCATGTTACAACTAGGGCTGCCTATTCCTTCCATGCTAGGTGGGTTATTCTCAAGAGAAGTGGACTCCGCTCCTAATTCACGAGAAAGGGCCGGTAACCTGGATGCCCAGTCCCATGATCCAGAAAGATCAAAGCAAATCAAAGTAATTAAACAAAAACTCCCCCAGGGCTGTTGTTAGTTGGAGGCACTCGTTGTTTCGAGCAAGCCATGGATTGATGCTTGTTGGTGGTTGGGGGAGTATAAACCTTTACCATTCTGTTTGGGAACTACCTATAATGCATGTAGTATGGAAGATACAGCCATCTCATAGTTGGTGCATTGACAGCAAAAGTATGCCGCTCAAAATATTATTCAATCTCTATTTTAAAATCGAGCGCTGGCACCTCTACAAATCCCTGCTTCCCTCTGTGAAGGGCCTATCTATTTACTTTTATGTTGAGTCATCACCCTTCTTATTAAAAAGCACCCGCTGGAGAGCACACTGTCATTTGCATTCATTACTATTGGTTTATAATGTGTATGAATTGACTGGATCTCTTTTACCATGAATTAAAATGTTTAGTCAGTCCTTGATCTTTAAAGGTGCTCTGCATTTATGTTTTGCAATCGCAGAAAGGGCTAGCGAGATACCATTTTGTTATATCATGTTATGATTGTTTTGAGAAAGTGTTGTCATCCGAGTTTTATTATTATGGCTCGCTAGCTGATTATGCTATTGATATGAGTAATTGTGAGACCTAAGTTTTATTGTGAGTATGGTTAGTTCATGATATTTGCTGAAACCTGAATGACGGCTTCGCATGTTTACAACAACAAGAGCAAACAGAGTTTGTAAAAGTTTTTCTTTATCACTTTCAGTTTATGAACTGAATTGCTTAAGGACATGCAATAGTTTATGCTTGGGGGAGTTGATACGTCTCCAACGTATCTACTTTTCCAAACACTTTTGCCCTTGTGTTTTGACTCTAACTTGCATGATTTGAATGAAACTAACCCGGACTGATGCTGTTTTCCCCAGAACTACCATGATATTCTTTTATGTGTAGAAAAGAAAAGTTCTCGGGATGTCCTGAAAATCCATGGAGCGACTTTTTGGAAAATATAAAAAATACTGGCGAAAGAATCAAGACTAGGGTGCCCACACTCGTCTCATGAGACAGGGGCGTGCCTCTCCCCGGGCGCGCCTCTATCTCGTGGGCCCCCTGGACCTCCACCGACCTCAACTCCAACTCCATATATTCACGTTCGGGGAGAAAAAACTAAGACAGAAAGTTTCATCGCATTTTACGACATGGAGCCGCCGCCAAGCCCTAATCTCTCTCGGGAGGGCTGATCTGGAGTCCGTTCGGGGCTCCAGAGAGGGGGATTCGTTGCCGTCGTCATCATCAACCATCCTCCATCAACAATTTCATGATGCTCACTGCCGTGCATGAGTAATTCCATTGTAGGCTTGCTGGACGGTGATGGGTTGGATGAGATTTACCATGTAATCAAGTTAGTTTTGTTAGGGTTTGATCCCTCGTATCCACTATGTTCTGAGATTGATGTTGATATGACTTTGCTATGCTTAATGCTTGTCACTAGGGCCCGAGTGCCATGATTTCAGATCTGAACCTATTATGTTTTCATGAATATATGTGTGTTCTTTATCCTATCTTGCAAGTCTATAGTCACCTATTATGTGTTATGATCCGACAACCCCGAAATGACAATAATCGGGATACTTCTCGGTGATGACTATAGTTTGAGGTGTTCATGTATTCACTATGTGCTAATGCTTTATTCCGGTTCTCTATTAAAAGGAGGCCTTAATATCCCTTAGTTTCCGCTAGGACCCCGCTGCCACGCGAGGGTAGGACAAAATATGTCATGCAAGTTCTTTTCCATAAGCACGTATGACTATTTACGGAATACATGCCTACATTACATTGATGAACTGGAGCTAGCTCTGTGTCACCCTATGTTATAGCTATTACATGAGGAATCGCATCCGACATAATTATCCATCACTGATCCATTGCCTACGAGCTTTTCACATATTGTTCTTCACTTATTTACTTTTCCTTTGCTATTATTACAACTACTACAAAACCCAAAAACATTACTTTTTCTACTATTACCTTTATTATTATACTACTTTTGCTACTAAATACTTTGCGGCAGATACTAAGTTATCCAGGTGTGGTTGAATTGAAAGTCAACTGGTAATACTGAAGAATATTCTTTGGCTCCCCTTGTGTCGAATTAATAAATTTGGGTAGAATACTTTACCCTCGAAAGCTGTTGCGATCCCCTACACTTGTGGGTTATAAGAGGACAGACAGCAAGATGGTGCTCAATCGCTTCCCTGGGAACACCGGGGATGTCGGATGCATGCCATGCAAACACATCGACATTCGCCCGCAGGAAACTGACGAGCGTGCTTTCCTATTTGCCATCAAGGGTGGAGCTTATGGTGAAAGCTCCTCCCATGTCGTACTCTTTGACGGACACCTTCTTGGTCTCTGGTGGTGCATCTCTTGACTTCTTGCTCTTGCCGGTCAAGCTCTCTGGCACGTCCTCGATGGGAGCGCAACACCCCGAAGAGGTGAGCTTGCCGGAGTGGGCGCGAGGAGTATCGCTGGTCTTCTTCCCTCCCGGGGCTTCAACAGTAGGAGCAAGTGCCTTGGCGGCAGCTGCTGCAACCGCTTCCTGGTAGAGTTGGTCAGCGGAAATCAATGCATCTTTCTTGTCGGAGGGGACAGTGATGATGTTCATCGGCCCGGGCATCTTCAGTGTGTTGTAGGCAGAGTGAGAAGCCGCCATGAACTTGGCCAGCGCCGGGCGGCCGAGGATCCCGTTGTAGGGCAAGGGGATCTCGGCTACATTGAAGACAATCCTCTGCGTCATGTAGTTTAACTCACCTCCAAACGTCACGGGCAGCGTGACCTTTCCCTTCGGCTGGCGCCTCCCCCGGTTGACCCCTTGAAATGTGGCGTCTCCTCGAGGTCTCCATCAAGGATCTGGAGCCTCTTGATCACAATAGGCGAGATCAAATTCAGACCGGACCCACCGTCAACTAGCATCTTTTTCACCTTGAGATTGCGGATCGTTGGTGAAACCAACAACACGCGGTCAGGGTGGTACTCGGTGTCAAAGATGATAGGCGTGCTGGACACCCTTCAGTGGCTTCCGTGCGTCGACTGATGACTCCACCGCTATGATCTCACGCGCCCACTGCTTGAGCTGGCGGTGGGATGCATGCAGCGAGGCGCCACCATCGATGCACACGGCCTCTATAGCTTTCTAGAACTCCTCGTCGCCGGACTCATCATCCTCATCATGATCATTTTCTTCCTGCTTCCTATCGCGGCCACGGGCGGGCCTCTCTTGCTAATTATCCTTGCCGCAGCGGCCTCCTTAGCCGCCATGCTTCTTGCCAGATCCTTCGGCACTGTCTTGGCCCTTCTCCTTGTCCCGCCGTTCGTATTCGGCTTTCTGCTTCTTAGCGAGCAGTTCAACTTGTCGGCAGTTCTGGAGGTCGTGGCCTTTGGTGCGGTGGATCTTGCAATACTGCTAGTCGGAGCCCGCAGGCTTGTCGGCAGCTGCCAAGGCCCGGCAAGCGGCACACCCGGCAACCTCCTTTCTAAGGTCGCTCTCTTTGACCTTTTTGGCAGTGCTGATGTCATCGGATCCTTCAATGGCAAGCACGGTCTTGCCCTTGCGCTTTCTGTTACGGTGCCGACCCTTCTTTGCCTGGGCGGCAGTGTCATCTGTGGAGTCGGTTTCCGCGCCGGCATCCTCACCGGGGTACTACCTCCCCTCTTCAGCTCGAGCGCACCGATCGGCCAGAACATAAAGTTCGGCCAAATCCTTGACCTTGTTCATCGCCAGCTCCTCACGCATCTTGCGGTTGCACACCTTCTGATAGAATGCACTAATCATGGCGGCAGGATGAACATCTGGGATGTTATACTTCACTCGGGTGAACCTTTGGATGTACTTACGCAAGTATTATCCTTCCTTCTGTGGGATGATGTGCAAATCGCTTGTCTGGCCATGAGCTTGGTGGCCTCTAGTAAAGGCGCCAACAAACTCATGACACAGATCCGACCAAGAAGAAATGGAGTCCACCGGCAAGTGCATCAACCATGACATAACATTGGGCTTGAGTGCCAACAGGAAGTAATTGGCAAGCACCTTATCGTCGCGGGCCCCAACAGCTTGCATTGCGATGGTGTAGATGTTGAGGAACTCCGACGGGTGAGTCTTGCCGTTGTACTTCTCGCCAACGTCAGGCTTGAACATGCGGTGGGAGGGCCACTGGAACCGCCGCACCTCACGGGTGAAGGCCGGACAACCCACCTCAGAGGCCAGGCCACCGTAGCCTCCCGGTGGTGGGCGGTCCATAGTGGGCCGTGTTCGCCTGTCCGACTGGTGGCGCGCATCGTGCTGGCGCTCGATGGTGGTTCGAGCATCTTCAAGGGCTCGCTCCCGAAGAACCTGAAGCTGGTCGCGGTGGGTCCGTGGATCGGATGACGCTATGGAGATATCATCACAAGCGTCATCGCGACAGATCGACACCCGCGGTGGCTGGCGCAAAGGAGGAGAGTGCACCGTGGGTGTGTCGCCCCTGGCCCGTCCACCACTGGCATGCGGTGGCTCGACGGAGCGACAGCCTACAGGCCCCACTGGTCGCGACTCATCTTTGCTGGTGATGCCGACGATGCTCTGAATAGTGGCTCTCCATTTGTCGAGCTTCTCCGCAGCAGGAGGAAAGTCGAGGAGTAGTTGCGCGCGCTAGAGCTTCTCCTGGTGTGGGCGGCGGCGAAAGCTGCATGGACCGGGGCGCGCTTCGACTTCTAACTATGTTAGAAGGAGCCCTATCACGTCCCTACGGCTGTCCGCCGTTTTTGCCAACACCTCGGCGTGCATGCTGGCTCTCGTTGTCACTTGAAGGGCGCGCGGGACACTTCCCAGTGCGGCGCCCAGGGTCACCAGCGGGGCGACGCTACTCATCGCGCACAACCTGAGAAGAGCACGCCGTGGGCGCCGGTGTTGGTGCCTTCAAGGTCGCCGCGCCACCGTCTGGCGGCACGATGACGCCCCTGGAGGGCCCCGCGCCACCTGCGGGGGGCCCAACTCCGTCTCTGAAGTTTGCAGCGTGTGGCTCGTCGCCTGACATACGAATGACGCCGCTCACTAGGCCCGGATTGCCAGGGTGATGTGGATGTTCGCGGGCCACGCCACGGGTTCTTTTCGCGACTGGCCCGCTACTGGTCCGCACCGGTACAAGTAGTTCAGTATCGGATGAACCAATCGCTGTGGTCGTCTTCCTCTTGGGAGCCATGGCAACGAAGAACTGTGCTACTAGCTGCTAAACTAGATTCTCACTACTGCGCCCCCTACCTGGCACGACACCTATGGGATCACAAGAATCCCTACTACGGCTGCGGGGCGCGGGGTGGTGAGAAGAGCGGGATCAGCAGTTAGCACAAACACTCAGGTTGTTTACCTAGGTTTGGGCCGCGGGGATGCGTAATACCCTAGTCCTGGTTTTGTGTGTATATCTATGTTCTTGGAGTTTTTGAGTTAGCTACAGTGGGCATAACTTGTCAAGAGTTCGAATCCTTCTCCTGGATTCCTTGGGCCTCCTTTTATAGGCAAGGGGATTGCCACAGTGGCACACAAGAGGTGGCATCAGGGTACTGTGGTTAAGCCTATTCTCGGTTCAATATCCGGCTTATCTCGTAGTACGGGTCCTAAGCTAGCCGTCTTGGATCGATGGTAACATGGACACGGGATTTTACCCAGGTTCGGGCCCTCTTGATGGAGGTAAAACCTTACGTCCTGCTTTTGATTGTATTCATATGGGGTGTAGTACAGAGTACATGCATCTACTACAGGATGATAGTAATGAATATGAGATTGACTATTGACTAGCCTGGCCTCGGTCTATATAAGACACTAGAGGCCTAGGGTTTAGGAGAGTCCTTGTTTGGGGCGCCAAGTCTTGTGGAGTCTTCCTTGTATGCGGCAGGGGTTGTCCAAACTGGACCATGAGTATACGGCCATGGGGGTCCTCGGCCCAATCCAACTTATCGTGAGACGACATGGTGAGTACCCCCTAGTCCAGGACACCGTCAGTAGCCCCCTGAACCGGTCTTCAAGTTGGGGACGCTCCTCAATTCTTCCGAACTGTTCTTCATCTCTGGTTGTCTATCTTGGAAACTGGTTCAACAAATCTTCTCGTCTTTGATCTTGAGGATCGCCGAGGTGACTCCGAAGAGTTTGCACGTCGGGTATCCGAGGAGCCCCTTTAAGTTTCCGGCCTTTATCAATGCCTTGTTATTTTTATGCCATAACTCGGGTTTGAAGTTGTTCCCGAGCGGCAACATCCTCTTGCGTCTGAGCTCCAACGTCGGACTGCATTCGAGGTATCATTAGCAGCCGAGCAACAACGCCGGACCGCTCCCGAGCTCCAACGCCGGAATGTATCCGATCTCCAACGCCGGACTATATACAAGCTCCAAAGCCGGACTATGTCCAAGCTCCAAAGCCGGACTATGTCCAAGCTCCAACACTGGACTATGTCTAAGCTCCAACGCCGGACTATATCCGAGCTCCAACGCCGGACTATGTCCAAGCTCCAACGCCGGACTATATTCGAGGTGTCATAGATCACCTTGGTTCAAAAAAGTTGAAGGAGCTTAGCTGAGCATAATGCCGGAAATTTCCTCTACGGAGCCAGCCACTGGCATCCGAGCTTTATGCCACACTGCTTCCGGGGTGTCTATTGTAGTCGAGCACGAACGCCGGACTGTATCCGAGGTGGTGCACCACCTCGGCCATGGGCTTATTTTTATGAATTTAATTCTGAATTATGCAATGTAATCTCTGCTAAGATGTATAGCCAGTAGCCCTCCAGGTGCATGTTGGCCTAATATCCGGGATGCACCTGAAGGAAAAAATCAAACCGCTGACCCTAGTAGCCCTTGAGACTCAGGTCGATTCATAAAATCAGCCTGAGGATCAATTCCCGGCTCGGCAGCATACTTAGGAATAGAAACACGGTGTGCGAAGTCCTCGAGACTCAGGTTGGGTGCGGCCGACCAACCTGAGGATAAT
This sequence comes from Aegilops speltoides, assembly GCA_021437245.1. Lineage (NCBI taxonomy): Eukaryota > Viridiplantae > Streptophyta > Magnoliopsida > Poales > Poaceae > Aegilops > Aegilops speltoides. The sequence continues at coordinate 210,311,775 of CM038142.1, forward strand.
AATCTCCCCGAAAACTATATTGCGCTTTAAATTTTCTGCATTGGATTTTCAATGTAGTAGCCCCCGAGACACTGGTCGGGTGGCAATACCAGATCAGGGGATCGATGTGCCCTTTTCATATTTGTAAGTAATAAGCCCGAAGCCCAGTAGCCCCCGAGCCTTAATGCAGGCACGGGAGGCCGAATTAAGGATCAATATCCATAGTAAAATCACAGATGATATGTAATGACTCTAAGTAAACAAGTACTTTGCATCATTAATGCTCGGATCCGCATTGTACAAAACTTTGTTGACCGACCATCGGCTTCAACCTCCTCGGCCAACAGCCGATGAGTGTTTGTCCTACTTTATAAAGCCTTTATTTGGGCAAAGATTTACGGCAAACAAGGCAATCCAGCCAAACGGATTTATAAACAAAGGTACGCAGGGAGACATGTTATATTATTGTTTAACATAAGAAACCTTGTCCAAAGAAAATAGTCCCGCTCGGTTCCTTTCTTTGGGTTGTCATGCTAAGAATGATCATGAAACCTCAGCTCCAATCAATATGGGAGGAAAATACTGAGGATTTAGTTCGGGGAAAGCTCCCAAACTCTATGGTCTAATGAACCCAAATTTTCACTTCCGTTGCGACCGTTTATAATCTGAAAGTGGCCCATCATCGTCTTCTACCCCCTTGTAGATGTTATGCAGGGTGTTTCCAAAATAACAAAACAAACCTTAGCCGACGTCTCGGTGCCCGAAGGCGGTTGTGTTTGCAGAAACGAGGTAATCAGATATGCGGGCTTTATAACTTTTCACTTAGTCATATGAGCTTAAAGTTGGGAGGCCAGCAAGTAGCCCCCCGGTTAGTGTTCCGCGACAGCCGAGGTCAAGACATAAACACTTCGGCCAAAGTTATGAACGACCCGTCATTTAATATAGTCATCGGACCGCTGACCAGTTTACGCTTATTGTGACAGTCAGTTTTCGGCTTTCTCCACTGAGGTGCTTAACCATGCAAGCTGGAAGCACAATCGCAGTGGTTATCCCTTTGCACACCTAGCCAAACAAAGCGGAACACAGGAGGCAAGCACAGGAGCCGGGCAACCAAACTATTGATCGGAGACACAATTTGAAACTGATGCATATATAGCAATATCCGAGAATTTTTGCCGAATCTCTAAAGGTGTTCGCCGTTGCACTGCGAGACTTATGCGAAAAACACACAAATGGTTGAAAAGTGCCATAGGATTGGAAACCAAAAGCGTCAGTAAAAACTCGACGTCCGAACTAGATCGATTGCTCGATGCCAATTAGGAAATTTGTCTTAGAGAAAAAGAAGAATTGTGCTTCTGCCGTGCTTTAACATGACACATCCTATCTCAAAACTTCAAGCGGGTCAGCCTACGGCTTCAACCTCATATCCAGAAGGTGGAGTACTTCTCATTAGGCCAGTTTAGCAAACTTTAGCGGCTTTGAGAGAGAAATTAGGCTGCCCGGCTATTGACCACACACCCACGTCAAAAAAGGAGTGATAGAAAAAAGACTTTGCAACGACTAAGAAGAAGAACACTTATTATAAAACAACTCACATAAATTTAAGAGCCCCGAGTGACTTGGGTAAAAGAACTTTATGTATAATGATTGTATGTACCGAAGTACTTATATCATATCTGTGTTCACCCGAACTTTATACGTGTCTTAACCGACCGTCGGCTTCTCCCTCTTCAGTCAAGGACCGAAAAGTGTTATGTACTCCACCTTTCGAGAATATCGATGGTGTTTCCGATAACCAGGCAATCAGGCCATAAGGCTGTAACAGAAAAAGCGCGCTCATGGAACTTATGCTATATTACCGACGTTGTGTAAGAAGCATCTTCGAAGAAAATAGTACCCCCATCGATACCTTTCTTCGGTTGCTCATTATTACTGTGAGACTTGTGCAATAGATTTTTTGTACTCATGAGTTCAGTTGTGTGCCGACCATTATTGAAAATAGTAAGAGTTCTAGCTTTCGGCCTCACCCAGTCTGAGGTCCCGCTCGAGTGACCCGATCGCAACAATCGCAGAGGTGCTCCCTTTACTCCCTAGCCGAACAATCGGGAATGTAGGGGTAAACACAGCAGCAAGGCAACCCAGCTTGCAAATCACTTAGGTCAATATGGTGCATATTGTGGCGTAATATACGAACAAGGAACAAAGCCATACAAGTATAATCATATGCAAGAGGAAAAGCTCGAGCAAGGGAGCCCCCAAGTAAACGGGGTATTTGAATTTGTTTGTCACAAACAAAGTTATGAGAAGGAAAATTCTCAATACAACTTTTTGCAAAAACAGCATAATGCTTGGCCGAACCGGACAGAATTTAAAACTGAAAGTTTTTTAGCATGAAAGCGACTTAGCTGGTTAATGTGTTCGGCATTGATGATGCGGTCCGAGATTACGGTGGGACAAGGTCCCAGCCCCCAAGCCGGTCCCGAGGTGGCAGAGCGAAGAGCTCGGCAATCCGAAGTGGTGACATAGTACGGCCAATGCAGGCCGACAGAGTGACACCGAAGTCCCCGGCGTGGGGTAACAAAGTGTTGATGATGCCCCCCGTCCAGCCGAGATGATGTAGTATGTCAGTATGCCGAGGTGGCAACACTGCCCGACCCGGATCATTTTCCTATGCACAAAAAATAGGGCGAACTGGAGATAGTAATAATAAATTAAAAAAATGTTGCATAATAAACGATTTATGCAAAGTGAGTAATAAAAGAAATATGGCCCGTGCGCCCAACAGTTAATGAGGTAGAGCTTTGTCGGCGATGTTGAAGTCCCCGAGGCAACCGAACATGTAGGTATGGCAATGCGACAAACAAGGTGATCGGGTGATCCAATTTATTCCGATTGGGATGACGATGTCGGCTTGCCGAATTAACCGTGTGACGCGGCCGAAGTTGATTAGGTTAATTATATGCATGCATTAAGTAGCACAAGCCAGGTAAAAATAACATAGTAAAGGAATAAGGAAAAAAATTGCAGAATTATTACTGCAAAATAAATTGTTAAAAGAGATTTGGCCTAGTGCGAGGACGATGTCGACACAGGGTGTTAGCACGCCAAGGTGAAAGAATCTGAATTCACGGGGTCGCCCAAGTTGCAGACACAATGGGTGCGGGATAGTTACGACATATCGGGTCGCACTAAAATGACGGCCTTAAAGTGGACGAGGCTGCAAACCTGTAGTGCCAAAAATCGCTAACAAGCAGAAAATACTCTTTGAAATATTATTAATATGTGCAACACGAGTAATTAAAACAATTGCACCTGTCGACTTATCCGACGATGTGGAAACTTGCTAGCGGATGAGACAACGATGGACGAGAGACGTCCTTGCCGGAGTGCATCGGGACGGACGATATATGGAACTGCCGATCCGAACATAGAGGTCGGTTTGATGAAGGGTCCGACCCGTACGTCGGCCGACCGGATCAATGCAGACGGAAAAAACATGTACAAGCGTCGGCGAAGTATCTCTTCAAAAAATAATACAATACAAAACAACAGAAAACAATATGTGTGCTGTAATTTTACGTGCTAAGCAATTAGCCAAAAAAATAAAATCTGACCGCGATGACCATAACAGACCGAAGTAGATAAAAAATGATTTGGATCAATAATCAGATCACTTTGGCCTTGATCAATTCAGGAGGATTCACCAATACGTGAAATAGCAGTACTAGCAATTGAATTAAGATTAGCAGTACTTTAAGTCTATGCACTTATCAGCAAAAAGTAATACTAGTAGAGGACAAGATGCAGCCCAAGTACTGGATTTAAAAAAGGGAGAGAGAGAAAGGAGCCTCCCTGGCGCATGCAATCCTGCTCCCGGTGTGCTTGGGTGCCTCAAATCGTGGCTTGGTCGGCCGATGTAAGGCCTCGGGATTTGTGTTGCATCTAGTACTAATTGCAGTAGTACTTTGACACTAGTCCGGATAGTTAAATCGTGGGGACGCATCAGGGTAGGACATCCGATCTGTTTACTAGTACGGATAAAGTCCTCCGCATGTGGAACCCTGCCGTCACCCGCTAAGGAGTGCAGATCATACAGATCATCGGTGTCCGTGCATAAATCCATGAACACGACAACGTAAAATCAGAAAAAGTAATCCTTAAAGAAATTAAGTGATGATGGATAGATCTAATCGGAAAGACATAACCTGATCATCCCATCGAACTGCGGCAATCACCCAGCAGGCTCTCAGTGAAAGCACCAATGTTGGTTCAATATCCGGCTTATCTCGTAGTAGGGGTCCTAAGCTAGGCGTCTTGGAGCGATGGTAACATGGACACGGGATTTTACCCAGGTTCAGGCCCTCTCGATGGAGGTAAAACCCTACGTCCTGCTTTTGATTTTATTCATATGGGGTGTAGTACGGAGTACATGTATCTACTACGAGATGATAGTAATGAATATGAGATTGTCTATTGACTAGCCTGGCATCGGTTTATATAAGACACCGGAGGACTAGGGTTTAGGAGAGTCCTTGTCCTGGGTGCCAAGTCTTGTGGAGTCTTCCTCGTATGCGGCAGGGGTTGTCCGAACTGGCCCATGAGTATACGGCCATGGGGGTCCTCGACCCAATCCAAGTGATCGGTAGACGACGTGGTGAGTACCCCCTAGTCCAGGACACCGTCACCTATCGCTTGCCATTATGGGACAAGACGCATTTAATGCGCCTCTGACGTTTCCCCTTCACTTTACCGCCGCTTCGCCTTGCCTTGACACGCACCTGAGCCAGTGAGGCGGTCAACACCATATAGGCTGGCAGGCTGCTGAGGTGGTGCGGTGGTAGGGCCTTCATGAAGATTTGCATGCCACCACGTAGGCACTCGCTGAGTTGGCTTGAAGCCTTGAGTCGACACGTAGGTGCCTGCCTAACTGGTGGGCTGGTAGCTACATGGGAGCAGCGGTGGAAACTAGGCGGGTGCGGGCTGGCTGTGGCCCCGCGGACGTCCTCGGCAAGGGCCTTGGCGGGGGCCCCGGCAAGGGTCCTACCATGGCGTTTTGATCGTCCCCGGCAAGGATCTTGCCGGAGCTCTCGTGGGTTTCCTTGGCAAGGATCTTGCCGAGGTTCGTCGCCTTCTATTCCTCTTCTGATTTGGAGTGTTTCTTGTCTTCACAATGATCTACATGCCATCATGGAGGCACCTCCCGAGCCTAGTGAGGGAGTCCTGGGTTAGGGGGTATGCGGACAGCCGGACTATATACTTTGGCCAGATTGATGGACCATGAAGATACAAGACTCAAGATTTCATCCCGTGTCCGGATGGGACTCTCCTTTGCGTGGAAGACAAGCTTGGCAATACGGATATTAGATCTCCTTCTTTGTAACCGACTCTGTGTAAACCCTGGCCACCTCCGGTGTCTATATAAACCGGATGGTTTAGTCCATAGAAGCACAATCATAATCATCATAGGCTAGCTTCTGGGTTTAGCCTCTACGATCTCGTGGTAGATCAACTTTTGTAGTACTCATATCATCATCATCAATCAAGCAGGAAGTAGGGTTTTACCTCCATTGAGAGGGCTCGAACCTGGGTAAAATATCGTGTGCCTTGCCTCCTGTTACCATTAGCCTTAGACGCACATATCGGGACCCCCTTCCCGACATCCGCCGATTTGACACTGACATTACTGCTTTCATAGGAGTTCCTTTGTGTCGTCGCTGCAAGGCTCGATGGCCCGTCTCGTTATCAAGGACAACATCACCTCTGGAGGAGCACTGGCGGTAGGCCAAACTCTCCGACTAGGCGGCTTCGTCATGGCTGCCCGATGGGCTTCCGCGCTGACGATGACCTCTCGGGTCATCAAAAATAGCCTCCACGTCAACTCGGAACTCGCCGAACAGATGGATCCGATGGAGCTCTCCTCCCTTAATGAGCTCTTGGATCGCATTGCCGCTTTGGGAGTCGCTACAGACTATGATAGGATTGGGCTTAAACCCGACCAAAGGGATATTAAATCCCCACCGGTCACCCACGAGATACCGGTAGTGGAAGAGCCACACATGGACTATCCCTCTGTTTTGAGGACGAAATATGTTCGGATTACCGAGCTCTCTAAGCAGGATACCCGTTCTCGGGAGGACATGACCCAGGACCTGAACTTAGAATCGGGCAACGGACCGGAAAAATCGGGCAGCCCCCCGGAGCCATTGCTGCCAAGCCCGAAAGCTCATTTGCCCCTCAGCATTAAATCGGATCAGAATCCAGATTCAACTACGCCCACCCACCCAGACTTAAGCCGTCTCTCCCATATCAGACAAGATCCCCAAGAGACAGTACATCGTTACTGGGCCAGATTCCTCCTTGTGATAAACAAGGTCAAGGACTGTCGTGAGGAAGACGCAATCTCACTTTTCTGCAAAAACTGCACGAGCAAAGGGATCCTTAATGCTATAAGTCGCCATGACATAGTACACTTTGCCGACCTAGCTGCCATAGTACAGAAGTACTGTGCAATGGAAAGTGCCTGGAAAACCAAAACAGACTTTTTGGATAATCCTCCCTCACTAAACCCCTCCTCCCAGCTAAAAGGGCAAACTCTCATAAGTTACCCGATCCAATTCCCAAAAAATCAAAGCCCAGTCCAGGGCTTGGAACCGTATTGGAAGAATGGCTCAATGGGCCATGCAAAATTCACAGCACGCCGGATACTACACCAATGCATAGCCTTAGTGCATGTTGGCTAGTCCGGCAGGTAGCAAAAAGCGGCGAGGATCTTCTTGTAAACCATAAAGCAGAGCAACATCCCGCCGGAGACAACAATGCGGTACTGACAGTCTTCGAGACTTTCTCCTCAAATAATAGGCGCAACCGAGCTCATCAAAATTTCGCTGAAATCTGCCACGTGGCAAAAATAAATCCGTGGAACGACACTGCTATAACTTTCAGTGCCAGCGATGAACCTCAATTCCCGATAGTCCGGGCACCAACCGCTTTGGTACTTAGCCCAATCATGGACGGCTTTCGGCTCACTAAAGTACTCATGGACGGTGGAAGCGGATTAAACTTGATCTATGAAGAAACACTCAACTAGATGGAAATTGATAAAAGCCGCATTGAGCAAAGCAGCACGACCTTCAGGGGAATCATCCCTAGTCGAGAGGCACGGTGTGCGGGAAAAATCACACTCAATGTGGTATTCGGCACCCCGGAGAATTACAGGTCCGAAGAAATCAGATTCCAAGTGGCTCGTTTTAGCAGCAGATACCACACCCTTTTTTGGCGGGACGCATTCACAAGCTTTCAAGCTATACCCCATTACGGGTACATGAAGCTTAAAATGCCTGGACCCAATGGAATCATCACTCTAGCTAGTGATCCGGACGTCGCACTCCGCTCCAAAAATAAAACTGCAACACTAGCCCTGGAAGCGTTATCCAAAGCCCTAGCGGCCGAAGAACAAACAACGCTACGCGCCACAGTGGATAGGGACGACGTGATACTCGACAAACAACCCAAGTCCACCTCATTCAAACCTGCGGACGAGATAGTCAAATTCCAGGTCCATCCAACGGACCCCACAAATACAGCTTCCATTGGGACACAGTTGAGCCCCACAATGGACGCCGCACTACGAGACTTCCTATGTGAGAATTGGGACATTTTTGCCTGGCATCCTTCAGACATGTCGGGCATCCCACGCAGGCTGGCCGAACACAGCCTCAATATACTGAAAGGATACAAGCCAGTCAAACAGACTCTTAGGCGCTTCTTAGAGCCTAAACGGCAAGCCATGGGAGAAGAGCTAGCCAAGCTACTTGAGGCCGGATTCATCAGAGATATCAAGCATCCGGACTGGCTGCCAAACCTGGTAATGGTGCCAAAGAAGGACAAATCCTGGCGCCTATGCGTGGATTTCAATGACCTCAACAAGGCTTACCCCAAGGATCCCTTCCCCCTCAGTCGCATCGACCAAATCATTGACGCCACCGCAGGACAAGACTCACTATGTTTCCTCGACGCATACTCCGGATACCATCAAATAAAGATGGCAGAGTCCAACCAACCCGCAACTGCCTTCATAACGCCATATGGTCCCTTTTGTTTCAACACTATGCCTTTCGGGCTTAAAAATGCCGGTGCAACCTATCAACGCATGATTCAAACATGCCTGGAGAAGCAAATCGGCAAAACAGTGGAGGCATATGTGGATGACGTGGTCATAAAAACAAGACACATCGAAACCTTAATAGATGACTTGAGACTTACGTTCGACAACCTCCGAACATACGACATCAAGCTAAACCCGGAAAAATGTGTTTTTGGTGTACCCTCCGGGAAGTTGCTCAGCTTCATCTTTTCCAATAGAGGAATCGAAGAAAATCTGGCAAAAATCCGAGCTCTATTGCAGTTGGCTATCCCAACAGACCTCAAGCATATCCAGAAACTAGCTGGATGCGTGGCTGCCTTAAGCCGCTTTATCTCCCGATTAGGAGAAAAGGCACTACCTCTTTACCGCATTCTTCGATGCACCGAACACTGTCGGATTTCGGGTTCCGGCAGACCCTTGAGGTTAGAACACTGGGGTGCGCGCGGAGATTCAACCCTCTACCGTCTCGCTCCTCGCCGAATCGCTAGGACCTGAAGTACTAACCTGAACAGCACAAGGGACACAAGATTTATACTGGTTAAGGCCACCATTGTGGTGTAATACCCTACTCCATTGTCTGGTGTGGTGGATTGCCTCTTGGGCTGATGAGGAACAATACAAAGGAAGAACAGCCTCGCGAGGATCTGTTCTCGGCTGGCGTGATGAACTGCTAGGGGGAGTTCAGTCGCCTCTCTCTCTCTCTCTGTGTGTGCCTTTCTATCCTTGTTCTCTCGATCTCTCTACCTTGCGGGTGGCTAGTCCTATTTATAGGCAAAGGCCCTGGGCCTCTTCCCAAATATTGAGCGGGAAGGGCACCAACAATTGGCCATTTTGAAGGGGAACAGCGGGTACACTTATCCTGACTAAAGTTGGTCCTCGCCTGTTAAAGGCTCTGGTGGTGACGCCGGCTTGGGCTCCACAATGACTTCCTTCCGGCTGTTGGGCTGGTCTTGGTCTCGTTGCACCGAGATGGACGCCTTTGCTTGATGCTCTCGCCTGCGCTTGCTCCCTTTGCACCAAAGAGGAAAGGACGACACTGCGCGGGCTGGCGCCCGACTGGCGCCCTTGGTCGTCATGGCTTGCATCATGGGCACCTCGCGAGGTACCCTGCCTTGAACTCTCCGCCTCGTCATGAGCCAGCCTAATGAGGCCGTGCCTGAGGAAGCTCCTTGTCGTCCGCCCCGCGAGGCTTGGCCCCTCACGAGGGTCTTGAGCTTGCGTTGATGAAGATGGGATGTGCTGGGCCTCCTTTGAGCCATGCCGCAGGCCGCAGGCAGGCATGTGTGGGGTCCCCAATCCCAGAACGCTGACAAACACTTCGTGTGGACAAATGCAGCCGCGGCCGGAGTGGATGAAATAAAGACCCTATTGGCCAATAATCTAGTCTTGACAGCGCCAAATTTGGCGAACCTATGCTACTGTACATAGCTGCAACACATCAAGTTGTAAGCGCAGTGCTCCTCGTTGAGCGAGAACCAGACGGATACAAATTCCCGCTCGAAAAGTCGGTATATTACGTGTCCACTGTCCTCACCGCATGCAAATCCCGATACCCACACTATCAAAAGATAGCATACGCGGTCTTCATGGCATCCCGGAAGCTACGGCAATACTTCCAGGAGTGTTCGATTACGGTGGCCTCCGAAGTACCACTCAATGACATAATAAACAACCCCGATGCCACGGGATGGATTGCTAAACGGGCCATCGAGCTCCTTCCGTTCGACATCACATACAAACCATGGCGGGCTATTAAGTCGCAAGTATTGCCCGACATTGTCGCCGAATGGACAGAAGCCGAACTCCCTAAAGAGTACGACGCGTACTCTAATTGGATCATGCACTTCGATGGCTCTAAAATGCTGGCCGGATTGGGAGCAGGTGTAGTCCTGACTTTCCCCACCGGAGACACAGTCCAATACGTACTCTAAATATTATACACAGACTCCAACAACGCAGCCGAATACGAGGCTCTGTTGGATGGTCTTCGGATGGCAGTCTCTATGGGCATTCAACCCCTGGAGGTGCATGGGGACTCAAACCTTGCAATATCACAAATAAACGGAGATTTTGATGCCAAGGATCCAAAAATGGCGGCCTACCGTAATGCCATCCTCAAAATGTCAGCTCGGTTCGAGGGGCTCGAATTCCACCATGTGGCTCGAGAAAACAATCAAGCGGCGGATATCCTCACCCGCATCGGCGCTGAACGCGACCCCGTCCCACCTAACATATACCTAGAAAGGCTGTTCAAGCCATCCGTGGTATGGGAAGGGGAGTCCGGCAACACTAGCCAGGATCAGATTACAACCCCAGATTCTGAACCATCTGATGTAATCGGAGGCTCCGCCACCGAAATAACACCTTCGGCCCACGAAATCATGGTTGTAATTGCCTCGTGGACTGAGCCTTTCTTGGCCTACCTAAATAGGCAGGAGCTCCCCGAGGACCAAAATGAAGCAAGTTGTATTGTGCGGTGTTCCAAGGCCTACAAAGTCCATGAGAGAGAACTCTATAAGGAAAGTGCGACCGGAGTGCTCCAAAGATGCATCTCCAAAGAGGAAGGGCAGCAGCTCTTGGCTGAAATCCATGCCGGACTCGGCGGGCACCACGCTGTGGCTCGGGCACTTGTCAACAAGGCCTTCCGTACAGGCTTTTATTGGCCGACCGCCCGAGTAGATGCATAGGACCTTGTCCAACACTGCGTCGGTTGCTAGCTCTTTGCCAATCAGAGCCATATGCCCGCTACCACTCTCCAAACAATCCCCATTACTTGCCCCTTGGCAGTCTGGGGGTTGGATATGGTCGGACCTCTCAAAGGGGGAAGCCATAAGAAAAAAATACTTATAGGTCATGATGGACAAGTTCACCAAATGGATAGAAGCCAAACTAGTTAAAACGGCCGAATCCAGACCAGTGATAGACTTCATATCAGGGGTTGTACACCGTTACGGCGTCCCCCCACAGCATCATCACTGACAATGGCTCAAACTTCACAGCTGGTGAAGTGAAAACTTGGTGCGGCAACATGGGCATTAATCTCGATTACGCCTCCGTCTACCATCCCCAAACGAATGGCCAGGTCGAACGTGCAAACGGTCTCATCATGAGCGGCATCAAACCCAGACAAGTGTGGTCCTCGAATGAATCGGGCATGCACTGGGTCGAGGAGCTCTACTCCGTACTCTAGGGGCTGCGGACCACGCCGAATGGCACCACCGGATACACACCATTTTTTATGGTGTATGGCGCAGAAGCAGTATGCGCTGCGACATAATCCACGACTCACCACGCGTGCGCACGTACGAAGAGAAGTAAGCCGAGTTAGATCGGCAGGACAACTTAGATGCCCTAGAGGAGGAGCGCGACATCGCAAAAGCCGATTCCGCATTCTATCAGCAACAGGCTTGACGGTATCAAAGAAGGGAAGTGCGGGCCAAAACTTATAATATTGGCAAACTCATTCTACGCCTACCGAAAAAGAAGAACGACAATCTCAAACCTACGTGGGAGGGTCCCTTCATTATTGATAAAGTTCTTACTGGAGGAGCGTACCGCCTGCTTAATGCATCCGATAACAGACTCGAGCCGAACCCATGGAACGCGGCCACACTCCGGAGATTCTACGCCTAGTGCCAAACTGAGTGTTCGTCTCCTTACCCCCGCCCCTTTTAATTATGTTCCTCCTCTTTTTCCTTTCTCGCCCTTTTTCCTTCTTCACACAAAGTATTCAATACAGTGCGGATGCTCGGATCACTCTGGCTGCACCATGTGTGTAAACCATACCTAGGGGCTTCCTATACAGAAGCTAAATATAATTACTTTCATGGTGTCTTGCCTATCACATATGCGTTCTTTTTCCATATGTGCCCTTTCTTCACCATTATATGCATTGATATGACTTAAGATGTGGCCATGCTGGGTTGCCTGGCTCTTGTGTTTATGCCCTACGTTCCTGTTAATTCGGCTAGGGCATCAGGGGAGCACCTCTACGATTGTTACTGCCGGTTCAGCCGGATGTGCACCTCAGACTGGGTGAAGTCGAAAGCTAGCGTTCTTAAGGGTATATTCGGTCGGTGAACAAAAGATGTTTGTTTTGTTTATTACAACATGAACCCCTGAAGTTTTGTATCCTGCGTTTCTGTTCACAGTCCGGACATGCACATCGATGCATGCGTACCCAGGGAAAGGAACCCGTAACGGAACTATTCTCCCTGGAAGATGTTTCTTACTACCCATGTAATATAACATAACTAGTTGGGTACTTGTCTGTTCAAGCACTTATGACCCCTACGCCTGGTTTCCACGCGCACCCCGGTTCTGCATAACTGATTGGGTATTCGGATACACCCCGGACTGTCGGATCCGGGGGCTGAAGCAAAAAGGTCCGCCATGACAAATGATTTTTAATCCGGCTAGGGACTACATATGTCTATTGAATTACATAGTCACTTGGACTGACTATATTCTTCCACTATACCGTCCAACAGGCTATCGAGCTTGCAATCCTATTGGGAATACTTTGCAGCTAACGCTACCTGGTCATACACCAGACTCACGGGAATTTCTTGCCCATCTGGCCCCGCCGGTCCGACTTCGGCAATATAGTTTGGGTCAAGCTTGGTGTAGCGCGTCTTCACGATGGCCCAGGCTTCCCTTGCACCTTGTCGGCATGCTGACATCTTCCACAACCGGAAGCACCGCCATGCTCCTTGGGGCATATCCACGAGCTCCCCCATGCCTCTTGGAAGGGAAGTGGATGGCCACAAGGTCTGGGCAATACCCAGCATCACCTGTCGAACTCGTTCATGCAGCTATGAGAGGTCTTCTAGTAAATCGCGTGCGGACCCGGGCATCTCCTCTTCAGGATGGTCCGTCAACATACCTACAGATATAAACTCTTTTAATATGCTTCCTCGCCGAACTGTACTGCAGTTCGTTTAGGCACTTACAATAAATGCCGCGACGAAGCCTTCTGTTCTCCTTCATGGAGTCCGCCAGCTGAGCTCGAACATCTGATAATTCGATGCCCAGTCGGATATTGGCATCTTGGAGATTGTTTTTCTCTTGCCTAACCTGCGTAAGCACACGCTCGCCAGCCTTCAGCTGTCTTTGTAGATGCGACTCGTTATCTCTTACGATCTCCGAATTTGTCCCGAGATTGTCTGCAGAATTTTCTGTTAGACTTATGAAGCAAGCCAATTGCTAAGTGGTATATTCCTTCAAGATTTCTCTATTGAGACAAATGTTACCAGATGAGGCCTTCTGGGATTCCTCTAGTTTGGCAACCGTGGCCCTCGGCTGGGTCTTGCACTCCTCCAGCTCTTGAGACAATTGGGTATTCTTCTCTACAATAAAATGTGCATAAAATGATCCTTAAATCAATTGTTCCAACCGTTTCATGCCTCAGGGGCTACTGCTATACATGCTTACCAAATTTCCTTACCCGTATATCGTTTGCATACTGGTCCATTGCCCGGGCGAGCCCGCCTTGAGCAGATCGGATGTATGCGTCTCCCGAATTGAAAGCATTAAATGCCTCTTCAAAAAAGATGCTATTGCGAAGTATGGCCCATCGGCGCCGGTGATTCATGGCACTCTCTACTTTGGAATTTTTTGCGGAGAGCATATCCGCATCCTCTGTCGGAGGACAATTCGGCATCGGCCTCTCATCGGCCTCCTCTCTCGAAACCGGTTCCAGAATCTGGCTGGTACAGGCGTGACCGGCAGGATCTCCAGATATAGTCTGGCGACTCCTCTTTCTGCCAGAACAAGAAGGACGCTATTACATTTCAAACACAATAGTCACAGAGCAGGTTTCTACCATACCTCTGTAAAGGCATTTCGGCCCTAACCGCCTTCCTCTTAAGCCTGCCTGACCCGGACGCCCAGGGGCTCGGCGCCGCGTTCCGATGCTCGTCAATATAGAAATACGATATTTTATGCAAAAGGCATGGTATTAGAAAGGAGTCCTCTTCAAACGATATGGTTTTGGCTTTGCTTACATGCGACACAGGTAGCAGTCCGGGGTAGTCGGCGATGATATCCACCGGGGCGCCATCGCAGCTGGCTTGATAAAATGTCCCGTTGTCAAGCTCCACAGATATATCCGGATCTTCTTCAAGTCCTGGATCGAAGGCCCTTCCGGGGTCCTCTGGCTGTAGGAAGGGGCTGTTGAAACCTTCCACGGCCCTCCTCAGTTCCTGCTCAGAAATTGCGAGGTAAATGATTGTGATGAAGAGCGCCAGAATGAATAGAGTGGGGGAAAGGGTAACGACTTACCCAGCTTGGGGGTTGTACATGGAAAATCCATCCCGCAGTTTAATATGAAGGAATTCTTCTTCGTCTCCTTTATACAAATCGGAAAGTATTCTCGCCAGAGCAGTGGCGGAGTCCGGACCTTTACGACCTCAGCGGGTGGCATCATCTTCCCCATTGAAGTGCCACATGGGCTTTCCCCGATATTGAAGTGGCTGCACCCCCTGCATTATGCATATTGCTATAACCTCGACTATTGTCAGCCCTGATTTGGCCAGTGTCTTTATCTTGCTCATCAGGAAGTGGACTTCTCTGGTATCTTCCTCTTGGGGGGCCCCGAGGGCGCCAACTTTGGCGTGTCTTCGGCGGAGCGTTATTGAACTCAGGGAGGCCCGTCCGGATTGGATCCAGAAGGGGAACGTCATCGACATAAAACCACTCCAAGGGCAAGTTTTCAGATGCCTTGTTGGGAGTACCGGATAGGTATCCGGTCTCGGCGACGCGCCATATTTTGGCTCCGCCCACTTGACATATGGATTCCCCCTAGTTGCGAGGGACGAGGCAGAATAACTTCTTCCATAACTCGAAATGAGCCTCGCAGCCCAGAAATAATTCGCAAAGGGCAACGTATCCTGCGATGTGCAGCACAGAGGCAGGGGTGAAGTTGTGCAACTGGAGGCCATAGAACTCTAGGTGCCTGTGATGGAATGGGTGGATTGGAAACCCGACGCCTCTTAGCAAGTAGGGGATGAGGCATACTCGCTCCCCTTGAGATGGGCTAGGAAATCTCTCCGCTTTCTCCCCGCCATCATAAGTGGCTAGTCCGGCTCGGACGGGGACCATGAATGCCGGCGGAAGAAACCCTTGGGTCTGCAACTCTACTAAACCGCTATGGGGAACAGAACACTCTTCCCGATCACCTGGCTTAGAGCTAAGGGAGCGAGAAGAGGAGCTGCGGCGATCGGCCATGTTGGAATGGTTTTTTCCGGGCACGCTCTATTGGATGCTCGCTCAAGGGAAGAAGGTGAGGTTTGGATCTGAATATCCCCATCCCTTCAAATAGACGGTTTGCCTGCTGGGCCGGGGTAGCAAATGAGAAAATGCTCCCGCTCCTCGTATTCGCTCGACACATGGAAGCCGAGGAGTACAACATTGATGGGAAGCCGGACACTGTTCATTACAACAGGTACTTTGGAGTATTTGGAGATGGAACCCGCCTTGCAATGCCGAAGACAATCTACGCGTCGGACTCATCGTCATTGAAGGCTGGTTCAGGGGCTACTAAGGGAGTCCTGGATTATGGGGTATCCGGACAGCCGGACTATATACTTTTTTTGGACTGATGGACCGTGAAGATACAAGACTCAAGATTTTGTCCCGTGTCCGGATGGGACTCTCCTTTGCGTGGAAGACAGGCTTGGCAATTCGGATATTAGATCTCCTTCTTTGTAACCGACTCTGTGTAAACCCTGGCCCCCTCCGGTGTCTATATAAACCGGAGGGTTTAGTCCATAGAAGCACAATCATAATCATCATAGGCTACCTTCTAGGGTTTAGCCTATACGATCTCGTGGTAGATCAACTGTTGTAATACTCATATCATCAAGATCAATCAAGCAGGAAGTAGGGTTTTACCTCGACCGAGAGGGCCCGAACCTGGGTAAAACATCGTGTCCCTTGCCTCCTGTTACCATTAGCCTTAGATGCACAGATCGGGACCCCCTACCCGAGATCCACCGGTTTTGACACCGACACCTAGGTCCCAACATGGTTGGTGGCGCTGGAGAAACTGGGGCTCAAGGGTGGCGCGCTCCGCTAGCGTTGAGTAAACTGCCCCAGCAAGGTCCTTGCCGGAGCCGTGGAGGCCGCCCCGGCAAGGGTCTTGCCGGGGGAAACCACCTCGCCTTCTTTCTCTTGATGCCTCTGTCTTGGCGTTGCTTTTGCCATCTTGTGGCTTTGATTCCCTGTCCCTTCTCTGCTTAATCGTGGCCGCAGGTGCGACTTTGACTGCCTGTGCACAAGTAAGGGGTACAAAGGAGCGCCCCTACTTTAGTACACCGACACAGTTAAACAAACAAGTTTTGCAAAACGTACCTATTGTGGCATTGAGTTTCTCTTGGATCCTGAAAATTTGAGTAGACAGTAACTTGATTAGAGCAATCGGTTGCAGGAGCAAAGCAGTTAAACAAACAAGTTTTGCAAAAGGCACCTGTTGTGGCATCGGAGTTTCTCTTTGATCATGAAAAGTTGAGTAGCCAGTAACTTGATTAGAGCAACAACTTACACAGCAAACCTTACACAAATATTATTTTGAAAATGTACCTGCTCTGCAATTGGACTTCCAGTTCAATCCTAAAAAGTTGAAGTTGGTAAGATGATTAGAGCAACAAGTTATAACAGAAAACTTATTACACAAATAAATTTCAAAATATGTACCTGCTGTGCAATTGGACTTCCAATTGGATCCTGAAAGGTTGAAATTGGTAAGATGATTACAGAAACGAGTTACAGCAGTAAACCATGTAAACAAGGAAGGTTTTGAAAACATACCTGTTGTGCCATCGGAGTTTCAGTTGGATCTTGCAAACTTGAATGTTAGCAATCATAAATAAAGTGTTGCAAGAGCCATAAGAAACTAACATCAAACTAGTAAAACTAACCAGTTTTGGCAACATTTTTAATTACACACGAACTAGTAAAACTAACAAGTTCTTGACAACGTATTAAAGTAACAAGTCGGTAACGTTTACCAACAACACAGACATATATACATTTCTTTGATGTAACAAAAATGATTCTGACACACACACACACACACACACATAAGTAAAAAATACGTTGTCCCTCATATAAACCTGACAATTGTCTATCTATGAACATACAAACATTACGGGTGCTACAAGTCATAATAGCAAACATTTAAACAAACGGGGTATCAGAACATAAATTACACATGAATTTTGCTGCACCCTAGAAGTAAATATAACCAACTATCTACGTTCTTAAGTAGCTACTTAAGTTAAGGAAAACAGGTAATTCTGTAAACAGTAAGTATCAAACACATAGATAGGCGCAGTCTATAATAGGATTCACAGGCTATGGCATTATGTAATCAGTAGCAAACTAAATTAAACCAATCAAGGTAATTGAACAATTTTGCAACCAGTAGCTAACAAAAATTCCGAGAACCAGGTAACTAAACTAGCGCTAGCTCTTTGTATAGGCACAATGCAACTTCTTTTTCACTTACAAGGTTCTATGAAGGAGTCCATGGCATCAGTTTCTTGGATACGCAATGCCAGTACTTCTTTCTTCCCACACTGCATTGGTAAGTCGAATGGTTAATCTGATAAGATTGTGCATCCTTGGCATTTTATATGAGGGCAGGTTGTTATACTAGTTGTAGCAACACACATCAAACTGGCTTTAAATTTATATTTCATGCAATTACATTTGGCATATCGAGATCTAAGCAATCTATAGTAGGATCAAAAGACTGGCATACTTCACATTATTGACGAACTCATATCATAGAAAGAAGCAATTCAACCATTATGTGGGCAAATCAAGAGCGCCACTAGAATATTTCCAGTACCCCAATCATACACGCAAAAAGGGGCGGCGCCATCGCAGGGGCTAGTATAGGCGGCCACCTCGAGTGGCTGGAAAGTGCACACCTTGTTTGAGTCATCGAGGTTAGCCCAGGCTAGTTTTGTTCGTCCCAGTGCACGAGCCGGCAATGTAAAAAATAAAGAAAAACGTTTCAACTTGGATGTGCCAATAACATAAGTGCAAGGAAGGCTCTATAACAGGCTTGCGGCCCAAACGAGCGCCTCCCATACCGATCGACAACAGGAAATTTTTTTAATTTGTTTGCTCCAGCCTCCAGTCTAGTTCGCTCCTAACCTAGCCACCACTAGATAGACCGACATAGCTCTTCCTCACACCCTTGTTGGACGCCGGTCGCCGGGCTTCAGGCCAACGAAAGGACAAGAAGATGAAGATCCAACCCTGGGTGTAGCCTACATGGGAGGCAGCGGCGGCAGCATGGGCATGGCATTGAGCTTGCACAAACGGACACTCGTAGCTTGCAAGATCAGCATGTGCAATGAGCAGTTACAACACATCCCTAATTATATATAATTCAACTATTCAATTTCTGGCTAATAGTTAAACCCGATGGTGTTATAAAACTGCTTGTATGTAGGAAATCTATAAGAAAATGAAGCCCATTTCTGCTTATTTTGTAAGTCCCCCAGTCAATACTTAACTGACTGAACCTGATGTGTCTAATCAAGTTTCCGGTGCAAACATACAAGCTCATGTTGTTCTTGAGCCTGAAGTGTCTAATGAATAGACTACTAATGAACGATTTGATGCAAACATTTTACATGCTCCTAGTGGTGAACATATAGTGTTTAATTAGGGATCTAATGCAATCATTTTGCAAGCTCCCAATGAAGGATTTCTATATCTATTCCCCTATATAGTGTGCGAATAACTTTGAAAGATGGTCGTTGGATGAAGCCAATCCGATGGTGTAGAGATGGCAATTCCGAGCACTAGTGGCTGTTGGATATCATCTACATTCCACCAGATTCTGCCACATGTACAATCTAGAACACTCCATGGTTGAACTTAAGCATAATGCACAAACGTCAAAACACAAGCACTTCTCCTTTGTTCTAGAATCTTCTGTATCATAATTTCCTAAACTTTTTTTCTAAATGAATTGACATTATTTGTTTTTACTTTATGCTTTACAATGTACAATCCTATGAATCTTAACTTTTTTATAAAACTAATTGATTTTGAATGAGATGAACTATAAGAACTAAATGAACATATATATCATCCATATATGACTCAAATCTTACATGCTATAGTGTGGTATTTATTCATAATTTTGTTGCCAAATCTCATGCGTGTAATGTGCGTGTACCTTACTAGTAGTGTCTAATGATGACTTGCTATGTTGAGAGAGAGAGAGAGAGATTTGCAGGAATTGATGACAAGTAAATTATAGTCCATTTTCATGGATTGAGGAAACCTCGAGGCGGTCTAGCACAACATCCCTGTATCATGACAACCTAGGATAAATACTTTTCTAATCTGTTGTTTGAAACTATTGGCATACTTGTGCAAGATAGATATATTGATATGCAGTTAGCGCACTGGTTATAGGTGCAACTAGACTTGGATATTTTTGGCTAGAGAACAAATAATTAAAGTAGGTACAACCCATGTTAGTAGTCCTTGTACTCCATGTTGTATTTTGTGTTTTTTGGTGCTTACATCATCTAGTGTTTCGTAATCTGGAACTACTTTGGATCATTCGCCAGTTTTCAAAGTGCATGTAGCTTCACATTTCTCAAGGTATGTTGATTTCCGGAGTGCAAGTGCCTTCGTATTTTTGAAGTTAAATTTTCGCCCCTGGTTCCTTGAATTCATGGATCCGCCACTTCACGCAAATCATACACATAGTCCAATACAAATTAAATGAATGCAAGGTCTTACGCTATCTCGTTGTATAGGCTCACTGCAGCTCTACTTGTGCTTGGGATGTTCCATGTACAAGTCCATTATAGCACTTTCTTGGATGTGCAGGCATTGTGCTCCTTGCACCCCCTCTTCATTTTGGGCATGGCCAATGGTTGGTCAAATGAGGGGAATTGGCCTTGCTGTTGTACTGGAGGATAGGTACTTACAAGGTTATACCGGCATTGCGGATGTGTACCAGACCCCGTAGCACCATCATGCTTCGCTAAAAAATGGTTTTGCTTGTTTCAGATGATATTTCCAGAAGAAATAAGAGTTAAAGTCAGAGTTGCATAAGCGTGTAAGCTATGAGAGCAGTGAAAGGATATCCAAACATCGTCGGAACAGTGCACATCAGAGTGATATGTGGATACCTAGTTCGGGCAAGTGTTTGGGCATGCTCGCCTAGAGTTCGGGTCACTTTAGAGCTGTTGAGGGTGATGCGCTAGCTGGCCACGTACGGATGCTGATCTTGAGCGGTAGTGGAGCGCTACGATGCGGTGGACGAGGCCGTTGGTGAAGCACCAACGGCCTCGTGTGGTGGAGGTGCAACGATGTGCTTGGTGAAGTAGCCCCGGTGAGGTGGGAGACGGCATCAGTCAAGCGCACTTGATGCGGTGGAGGTCGGTGTCTATGAGGCACATTGGCTGCGGTGGCCGATGTTGTCGGTGGACCACCTGGTGCAGTGGACAAGGGGTTAGATGAGGTAGCTCCGGTGAGGTGGTGAAGCGCGACCGTCAGCTTTGTCGTCGTCGTCCGACACAGAGGTGGGGAAAGATATGAGACAAGGGGCGATTAGAATTTTGCTTGGGTTGGCGACGAATTAGGGGACGGTGGAGAAGGGAGATTTTGCTAGGCTGGAATTGGGGTCGCCAGATATATCAATCTGAAACATGGAAGTGCGAATTTTTTTGTCGTCGTTCTTTTTTTGGGGTGGGGGTGGGGGGAGGGAGGGAGGGAGAGAGTTTGTGTTTGCGTCCATAGGACACACGCGACCACCACGGCACGACCCTGGTCTGCCTGGTGCGCCAACATTTGAGAATGCAAACGAATCTTTTTTCATTCTTAAAAAAATCTGTATGTATTACCATGCCCGTGTTTTCCTTGCAAATAATTACTCCTTCGAAACGAGATACTGTAAATTAATTAATGAGGAGTTCTTTGAATTAGAGTGTGTTTTTCACATAGCAATCTCCAATTCTAACGTGGATTTCGCATTTCACGGTATCCATGCTACTTCTTTAGTACAAATTCATACGTATAAGATGAACACCATGGTACTGAGAAAACTTTGGATGGATTCAAGAATATGACCACACAGATACAAAATACCATAGCAATCTAGTCAATATCAACTTTTCCAAACCTTGTATGGCACGAATTTGAAATAATTACGGAAGCCATATGCAAGGTCCTGAATTCAAATCTTACAATGTGCACTAATTTGAAACGTCTATATTAAGTCTTGTACTATCTACAATCAAATGATGTTTTTAGCCCCCCCCCCTCTCAGCACACACGTTACATACTTCCTATATCGATCAATCTTCCTCTCCTACCTACCTTACAAAGCTATTAGTTTCTAACACACATTCATTCTTTCACTCCATGTTTCGATCTCTAACTCTCTCAACTACACAACCCGTTTTTCCACTGTTAACAAATATAACTCTCTCACACACCGGCCATTGCACTCCATGTCTCTCTCTCTCTCTCTCGCTAGATACATGCATTACCTATCTAGACCCCCTCTCATGGGCACGCACGCACATTGTCTATCTAGGTCACTCTCTCGAGACCGTCTCCCTCTTTCGTCTGCACGGCGGCCCACACTCACTCAGTCTCTCTCTCTCTCACTCTCACTCTCTCTCTCCCTCTCTCTCTCTCTCTCTCTCTCTCTCTAAGTTTCGATTGACCTTGCTTTCTCACACACACGAATGATATATCTCCCTGTTCAGGCCTCGATCGATACACTCTATAACCTCTCACGCAGATTGTCTATCTAGGTCAGTCTATCCAAGCCGCCCCACTCTTGCGACCTCATGGTGGCCCACGCTCGCTATGTTGCTCTCTCTCTCTCTCTCTTTATGTATGTCTCAATTAACCTCGCTCTTTCTCACACACAAACAATATATCTCCATGTTTGGGCCCAATTCGACATATTCATATCGTATACTCTCTCACGCACATTGTCTATCTAGGTCACTCTCTACAACACGTATCACTCTTTCAACCGCATGACGAACCACACTCGCTCAATCTCTCTCTCTCTCTTTATCTATGTATTGATTGAACTTGCTTCCTCTCACACATAAAATATATCTACCTGTCTATGACCGGATCATCTCTCAAGCTCTCTCTTATAGCCCTCACCCTTCCCAAAAGCTCAATCAGACAATATCTCTCCAGAGCATGTATATCTTTTCAATGGATGCTGGGCCACACTCACTTTGTCTCTCTATCTATCTATGTCTCGATTGACCTTGCTTTCTCACACCGTCTCTTCCACATAATGAAGCTACCTCTCCATCCCTCCTAGAGCCAGAGCTATTTACATTGTGAGGGGGACTCCAACCTTGGATTAATATGTGAAGGCATTTATTCCGGTGGGTTTAGATTATATTTCCATAGCATTCGACCTACAACTACTCCAAACACCGTTCCAACACCCCGCCCCTCCACCAATTGATTTCCCTCTGGCTCAGTCACCGCTCTCTCGCGCGCCCTTTCTCACCTTCCATGTTGCATGATGGTACTTCTACAAAAGCTCTATTATTCTTTTTAATTATTAGAAATAAGATACAAACTACACACCAGCAGTCCACCTGTAATGGAACAAACTTCGACCCATAAATTAAAGTGCTACAAACTACACACCGAGGGGCCCACCTGTCATGGAACAAATTTGGACCCATATACAAATTAAAAAGAAAAAGGACAAGGATCGAACATGCGACCACGGCCTTCAAGCCGCACGTCAACAAGCAACAAAGTAGCAACGATTGTTGTACCCCCCCCTTTGTTGATATAATGTTTTTATATTACCACAACCTATTTAATGGATAAAATTTTTTAATATTAATTTTAGTACGATTAGTGGGACCGGCTTGTGAGCACGTAGTATTCACCTTCACTTACTGGTGGGTTCCATGTTTGCTCTCTCTCTCTCTCTCCTCCCCTTCTACGTTTAGACGCATGGGCAAGCACGAAGAATGCGCGGGCGGTGTTGCCGTTGACCATATCTGGACGCGTTCATAAGTTACAGCAACATTTTCACATACTAGTAGTATTATACATGTACCAAGTTTAGGAACAAAAGTGACCGTGATGGACACGTTAGTCTAGTAGTAGTACTATTTATCTACTAGTAATTAAATGGGTGGATAAATAGATGTATCGCCTAGTGCTCGAACAAGAGGACTAGTCACGTCCTACAAGTATTTGGAATTGACTTCCCTAAAAGATATTTGGAATTGACGTCGAATTTAATATGAAATGTTTGCGATGATAAGGGATACATGTCGCTTGATGACATTTTATATTCAATGTGATATGGCTCTAGCAGCACATTCAATCGATCATACCACGATCAAACTAAAATAAATGGAAATGATAAGTCCCAAACATTCGGAATTTAAGCATGACAATCCGATCATGTTTCATGGCAAATTTAGATTATGCGGCGGCGGCGGAGGCGTCTTGTAGTGGGAAGCGGCTGCTCTGCCGTGCTCGGGCCACTGATCAACGACGACGGCGACGTCTTGCACCATTGTTGGCATACTCCTGGATGTTGGCCCTAGCTTCAAGGAAGGCCAGAATGTTCTCGACTTCGGTGTCCAGGAGCCAGTCAACTGGCGGGGGAAGGCGACTAGCATTGGTGTAAGGAAGTGGTCGATGACAGCAATCCATACTGCCGGGGGGGCCCTGGCACCGGCATGGGGACAAGCACTGGCAACGGCACAGTAGAGACATTCATGTGCATGGGCACCGGCATAGGCGCGTGCATTAGTGCACGTGTAGGCACATTCGCTGGCAGGTGCACGGGTGCATGAAAATCAGCGGGGACCACGTGGAACCCCGTGGCATCAAGCTCAATGACAATGTGCAGCTCCTAGCCCATCAATGCCACGGGGATGGGTGTCGGTGTCAAAACCGGCAGATCTCGGGTAGGGGGTCCCGAACTGTGCGTCTAAGGATCGAAGGTAACAAGGAGGCAGGGGACACAATGTTTACCCAGGTTCGGGCGCTCTTAATGGAGGTAATACCCTACTTCCTGCTTGATTGACTATGATGAATATAGGGGTTACAAGAGTTGATCTATCTCGAGATCGTAATGTCTAAACCCTAGATGTCTAGCCTGTATGATTGTGATCTTGCCCTACGGACTAAACCCTTGTGACACCCCAAAATTTTAACCTTGTTTTATTGATTAAAATTTTGCCAGAAAACTAAAACTTTTATTTTCTGGATTTCCTTTTGATTTCGGGACCATTCTTTTCTTTATTATCATGGAGTTTTTACCCCAAGTAAAAACTTTTCAATCCTTATTGGGCTTATTTCCCCTCTCAAATAAAACAATTCTTTTATCAGTGGGATTATTTATATAATTATTTTTCCCAGAGCTTTCTTCCTCCAAAATAGTTTTTCATGAGTTTTAGGGCCCCATTTGCACTGCAACCCTTTGATAGATTTATTTAAAAATCCCACCAAAATTTGGAGATGTCATGTGATGTTTCTAAACCACTTTTATGCAAAAATACACTTCATTCATTGGATATTTTGAGTTCTACACCAATTTTCAAATCTGGTCCAGTGGGCAATTTTGCACTACAACCCATTTAAATATTTCTTTCTGGCTTCCACCAAAATTATGGGATGTTAGTAGTAGCATATGATTCAACTTTATGCAAAAGCCCAGTGATGTCCTTTGAAAAATTTGAGTGAATCAACCTCACTTTCATTCTGGTCCAACTTCATGGTTTGTACGGCAACCATATTGTTGCTTGCTCTTTTGCCCTTGATTCTTTCTCCTGCTTATAGTGCACCCTACAAAACCCTTATGTCCAGGAGGATGGGCTCATTGGAATATTTTTGGTTCATGAAATAACGCCATTTACCTCCTGTCCAGAATTGAAGTTTTGCAAAACTTGCACTAACAAGTTTGTGATTTTCACAAACTAACCTCACCACCCTATTATTCATCTAAAGAGACCTCAATCTGGAAGATTTTACCACTCCAAGAAATGCCTAGGTGCCTGTGGCATTTTGTCAAACACCTTGAGGGCATGAACATCCTTGACATGACTTTGTCATTGCACTGTGACCTTGCACCTCTGGGAAAACTAACCTGTCCACTAAGCCTCTAGATGACTTTAACCTAGGTCTGTTAAACCCCAACATCACCCGAGACCTCTAGCATGCCCTGGCATTTTGTCAAGCACGTCCCGTGCGTGCTCTGGGCGCGAGCAGAGCACACGTTTTGCACGTGCCACGCCCGAGCCGCCGCGTCGCGCCCCTGGTTTTACCCTCACTGCAGAGCCGCGCCACACACTCTCCCTCTCACCAGAACACGCCAAGCAGCCCCTCACCACGTCTTCGGCAAGCTAGGAGCTACCCGCCACGGCCACCTGACAGCCCCTGCTCAGGTCGGCGCCGCCCGAGCCTCTCCCGCTCGCCACCTGCCCCCTGGAGCAGCGCGAGCTCATCCACATGCGTGTTCCCTAGCGCCTGTCGCCGCCACGTTGGCCCAACTACAGAATGGCGGTCGCCGACATTCTTATCCATGGTCGTCGCCGGAACCGCCATTGCCCGCCTATTTAAGAGGCCCCTAAGCACACCCCGTTCCCCAGGCAGCCTCAAATCACCCCCCTAGTTTCCCCGTGGCAACTAACCGACCCGGGGAGGTCTTCTTCCCCATCTCCGGCAACCGCAGCCGCCGCCACTGTCCCGGCCATTTCGGCGCCACCAGGGCCTCCCCCTCTCCACTCACTGCACCAACAACATCCTGAAGCACCCACGAGTCCATCCCCTGCTCGATTTTGGTCAGGGACCGCTGGAGCCAAAAGTCCACTCTGCCCGACAGCCACCGTCCGCTGCGGAGCTCGCCGCCGTCAGCTACGTCCACCCCAGAGACCAAAGCGACCACCGGAGTGACCACCTCGACCCCCCAAGCCTGCAGATGGCCTCGGTTTCTCGAGCAGTGTCACGGGCGAAAGATCGACGAGCCCCGTCGGCTTCAGACAGAGGAAGAGGAGGGAGGAGAGACTAGTCAAACCTAACCAGTGGGCCAGGCGGGCCCACTGTCAGTGACCCACGCGTGGTCCACGCTGGTTAAGTGGAGCCGTAAAATCGAAATACGCCTTCGACGTGGTCAATTCGAAATGTTTTTCTTTTTTCTATTTTATTTTAAGAACAGATTTTGACCAAAACTTTGACTGTCTATAACTTTTTAAATATAACTCCAAATCAATTGATTCTTTTTCCTACCTCTCAAAAATATTGTCTAGTTTATTTTAAGATTTATTTGAAAAAAATTCAGACAACTTTTTGGTACTGTTTTTGAAACTATATATTGATTCAAAAATATTTTAAATAGGATTTTTGGAGAGAGGAGAAAGCCTTCAAAGGTTTTGGAGTGCACCCTCCCTCCCCACAACTTGAAGGCAAGCATCATGAACCCCGGCATAATATTTTTGGTGTGTTAGTTGACACGGTTATAACACCACCTTACTTTGGAAAAACTCGTTATTTTATGTGGTGATACGATCATTTGCATGAATGCATATTAGTGATTTCCTTGCTGTTGGAAATGAATATACTTGTGATGGTAATCATCCTCATTTGCCTTGAATGCATGCCGGAAAGGAATCCAGGAAAGCCTCGGCCTTGGGTGTGACGCCCCCGATTCAATCGTACACTAATCATGCACGCAAACGTGTACGATCAAGATCAGGGACTCACGGGAAGATATCACAACACAACTCTAAAAACATAAATAAGTCATACAAGCATCATAATACAAGCCAGGGGCCTCGAGGGCTCGAATACAAGTGCTCGATCATAGGCGAGTCACCGAAGCAACAATATCTGAGTGAGACATAAGTTAAACAAGTTGCCATAAGATGGCTAGCACAAACCGGGATACTGATCGAAGAGGCGCAGCCTCCCGCTCGATCCTACTAAACTACTCCTGGTCGCCGCCGCCAGCCTTGCGTAGTAGTAGGCACCTCCAGTCAATAGTAGTCGCCGCCGACGGTGGCGTCGCTCTGGTTTCCAACATCTGGTTGCGACAACCGTAAAGAAAGGAAAGGGGAAAAGGGGAGAAAGCAACCGTGAGTACTCATCCAAAGTACTACGCAAGCAAGGAGCTACACTACATATGCATGGGTATATGTGTAAGGAGGCCATATCGGTGGACCGAACTGCAGAATGCCGTAATAAGAGGGGGATAGCTAATCACGCCGAAGACTACGCCACAGCAGCCTCCGTCTTGCAAAGATGTAGAAGAGAGTAGATTGAAGTCCTCCAAGTAGCATCTCCCAAGAGCATCTCCAAGTAGCATCTCCAAGAGCATCGCATAGCATAATCCTACCCGGCGATCCTCCTCGTCGCCTGTTAGAGAGCGATCACCGGGTTGTATCCGCACTTGGAAGGGTGTGTTTTATTAAGTATCCGGTTCTAGTTGTCATAAGGTCAAGGTACAACTCCGGTCGCCCTTTTACCGAGGGACACGGCTATTCAATAGATTAACTTCCTGCAGGGTGCACCACATAACCCAACACGCTTGATCCCATTTGGCGGACACACTTTCTCGGTCATGCCCGCCTCGGAAGATCAACACGTCGCAGCCCCACCTAGGCACAACAGAGAGGTCAAGACGCCGGTCTAAACCTAAGCGCCAGTGGGTCAGGCCCATCGCCTGAAACACACTGCACGTTATGTCTGTGGCGGAAGCGAACTAGCCCCCTAATACAAGCGCAGGCTTACGTTCCAATCCGGCGCGCGCCGCTCAGTTGCTGACGTCAAGAAGGCTTCGGCTGATACCACGACGTCGGGATACCCATAACTACTCCCACGTAGATGGTTAGTGCGTATAGACCAAATGGCCAGACTCAGATCAAATACCAAGATCTCGTTAAGCGTGTTATTATGAAGCAATCGCGGACACCGATCAGGGCCAGGCCCACCTCTCTCCTAGGTGGTCTCAACCTGCCTGCCGCTCCGCCACAAAGATCCACACAGAGGGCCGTCGGGCAAAGGTCCTTTCAGCCCCAATCCGTGAATCACTCATGGGTACTCTTCGAAAGGACCCGACTTTAGTCACCATCTGTAGTATGTATGTATGTATAGTATATACCCATGATCACCTCCCGAGTGATCACGGCCCAATAGTATAGCAAGGCAGACTGACAAGAATGTAGGGCCAATGATGATAAACTAGCACCCTATACTATGTATTTAGGATTGCAGGTAAGGTATCAACAGATGTAGCAACAATGTCAGGCTATGCATCAGAATAGGATTATCGAAAAGCAGTAACATGCTACACTACTCTAATGCAAGCAGTATAGAGGAGAATAGGCGATATCTGGTGATCAAGGGGGCTTGCCTGGTTGCTCGCAAGAGAGAGGGTTGTCAACTCCGTAGTCGTACTGGGCAGCAGCAGCGTCGGTCTCGTAGTCTACCAGAGAGAAGAGGGGGAAGAAACAATGAATACAATGCAAACAGATGCATATCGATGCATGACAAGACAAGTAACGATGCTAGGTGTGCCCAATCGCGGTAGTAGGTGATACCGACGAAGGGGGAAACATCCGGGAAAGTATTCCCGGTGTTCCGCGTTTTCGGACTGGTGAACCGGAGGGGGAAAGTTGCGTGTTCGATATGTTAGGGGTGTGTGGTGGATGAACGGGCTGCGTATCCGGGTTTGTCTCGTCGTTCTGAGCAACTTTCATGTAGAAAACATTTTCATCCGAGTTACGGATTAAAAGATATGATTTTTCTAAAGATTAAATCATTTTCTGATTTATTTTAAAAGCAGAAAAGGTTTATTGCGTCAGCAGTGACGTCAGCACTGCGTCAGCTCTGCTGACTAGTCAAACTGACAGGTGGGACCCACCTGTCAGCCTCTCTGTCTAACAGAGGCTTAACTAAACTAACAGGGTTAGTTAGGGCGCGTGGGCCCCAGCAGTCAGTGACTAGTTAGTACTAATTAACTAACTAATTTAACTAATGTTTTTATTAACTAATTTAATTAATTAGCAGTTTAATTATTTGTTTTTATTCTTTTATGGCATGGGGCCCGCATGTCGCTGCCACTGGCTGCTCAGTCGACGCTGACCGGTCAACCCACCAACGGGCCCCCATGGCTCACCGGCAAGGACCTGTGGGTGTCCCCAAGTGTGCCACGTCGGCGGCCGGCGCCGGAGTTGCTCCGGTGGCCTCCCGCGGCGAAGCTCGCCGAACGCCGGAACTTCGCCACGGGCACCGTTTGGCGTTCTTCTTATGCGTTGAACGCGGTCGATGTTCTTGTCGAGTGGTGGCGATGGCGGCGGACTTGGCGGAATCGCCGCCCGGCGATGAGCGAGGGCGGCGGCGCGCTGGTGGTCGACGGAAACGGCACTCGGTGGCTCAATTGGGCGCTGCTAGGCTCGTTCGACGCTGGAAAAGCGGCGCACCCAACTGCGCCTTAGCTCGGCGAGGTGGGTTACAACGTCGACGGCGTCGGCGCGCGCGGACGGCCGAACGGCGTTAGCGGGACCGGCTACGGATTCGGGCGAGCAAATGGAGAGGGAAGGAGGTGGGCGCTCCGAGCGCACACACGAAGGCCCTTAGTGGGTTTAGTAGCAGCAGAACGTCGTCGGGAAGAAGAGGATCGCCGGCGGCCGCCGAGGAAGAAGACGAGGGGGCAGCGTTCGTGGGCGTCCCGCGTCCTGCGTCTTACGTGGAGGCGAGCGAGGGAGGCGGAGCGAGCGGACGCGTCGGCGAGGGCTTGAGGTCGCGGCGTCATGAGTACTACGGGCGGCGAGGCCATGGTGGCGCGTGGCCATGGGGGAACGAGGGGGAGCGCGGGATCTGAGAGGGGGGGCGACAGAACCGAGGGGAGGGGGGCGAATGGGAGGAGGGACCGAGGAGGCGGCGTCGGCGCCCTTATCCTCCTCGGCGCCGGGCCCGAGCTGGTGCGGCGGGGGCGCCTGTTCGACCCGGTCGGGGAACAGGGAAGGGGCGCGGTGGGGGAGCTGGGCCGGCTGGGCCGGCCAAGCTGGCTGCGGGCCAGAGGGGTTGGGCGGCCTGGTCCAGGGGACTTCCCCTTTTTTTGTTTCTTTTGTAATTTCTTTATTTTATTTATTTTCCCTTTTCTGTTTTATTTAGTTTTAGGGCATTTAGTCATTTTACAAAAAGGTGTTTGCTTCACCATAATTACCAGTGCAATATTTGGCAACCCCCGAACATTTTTGTTTTAATTTTTGAAAACTTTTGTTGTTTGCCAAATTTTGAATTTGAATTTGCAATGATTTTGAACTACCACTTGATTAGCAACAGTAACTCAGATGACATGGCATCATTAGAAGAGTTTTACTGTAGCCTAATTATCCGGGCGTTACAAATCTCCTCCACTACAAGAAATCTCGTCCCGAGATTTAGGAGGTAGAAGGAAACAGTCTGAGGTATTCTTCACAGAGCGATCCTCGCGCTCCCAAGTGGCTTCATCTTCAGAATGGTGCGACCACTGGACTTTGAGGAACTTGATCGCCTTCTGGCGTGTGCGGCGTTCAGCCTGGTCGAGAATGCGGACCGGATGCTCTTTATAGGAGAGATCCTGTTGCAATTCGAGCACTTCATGATCCACTCCTCGGATTGGGTCCTTGAAGCAACGGCGGAGTTGTGACACGTGGAACACATCGTGAACCTGAGAAAGGTTCGGTGGAAGCTCCAGTTGATATGCCACTTTTCCACGTCTTTCGAGAATAGTGAATGGGCCAATATAGCGAGGAGCTAGCTTGCCCTTGATCCCGAAGCGGTGAGCACCCTTCATTGGTGTGACTCGAAGATAAGCCTTTTCGCCAGGTTGATAGACCATGTCCTTATGTTTACGGTCATAGTTACTCTTTTGGCGTGACTGAGCAGTCTTGAGATTCTCGCGAATAATGCGGACTTGTTCTTCGGCATGTTGGATAATATCCGGACCAAAGAGTGGACGTTCCCCAGTTTCTGACCAGTTCAAAGGGGTTCGACACTTTCGTCCATATAACACTTCGAAGGGGGCCATCTTCAGACTAGCTTGATAGCTATTATTATAAGAGAACTCAGCATACGGGAGAGATTCCTCCCATTTCTTGCCGAAGGAAATAACACAAGCTCGAAGCATGTCTTCGAGAACTTGGTTGACACGTTCAACCTGCCCTTGCGACTGAGGATGAAAAGCAGTGCTGAAAGACAGATGAGTGCCCATAGCTTCTTGGAAACTTGACCAGAATCTTGAAGTGAATAAGCTGCCACGGTCCGAACTGATTACCAATGGAATACCGTGAAGCGAGACAATTCGACATGTAGAGGTTTGCCACCGACTAGCGATGATCGCTTTCCTTGACAGCCGAAAATGCGCAACTTTAGAAAGCGGTCAATGATGACAAGAATAGCATCATTACCTTTTTGCGATTTGGGAAATCCAAAGGATTAAGTCCATTTCAACATGGTCCCATTTCCATTCGGGAATAGAGATAGGTTGCAAAGTTCCAGCAGGGCCTTTGATGTTCTGCTTTGATACGACGGCAAACGCCACACTCAAAGAACATAGCGAGCAATGTCTTGCTTCATGTTAGACCACGGAATCTCGGATTTAATGTCTTGGTACATCTTTGTACTACCAGGATGGATACATAGAGGCGTATCATGAGCTTCTTTCATAACCTTCGGGGCATATCCAGGTTTTCCCTCTTACTCGAACTACTAGGCGACCTTTGAAGAATAAGGTGCCATCATCGACAATAATGAAGAATGAGGGCTTTCCTTCTTTGAGTTCAAGGCTAATCTTGTGGACTTCATCGTCACATTTCGCATCCATTTGATGGTGTCCACAAGATCTGGTTTCGCAACTGGGTATTGAGAGAACCCTTGGGAACAACATGGAGGTTCATCTTGCGAAACTCCTTAGGAGGGGGAGCGAGCGCACCCGGAGGAACAATATGGAGGTTCAGCTTTCGAAATTCTTCAACAAGTGAGGGCTGAACCTTGTGAATCTGGAGGTGGTTGCAGTAAGACTTGCGGCTCAAGGCATCAGCCATTACATTAGCCTTGCCTGGTGTATAGGAAATACCCACGTCAAAGTCTGCAACAATCTCCATCCATCTCTGCTGGCGGAGGTTCAGGTCCGGCTGAGTAAACAGATACTTCAGACTTTGGTGGTCAGTGAAGATCTCGCAACGATTACCGAGAAGGTAATGTCGCCACTGCTTCAGTGCATGAATGACAAAGAAGAAGCTCGAGGTCGTGAACTGGTAGTTCTCTTCGTGAGGGCGCAATTGCCGAGAGGCATAAGCTATAACTTTGCGGTCTTGCATTAGGACACAGCCTAATCCTTGACGGAAGCGTCGCGAGAAATGACGAAGTCCTTCTTAGTATCGAGGAGCTAGTATCAGCGTAAGTCAACTTGTCTTTGAGTGCTCGGAAACTTTCCCCGACATTTATCTCGTCCATTGGAACTTGACGCCTTATGCAACAAAGTTAGTCGAGGGCCCAGCAATCTTGGAGAAGTTCTCGGCGAATCGACGGCAATAGTCAAGGCGAGACCGAGAAAACTTCTGACTTGCTTGACATTTTTCGGAGGAGTCCAATCGAGAATAGCCTGAACTCGTTCAGGGTTAACGGCAATACCATCCTTAGAGATGACATGTCCAAGATAGGTTACTTCGGGAAGCCAGAATTCACACTTGGAGAACTTGGCATAGAGTTGATGCTCTCTAAGCTTTTCCAGAACAAGACGAAGATGTTCAGCATGTTCTTCTTCGTTCTTGGAATATACAAGGATATCATCCAGATAAACCACGACAAATTTGTCGAGGTATTCCATAAAGATATAGTTCATTAGACGAGAGAAGGTGGCTGGAGCATTGGTTAATCCAAAAGACATGACGGTGTACTCGTATGAACCATAGCGAGTCACAAATGCGGTCTTCGGGATATCTTCTTCACGAACACGGATCTGGTGGTAACCCAACCTCAAGTCGAGTTTAGAGAATACCGACGAACCAGCCGCTTGATCATATAGATCATTGATCCGAGGAAGAGGATACTTATTCGAATGGTAGCTTGGTTAATAGGACGGTAGTCTTGAACCAATCGGTTTGTCCCATCCTTCTTCTTGACAAAGAGGGAAGGTGCTCCCAAGGAGAGCAACTTGGGCTAATGAAACCACTTTGAAGAGATTTATCGATTTCCTCCTTAAGCTCGAGGAGTTCATGCGCGCGGCATCTTGTAGGGTCGCCATTATAGGAGTGGTGCCGGTTTCAAGTCGATGACGAATTCGACAGCTCTAGCAGGGGAATCCTCGAAGTTCTTCAGAAAGACGCCGAGGAAGTCACGCACGACGGGAATGTTTTCAATGCCCTCGAGTGGTGCGGCGTTCAATGCATTCAATGCATAGAGCCTTGCCTCGGCATTTTGCACCAGGTGAGCTTGGTATGTAACTATTTCATCTGAAGGGTGTAGTAGATGGACGGTCTTAGTGGCGCAAACGATAGAAGCAGTATGCGCCTTTAACCAATCCATTCCCAGAATGAGGTCAATGTTAGACGACTTCAGGATAATGGGCGAGGCGTGAAATTCCAATCCTTCGATTTCCACAGGGACGTCGATGCCAACCATGGAGGTCTGACATTGTCCCGCGGGGGTTTTTACCACTACCGAAGTGTTCATCTGCTCACATTTAGCGTCGTGCTTGTATGCAAAATCTTCTGACATGAATGAATGCGATGCACCTGTATCAAATAAAACGGATGCTGGTACTGAATTTACGAGGAGTGTACCCATCACAGTAGCAGGCTGGTCTTGAGCTTCGTTTAGATCAACGTGGTTGGCATGAACACGACCATATGACTTGGCATTGTTGTTACGGGGCTGGATGTTTCCACGGCCAGTTGCTGGAAGGGCTAGTTGATTCTGATTCTGGTTGCATTCCCTAGCACGGTGCCCTGGTTGACCACAGTTGTAGCACAGACCATTATTGGGAGTGGGAACAGGAGCTCGTGGTGGTGGAGCTGGAAGTCTTGGCTGCCTAGATGGTGCAGTAGGCAGACGAGGTGCAGCATAAGACTGCCTTGGGGCAGGTGCATTTGGACGGTACATGTTGTTCGGGATCCAAACCTTACGCTTCTGCGAGGGCGGGCCCGAAGATGAGCCCGTGTCACGGTTGCGCCTCTGAGAGCTCTGGTGTTCCTGCAAACCAGTCTCGACATTGATGGCCTTGTTCACCAAGGTGGCGAAATCGGCAAAGTCATGCACTAGAAGTGCGATCTTGATGTCGCTTGAAGGCCGCCACGAACTTCTCCCGTCTGCGTGCATCGCTGGCAATGTCTTCTTCAAAGATAGCGGACAAGTCCGTAAACTCCGCCGATAAGCTTCCACGGTTTTGTTGCCACGGGTGAGGTTATGGAACTCACGCTTCTTCCTATCCATGATCCCCTAAGGAATGAAGCGGGCACGGAAGGCAGCTTGAAAGTCTGGCCAGGTGATGATTGTCTCAATGGGCAGAGTACGCCTGTGGCTGTCCCACCATTGAGCTGCGGGTCCCTTCAGAAAGAAGGAAGCAAAGGTGACATAGCGGGCAGGGGCTACTTCAGCAGACTCCATCTCATAGGTGATGTCACGGAGCCGACCATCAAGATCCAAATGGCTGAGTTGAGCTGCGGTACAGCTTGGGTTGAGGCGCATGAAACTCTGTAGAGTCACTTGGCCTGGCTGCTCGCTCATATTGGGGCGAGGAACTGAGCCATCACATTCTCCATGAACTGGCGATTCATCTCAAGCTGTTGGATCATACCAGCCATGTACTCGGTGGGGTGGGAAGTTGTCGCCACGACCACGACCAGCTGGTCTAACCATCCCGCTAATATATAACAGGGTAGTTCAGATTGAGAATTTGCATAGACAAGAATCATTTATGATGAAACATGCATTATGAAAGGGGCACGACAGATACCACATAGTAGTCGGCACAACTTACAAAAGGGTCGGACATAGAGTTCAAGACACGAGTTCAAGACATAGACTAAGTCATCATAGGCGGCACGCAGAGCTCGCGCGAATGCAACTAATACTAATAAGTAAGACTACATCAGTCCCGTGGAGGTGTCAGGAGGTAGTCGAGTCTGACAACCGTAGTGAGGCAACGGATAGTCCTCGTCGCCGCACTGGGGCCGTGGATACTCGTGTGGAACCCGACGCCAGTGGCGAAGAGGACCAAGTGCGGAGAGTAGCCTCCCACCTCGCCAACCGACACCGCCGGGCATCACGGTCCCGGCTGGGTAGATCGCAGAACGCGTAGCTGTCTAGATAGAACAAAGGGGTGCAACAGCGTCGAGCCTCAGAAGGTGCCGACGAGTGGTGTACAACTCGTGGCGAAGAGCTCGTTAGCCGGTCCAACCCATCGCGATGCGTAACCAGTCTCGATGGTGGAAGGGCTCTCGAGTGACGGTGGAGTAGGCAGCAGCAGTAGTATCCTCCGCACCAACATCGGATGCGATAGCAATGTGCCCGAAAGGGGAAGTGTCCAACGCTCGATACTCCCCACGAAGACGTGTTAGAGCAGCATAGGCAGCATCGTAACGCCATCTCGATGGTCACTCCAACACCATGAGCGGTGTGCAGACGGTAGTGGAGTTATACTCCCGAGAGTAGAGGTGGACGATGGCACGGCATCGCTCCTGGTTAAAGTCCCGTACTCCTCATAGACGGTGTACTCGGGGTGCCGCCGATAACCCGATAGGTCATCATCTCAGCTAGCACGGCAGGTGATCCCGAGGCACCAATGGTCGCCGTGTGGCGCATTTACCTGCCTCGTGGGTTCCATCTGAAAACAAAGATGTTTCAAAGGAGTCAAATGACAATGTGGGTACTAATCAAAATACTATCCTACGTATAACTATGGCTTATCCAACTTTGGGGTGAACGAGGTAACGGATCCTAATGCTAGAGTTAGTAAATTGCTTAACCCGAGTAGAAGAGAGTTCGAGTCCCGAGTAAAGGTCGAGAAGTAAAAGATCCTAGTACCACCCAATGGCGACGTGGGCCCGTAAGGCTCATAGCCAAGTTAGTAAAAGTTTTGTAGTGACTAGACTCGACTTCGGCCAAGGAGTGTGGAAGGGGGATTCCTACAGCAATGGGCTCGATATTAACTTGTGACGCCCCGATTCAATCGTACACTAATCATGCACGCAAACGCGTACGATCAAGATCGTGGACTCACGGAAGATATCACAACACAACTCTAAAAACATAAATAAGTCATACAAGCATCATAATACAAGCCAGGGGCCTCGAGGGCTCGAATACAAGTGCTCGATCATAGACGAAGTCGTGAAGCAACAATATCTGAGTACGGACATAAGTTAAACAACTTGCCATAAGATGGCTAGCACAAACCGGATACAGATCGAAGAGGCGCAGCCTCCTGCCTCGATCCTCCTAAACTACTCCCGGTCGCCGCCGTGCACCCGCACGTAGTAGTAGGCACCTCCAGTAGTAGTCGCCGCCGACGGTGGCGTCGCTCTGGTTCCCAACATCTGGTTGCGACAACCGTAAAGAAAGGAAAGGGGAAAAGGGGAGAAAGCAACCGTGAGTACTCATCCAAAGTACTGCAAGCAAGGAGCTACACTACATATGCATGGGTATATGTGTAAGGAGGCCATATCGGTGGACTGAATGCAGAATGCCGTAATAAGAGGGGATAGCTAATCCTCGTCAAGACTACGCTCGCAGCCTCCGCCTTGCAAAGATGTAGAAGAGAGTAGATTGAAGTCCTCCAAGTAGCATCTCCCAAGAGCATCTCCAAGTAGCATCTCCAAGAGCATCGCATAGCATAATCCTACCCGCGATCCCTCCTCGCCGCCTACAGAGAGCGATCACCGGGTTGTATCCGCACTTGGAAGGGTGTGTTTTATTAAGTATCCGGTTCTAGTTGTCATAAGGTCAAGGTACAACTCCGGTCGCCCTTTTACCGAGGGACACGGCTATTCAATAGATTAACTTCCCTGCAGGGTGCACCACATAACCCAACACGCTTGATCCCATTTGGCCGACACACTTTCTCGGGTCATGCCCGCCCTCGGAAGATCAACACGCCGCAGCCCCACCTAGGCACAACAGAGAGGTCACGCCGGTCTAAACCTAAGCGCCGCAGGGTCCGGGCCCATCGCCCGAGCACACTCAAGACGCTATGACGCTGGCCGAAGCGTAACTAGCCCCTAATACAAGCGCAGCTTACGCCCAATCCGCCGCCGCCGCCGCTTGTTGACGTCAAGAAGGCTTCGGCTGATACCACGACGCCGGGATACCCATAACTACTCCCACGTAGATGGTTAGTGCGTATAGACCAAATGGCTAGACTCAGATCAAATACCAAGATCTCGTTAAGCGTGTTATTATGAAGCAATCGCGACACCGATCAGGGCCAGCCCACCTCTCTCCTAGGTGGTCTCAACCTGCCTGCCGCTCCGCCACAAAGATCCACACAGAGGGTCACGGGACAAAGGTCCTTTCAGCCCCCAATCTGTGAATCACTCATGGGTACTCTTCGAGCGCACCCGACTTTAGTCACCATCTGTAGTATGTATGTATGTATAGTATATACCCGTGATCACCTCCCGAGTGATCACGCCCAATAGTATAGCAAGGCGATCGACAAGAATGTAGGGCCAATGATGATAAACTAGCACCCTATACTATGTATTTAGGATTGCGTAAGGTATCAACAGATGTAGCAACAATGTCGCTATGCATCGTAATAGGATTATCGAAAAGCAAGAACATGCTACACTACTCTAATGCAAGCAAGATAGAGGAGAATAGGCGATATCCGGTGATCAAGGGGGCTTGCTGGTTGCTCTGGCAAGAGAGAGGGTCGCCAACTCCGTAGTCGTCTTGGCAGCAGCAGCGTCGGTCTCGTAGTCTACCGAGAGAAGAGGGGAAGAAACAATGAATACAATGCAAACAGATGCATATCGATGCATGACAAGACAAGTAACGATGCTAGGTGTGCCTAATCGCGTAGTAGGTGATACCGACGAGGGGGAAACATCCGGAAAGTATTCCTGTTCCGAGTTTTGACCGTGAACCGGAGGGGGAAAGTTGCGTGTTCGATATGTTAGGGGTGTGTGGTGGATGAACGGGCTGCGATCCGGGTTTGTCTCGCTGCTCGAGCAACTTTCATGTAGAAAACATTTTCATCCGAAAGTTACGGATTAAAAGATATGATTTTTCTAAAGATTAAATCATTTTCGATTTATTTTAAAAGCGTAAAAGGTTTATTGCGTCGGCAGATGGACGCCAAGATCGCGTCAGCTCTGCCGACTAGTCAAACCGACAGTGGGACCCACTGCCACCTCTCTCTCTAACAGAGGCTTAACTAAACTAACGAGGTTAGTTAGGCGCGTGGGCCCCAAAGCGATGACTAGTTAGTACTAATTAACTAACTAATTTAACTAATGTTTTTATTAACTAATTTAATTAATTAGCAGTTTAATTATTTGTTTTTATTCTTTTATGGCATGGGGCCCGCATGTCGATGCCATCGGGCTGCCCGGTCGGCCACGCTGACCGGTCAACCCACCAACGGGCCCCATGGTTCACCGGCAAGGACCTGTGGGTGTCCCAGTGTGCCACGTCGGCGGCCGGCGCCGGAGTTGCTCCGGTGGCCTCCCGCGGCGACGAGCTCGCCGGAAACGCTCGGAACTTCGCTACGGGGCACCGTTTCGCGTGGTTCTTATTGCGTTCGAACGCGGTCGATGTTGCGCGTCGAGTGGTGGCGATGCGCGCCGGACTTGGCGGAATCGCCGCCATGGCGAGCAGAGGGCGGCGGCGCAGACTGGTGGTCGACGGAAACGGCAGACGGTGGCTCAATTCGGGCGCAGCTAGGCTCGTTCGACGCTGAAAAGCGGCGCACCTGCGCGCCTTAGCTCGAAGCGGGTGGGTTACAACGTCGACGCGTCGGCGCGGCGGACGGCCGAACGGCGTTAAGCGGGACCGGCTACGAGGCTCGGCGAGAGCAAATGGAGAGGGGAAGGAGGTGGGGCGCCACCTTGCGGCACACGAAGGCCCTTAGTGGGTTTAGTAGCAGCAGAACGCCGTCGGGA
The DNA here is from genome assembly GCA_021437245.1 of Aegilops speltoides. NCBI lineage: Eukaryota > Viridiplantae > Streptophyta > Magnoliopsida > Poales > Poaceae > Aegilops > Aegilops speltoides. The sequence goes on from CM038142.1 coordinate 210,351,039, forward strand.
AGAAGAGGACGCCGCGCCGCCGAGGAAGAAGACGAGGGGGCAGCGTTCGTGGGCGTCCGCGCCCTGCGTCTTGACGTGGAGGCGAGCCGAGGGAGGCGGAGCGAGCGACGCGTCGGCAGGGCTTGAGGTCGCGGCCGCCGCATGAGTACTACGGGCGGCGAGGCCATGGTGGTGTGCGATGGCCGCGGGGAACGAGGGGAGGCGGATCTGAGAGAGGGGGGCGCAGAACCGAGGGGAGTGGGGGCGAATGGGAGGAGGGACCGAGGAGGCGCGGGCGTCGGCGCCTTATCCTCCTCGGCCTTGGCTGGTCTGGTGCGGGGGACGCGCCTGTTCCGACCCGGCCGGGGAACAGGGGAAGGGGCGCGTGATGGGAGCTGGGCGGCTGGGCCGGCCAAGCTGGTCTTGAGCCGAGGGGTTAGGCGGCCGGTCGAGGGACTTCCCCTTTTTTTTGTTTCTTTTGTAATTTCTTTATTTTATTTATTTTCCTTTTCTGCTTTTATTTAGTTTTAGGGCATTTAGTCATTTTACAAAAAGGTGTTTGCTTCACCATAATTACCAGTGCAATATTTGGCAACCCCCGAACATTTTTGTTTTAATTTTTGAAAACTTTTGTTGTTTGCCAAATTTTGAATTTGAATTTGCAATGATTTTGAACTACCACTTGATTAGCAACAGTAACTCAGATGACATGGCATCATTAGAAGAGTTTTACTGTAGCCTAATTATCCGGGCATTACATTGGGTAGGCGTGAGCTTGTCGCTGGTCTCCGTCGGGACAGTTATGTCCGGTATGGCATAGTAAGGTATAATGAGTGTTGATTTTGTTGGTTGAAATATATTTGTTATACATGTCATGCAGAGAATTTATAAACCTCCTGAGTCGACCATAGATCGAGTCTTGTTCCAGTAACCCCCATACATGCCTCGTACTACCACTTGTCCCTGCCGCAGGTAGGGTATGGTTCAGTAAGTCGTCAACCCCTTTCAAGCACACACCGTACAAAGAGACCATGGTGGAAGATACCAGTTGTAGCCGTAGGCGGCAGCCACCGTCCGGGGCATGGGTGTTTCGATTGGGGCCGAGAGGGGAGGCCACCCCTTAGAGCGCGCGATATAAATTTGATCCCATGCTACGCGAGGTTGTAGCCTCCCCACTTAGAGTTTTGCTTGACAGGTGTTGTGGGTGATTCCAGACACCGGTGAGTTAAGCTGGTGTGTGCAAGTCAGGTGTGTTTTCCATTAAAAGACCATAGACAGAATTAGTCCCGATGGACTAAAGGAATCCGTTGCTAGCGGGTAAAGAGTACACCCTCTGCAGAGATTAAATCTATTCGAATAGCCGTGTCCATGGTTAAGGATTATAGTCTGGGATGGGTCAAGGTTTGGTCTTAGTGTCGGTCTTCGGAGGAGAAATTGTTAAACCAGAACTTGGATTGTGACTTGTGACTTGTGATGATTATGATTATTATTATTATGGACTAACCCATTATATCATTGAATATCCTCGACGGTTCTACCTCCGGATATTCATTGTGATTATTTATTTTATAAGCCCTTTATGTGGTGTCATTTGACGCCTCGATCGTGGCATTGCTTGTTATTTATTTATATAAGCCCTTTATGTGGTGTCGCTGAGATGCCCGACTGTGGCATTTCTTGTTATTTATTTACTTTATAAGCCCTTTATGTGGTGTCGCTGAGACGCCCGACTGTGGCATTGCTTGTTATTTATTTACTTTATAATCCCTATATGTGGTGTCGCTGAGACGCCCGACTATGGCATTGCTTGTTATTTATTTACTTTATAAGCCCTTTATGTGGTGTCGCTGGGACGCCCCACTGTGGCATTGCTTATTATTTATTTGCTTTAGAAGCCTTTTATGTGGTGTCGCACAGACGCCCGACTGCGGCACTTTATTTCCACTCCATTATTGCTTATTCGTGTTGCATATAAATAACCTGCTTGCATGCATAAAAGATTTTTTATTTATGACTGAGGACGTGATCATAGAGTATTTCAAGTGCATGATTATCATTTATATTATACCCGTGTTCAAAATGTTTGCGAGTACATTCAAAGTACTCACTGGCTTGTCCCTGGCTATTGTCTTGGCTAGACTTCTTGCATGGAGAGGAGCGTTGCGATGACAGCCCCTAAACTAAGCAACGGTGATAGCAGCCTCACGAAGATAGGAGTTAACACGGTCACTGTTCTGTTGGAAATGGAGTCCCATAGACACCGATGATTCACAGACTGCTTTCGCCATCAGCCACTAGAAACCATTTGTTGTACTCACAGGCCAGAATGGTCTTGTACTACATATTTTGTATTTTGCTTGGAATTTCTATATCAAGTTGGTGCCTCATCAGCTAACAGTAATCCTGGGGCTGGTGAGCACAACAGCCATTTTCTGGAAATTAATACCCGGAAAACCCGGTCGCGACAAGCCTCTGGTTTATATAGATACCAGAGGGATCTAGGGTTGTACAGAGTCGGTTACATAGGATGGAAAGTATGTGATCCGAATGCCAAGCTTGCCATCCACGCCAAGGAGATTCCTATCCGGACACGGGGAAGGTTCCTCTATCTTGTATCTTCATGGCCCATCAGTCCGGCCCACGTCACATAGCACGGACGCCCGAGGACCCCTTAGTCCAGGACTCCCTCAGTAGCCCCTGAACCAGGCTTCAATGACGATGTATCTAGCGCGCAGATTGTCTTCGGCATTGCAAGGTGGTTTCCCATTTCCAAATACTCCAACATAGTTTTCTGCACACAAGAGTTGTGTCCGGCCTTGCTTAACATGCACAACCATAAGCTGTAAAAAGTAACAATACTTAAAAATAAGTCACGTCAATGGGCCACTCCTTCGGCGAGACATTATGTTCTAGCCTTTATAATTATTCTGAACCATTTTACAACCTCGTTTTGTATTTCGAGGTGCAACCAGTGACACGTCATGTCGAAACAGAGATCATGTCCCCCTATTACGGGATTCTCATCAATAGGGGTTTTGGTAATCCAACCACGCCGTTCACACGTCCCCTTGGGAATAGGCGAGATTTAAGGCTTGTGAGGGGGCACTTGATATTTGATGCCCCTATAAGAGGACAAAAGACCCATCTGTCCACCTCACGCCTTCTCCTTCCTTTGCATTTCAATCTCCCCGAGCTCCAGCGCCCAAGTTCCAAACTTTTCCTTCCACCCAACTTCTCTAGCAATGGCCAGATCTGGCTTTCAAGGCAAGTGGATGGCCTCCTCTGTAACGGAGAAGAACACCAAGATCAACGGGTGGCGAGGTACCTGACGGCGGAGATAAAACATAGGCTTCCGACCCCAGGGCAGATCATCCCCACCGGAGCCCGGCGAAAGGGTGGTTTTTGTCCCCCACTTCCTCCAAGGGCTCAGATTCTCCCTTCACCCCTTTGTCCTATGTCTTATGTACTACTACGGGCTGGATTTCCACAATCTGGCCCCGAATTCGTTCCTCCACATCTTGGCGTTTATCGTCATGTGCAAAGCATTCCTCCGCGTCCCTCCACAGTTCAGCTTATGGCTCAAGGTTTTTAATATGAAGCCAAAGGTCGTCGAAGGCCAAAACACCGAGTATGGCGGCCCCATAGTGAGCAAGCTCAACAAGGTTACCTGGCCCAAAGGAAGATTTGTAGACACCGTTAAGGTGTGGTAGCAGGAGTGGTTCTATATCACTGAACCCCGCGACACTAAGTGGGCCGCTGCTCCTGCCTTCAAATCCGCACCTCCACTGCGGCTCACGTCCTGGACCAACAATGGCCTATATTGGGGGTCCCCCAACAAAGTATTGATGCTGCAATAGCGTGTCAAGAGCATGATAGACAAGGACATCACCCTAGCTGATGTGATCCAGGTGATGCTCATCCACTGAGCTCTCCCTTGCCAATGACGGCCTCTCAAGATGTGGGAGTTCTATCCGGAGGGGGCACGAATTCTATATCACTTCTACGGCACGACACACAAGAAGATCTGGAAGCTGCTTTTTAAGAAGCAAAAGACGTGGCCTTTGACGTCCGGTGACACCGGCCCCGATTGTAACAATCCGGCATCCTCAGTAAGTATCATGCTGCCGAAGACTACTTAACTTGTCAGTCTTAGGGAGGGGCCCTTAAAAATTCCATCTCTTGAATAGGACTAAATAAAGAAGGCTGGGTGGATTAAGTGTCCGGCCTCACTCCCTGAAAACCCAGCCGATCCTCTGTTAATGAAGATGCTGGTCCCGGCGCCCAATCAGGCGCTGACGAAGAAGGACAATAAGAAGAAGGCCAAGGAGGCCCAAGGCGACCTCGATCCCGAAGAGACTTCGGGCGCCGTGTCTGGAGAAACCGAAGCTCCTTCCTCTGATGAGGAAGATGAAGACGAGGATGACAAGGAGGAAGAGGAGGAGGAGGAGGAAGCAGAGAACCCTCTTCCCAAGGGGGAATAGAAAGTGGGGTCCATAGATCCGGAGCATGGGGCGCCCAAGAGGGGAAGGGTACCCCTTTCTCATAACTCGGATTCGGGCACCGAAGCCATTCCCAAGCACCGCTCCCGCACCAAGCCCCTCGCCGAATCGTGAGTACTTTCAGATGCCTCGTTCATATCTAATCCTCTTTGTAGATTACGAGAATAATGTCAAATTTTATGTTGCAGTCCGGCCCGTAACATTCCTCAAGGGTCATCTTCATCGGGGGATCTTTCACCGGACAAGATGGAGAGCGGGACGCCTCCACGGGCTTCCTCGCCTCCTAGGGCGGACGATCCCGAGGTGTCATCCCAAAGGATTTCTCTGGTCCCCAGAGAAGTGCGGGGGACGACCAATGTGGCCCCAGAGGCTGCCGAAGACATGGGGGGCACAAACCCTATGGAGACTGGCCATGGGGGTCCTGGGTGATCGGACCGTCAGCCGGATATTGTTCCAGAGACCCTACAGTCCTGGAATCAGATCGGCAGTCCCCTCTGCAAGAGGAGGGACGGCGACCTCTACCAATACAGAGGCGTCAAACAAACTTATGGATGCACTGCAAGGTGCATCCGTCTTGGAGGAGCATCGTACCTTAATGGGTATGGTGGTTGAAAAAGTTTAGTCCGCTAAGAGCGGACAGGATGAAGCCTTCACGAGCCTACTAACAGGCTTCGAGGTATGCAATGTAATGTCTTTTAGCCGCTTTTCATAACAAATCCATCTATTTATAGATAGTAGCCCCTGAGACTTTGTTTGGCCAACGAAGGAAGGCGAACAAATGGTTTGTAGGTACCCACAGTAAATAACATTTTTAGCCCTTTTGATAATCATCAGGCTTCACCATTAGTGGTGAGCGCTCAGGCTGCCAAACTTTCCGAACTCAAGCGAAAGCTGCAGCTAGTTGATGAGGACAACATCCGGATTAACAAATGGTCGACAAATCGCAAGGTTTGTTTCAAGTGCTCCATATTCCACCAAGTTAGTATTGCAAATGCTAGATTAAGGCTCACACGCCATTATACGCATAATGGCAGATGGCGCTGTGGAGGTTGAGACCCTCAAAGTCACCTTGCCCGCACAAAGGAGCAGGCAAGGGTGAGCAATGCGGCCGCTAAGAAAGCGGCTGCCGATTTGAAGAAGGAACAAGCCACACGGAGCCAGTTCGAGGAGCGTGCATCCAAGATTGAGCAAGATCTCAAGGTCGCGACTCTCAAGTGCGAGCTCCTCGAGGAAGACAATAAAGCGAAGGTCGTCGAACTCACCAAGGCCCATCAGGATGCCCAAGAGGCGAGGTCCGAATCCCGCGTGGCTCGCGAGGAGCTCCGACAGGCCGGACAGATAGCGGGTGGTAAGCCCTTTCTTTTACAGTATAAGTTTGGCAATCAGAGGTATGACTTACTTAATCGACCATGGAGTTTTCCAAACTCCTTTGCAGATCTATCGAAGAGCGCAGCTGACGCGGCACAATTCTACCAGGTCTAGGATGGGCATACGATAGAGAAGCTGTTCTGGTCGCAATATGCGACTCAGGAGTGTTCGACGCTACTAAACAACCAGATGGCACAATGGGCTAAGCTGCACGAGATGTCCGGAATGGCCATGAAAGAGGTTATACTTCGGCTATGGCTGGCTGAATCCGTTCCGAGCTCTTATTTTGGCCTGGTGCAGCGACTCGTTGATGTCGTGCCTCGCATTGAGGCAATCAAATGGTCGGTGTGCATAGAAGGTGCACAGAGGGCTTTTGCCCGTGTCAAAGTGCAGTGGGCCAATATGAAGGTCGCCGTTGTCGCAGTGGAGGGTCCCCCCAAAGGCAAAGACCACTGCACACCAGAGCGTTATTTAAGCGACATCCTGGAGGGTGCTCGTTTGATACAGGGTCAATGCTCAAAGGATATCATGTTCGAACGAATGTAATCGAATAACCCGATCGTGTGTAATATAGACATTTAAGGCTTTGTAGTATATTTGCCCTATTATCTAAAATTGTTTCCTCATGTGCAGCCATATTTTTGAATGCCTGAGAGTTTTCTAGTCGTCGGCTTCGACCCCCACGTAGATACTATAGGGGTGTTTGGGAAGGAACATTGACACTCTTGACCCAACGTCTTGGTCTGTGACGAAGGGGTTGTTGGGGAACGTAGTAATTTCAAAAAAATTCCTACGCAGACGCAAGATCATGGTGATGCATAGCAACGAGAGGGGAGAGTGTTGTCCACGTACCCTTGTAGACCACAAGCGGAAGCGTTATGACAACGTGGTTGATGTAGTCATACGTCTTCACGATCCGACCGATCCAAGTACCGAACGTACGGCACCTCTGAGTTCAGCACACGTTCAGCTCGATGATGATTCCCGGACTCTGATCCAGCAAAGTGTCAGGGATGAGTTCCACAAGACGACGGCGCAGGACGATGATGATGTTCTACCGACGCAGGGCTTCGCCTAATCACCGCAACGATATGACCGAGGTGGAATATGGTGGAGGGGGGCACCGCACACGGCTAAGGAACGATCACGTAGATCAACTTGTGTCTCCTAGGGTGCCCCCTGCCCCCGTATATAAAGGAGCCAAGGGGGAGGGGGCGGCCGGCCAAGGAGGGCGCACCAAGGGGGAGTGCTACTCCCACCGGGAGTAGGACTCGCTTCTTTCCTAGTTGGAGAAGGAGAAGGGGGGAAGGAGGAGGAAGAGGAGAAGGAAAGGGGGGCGCGGCCCCCCTCTCCTTGTCTTATTCGGACTAGGGAGGGGAGGGGGCGCAGCCCACCTCTTGCCTCCTCTCCTCTTCTCCCTTAGCGCCCATGAAGGCCCAATAACCCACGGAGGTTCCAGAACCCCGGTGCTCCTAAAAATCCCGATTTCACCCGGAACCATTCCGATATCCAAATATAGGCTTCCAATATATCAATCTTTATGTCTCAACCATTTCGCAACTCCTCGTCATGTCCGTGATCACATCCGGGACTCCGAACAACCTTCGGTACATCAAAACTTATAATCTCATAATAAAACTGTCATCGGAACGTAAAGCGTGCGGACCCTACGGGTTTGAGAACTTTGTAGACATGACCTAGAACTATTCGCGGTCAATAACCAATAGAGGAACCTGGATGCTCATATTGGCTCCTACGTATTCTACGAAGATCTTTATCGGTCAAACCGCATAACAACATACGTTGTTCCCTTTGTCATCGGTATGTTACTTGCCCGAGATTCGATCGTCGGTATCCAATACCTAGTTCAATCTTGTTACCGGCAAGTCTCTTCACTCGTTACGTAATGCATCATTCCGTAACTAACTCATTAGCTACATTGCTTGCAAGGCTTATAGTGATGTGCATTACCGAGAGGGCCTAGAGATACCTCTCTGACAATCGGACTGACAAAACCTAATCGCAAAATATGCCAACCCAACATGTACCTTCTGAGACACCAGAGAGCTCCTTTATAATCACCCGATTCGCTAGACGCTTTGGTAGCACACAAAGTGTTCCTCCGTAAACGGAGTTGCATAATCTCATAGTTACAGAACATGTATAAGTTATGAAGACAGCAATAGCAACATACTAAACGATCAAGTGCTAGGCTAACGGAATGGGTCATGTCAATCACATCATTCTCCTAATGATGTGATCCCGTTAATCAAATGACAACACATGTCTATTGATAGGAAACATAACCATCTTTGATTAATGAGCTAGTCAAGTAGAGGCATACTAGTGACGTTATGTTTGTCTATTATTGACACATGTATCATGTTTCCGGTTAATACAATTCTAGCATGAATAATAAACATTTATCATGATATGAGGAAATAAATAATAACTTTATTATTGCCACTAGGGCATATTTCCTTCAGGGGTTAGTGCATAGAACCAGGCAATCGGACTATACGGCTTTGCCGCTCTCACATAGCCATAGGAATTTGATGATGGGGCTATAAAATATCCGAATGCTGATGCGTTATGTGTAAGACTGAAAAAACACTCCTTCATTTAAAATGGAAAAATCATTAAAGATTTAGTAAGTCACTGAACGGTTGACCAGCTCTCGCCGCATCATGACAGTCAGTTTTTGGCTTTCTCTACTGAGGTGCTTAACTGGATGAACAAGAAACACAATTGTAGTAGTTCTCCCTTTACTATGCTATCCAGACAATCGAAACATAAGGTAGCAAAGACATGAGCCGGGCAACCCAACTATTGACCAAAGACATGATTCGGAGCCGATGCATATAATGCCAAGATCGGGACGCTGAAGTGTGCTACAAAGCTGTTCGGGATTTGGTTTGGTGGCTCATGAGTGGCCGTATAGAGCCCCTGCCAATGGGTGTCGAGTTATGTGCGACAATTGGAGAGATGGACTAATGTTTTGTAAATAAAGTAGGTACCGAAAAAAATGTCGCTACTAGAATATGATTGATACGTTGAGACGTGATCGTATAGGGTGGTACCGTAAGTTGCGTAATCATCTTACATGCCGGGTGTCTAATAACAAGAAGAAAAGCTCGGTACAGGTCCTTGTAAATAAGGTTTGGTCCGAAGAGTCCTTTGGATGTCCTACCGCATGTCTGTGCCGCTTTCGTCCTGTAGATTGAGGTTCCTTGAAGGAAACGGTCTTCTGTTTGCCGTACGGAACCGGGCTCGAAGTGAGTCCTTGTAAGTCCATAGGATACATGGGCTCGAACGCACCTGTGATAAAAATGTAAAAAGGGTGGAAGATCATATAGGGTATAGACCTTCCCATATTGTGCCTCCGCCGGTGCCCAAGGTATTTTGAGTGCATAATGATGCATGTGCAGTACGAATTCCGCTGGTGTGCCCGGCGATCGGCGGAGGTGGAACTGCTAGTCTAGCTCTGGACGTACCAAACCACTAGCTTGCGGAACTATCCGGACTCTTTTAAAAGGGTTCGACAGTTTGGTAACTGATGAGGTGTGCGGTTTAGAGTGGCCGCTCTGTACCTCGGCTACAAGAGTTGCTATGTGCTCCTCTATGTGGAGGGAGCGTTTCGTGTTTCCATTGACTGTTATAACGCCACGTGGACCAGGCATTTTGAGCTTTAAGTAAGCATAGTGCGGCACCGCATTGAATCGAGCAAAAGCGGTCCGTCCGAGCAGTTCCTGATAGCCACTTCGGAAGGCTACGATATCGAAGATCAAGTCTTCACTGCGGAAGTTATCAGGCGAGCTGAAAATAACTTCCAACATTACGGAGCCAGAGCAGCGGGCCTCTACGCCAGGTATTACTCCTTTAAAGGTAGTTTTCGTGAGGTTGATTCTTGACGGATCGATACCCATTTTTTGCAGACGGTGTCCTGATAGAGCAGGTTAAGGCTGCTGCCACCATCCATGAGAACTCGAATAAGATGGAATCCGTCGATGATTGGATCGAGGACCAAAGCTGTCGATCCTCCATGATGGATACTGGTCGGGTGGTCCTTTCGATCGAATGTGATCGGGCAAGCCAACCATGGGTTGAATTTTGGGGCGACCGTCTCTACGACGTAGACGTCCCTTAATGCGCGCTCGCATTCCCGTTTGGGGATGTGCGTGACATAGATCATATTCACCGTTTTGACTTTGGGGGGAAATTGCTTCTTCCCCCTGTGTTTGGTGGGCGAGGCTCTTCATCGTCGTCCTCGCTGGGCGGCCTTTTCCCCTTGTGTTCCGCGTTGAGCTTGCCAGCCTGTTTAAACACCCAACAGTTTATGTTGGTGTGATTGGCAGGTTTGCCGGGGGTGCCATGAATCTGTAAAGGCTGATCAAGTATTCTGTCCAAACTAGATGGACCATCTTTGTTTCCTTTCAATGGCTTCTTCCGCTGAGTAGATTTGGAGCCACTGAATCCGGCGTTCACCGCGGTGTCTTTTGTATGGTTTCGATGCTTGTTCTTGTCGCGTCATGGTTTGCCATTGCCATCTCTGACTTCAGAGGTGCCTGGGTCGCTGGTGCTATTGCTTCTTCGTGCAAGCCAGCTATCTTCTCACGCGTAAAAGTGGGCCATAAGTGCGGTAAAGGCTGCCATGGACTTCGGTTTCTCTTGGCCGAGGTGTCGAGCAAGCCACTCGTCGCAAATGATGTGCTCTTTTTAACTAAGAACCTGGTCCAAAGCTTTGGGGCTGACTCACTGGGTTGCAGGATGATGTGACTAAGGTCATCAGCATCTGGGGGCCAAGCATATGTACCTTGGAAGTTGTCTCTAAAGGCGTCTTCCAAGTCTTCCTAGCATCCAATATAGTTTTCTGGGAGGCTACTCAGCCAATGCCGTGCTGGTCCCTTGAGTTTTAGGGGGTGGTACTTGATGGCATGTAGGTCATCACCGCGGGCCTTCTGGATATGGAGAAGGAAGTCTTCAATCCATACTGCAGGATCTATGGTGCCGTCGTATGATTAAATGTTTACGGGTTTAAACACTTCTAGGAACTAGTGATCCATTACTTCATCGGTGAAGCATAGAGGGTGTGCGGCTCCTCTGTATCGGGCGACGTCACGGCGTAGTTCGGATGGAGTCCGTATGCGGTTTTCAGCCGGTGTGAGGTTGTGTGTGTCGCGCCAGGCTTGATGTCGGTCTTCTTGCGCTGGTGCACGCCCACGTGGCCCATAAATTGATCTTGCATGACAGGCACTATTGTCCAGGTCCTGTCACAGGTCGTGCATGCGTCCTGCGGCCGCTATTTCTCTGCCTCTAGGGCGAGGTGCCGCACGTTGGTGTTCGGCTTGGCTGCCGCTTTGTCCCGACCAGGAGGTGGTCGGTCAGGTCCGTCAGCCGTGTTACGCGCTGTCAGTATGAGCTCTGGGACCTCTTCTTCGAATTGGGAGAGCAACTAGCATTTTGTGTAACTTTTAGTTGGCGCTCGAGGCTGTATTCCTCGGCTGCCAGGACACTAGTCCATCTGTCGTTGAGTAAATCCTGATCGACTTGAAGTTGCTGCCGTTTATTTTTCAGATTTCTGGCCATGGTTGTTAGCCGGTGCTTGAAGCCCTCTTGTTCGAGGGGTTCCTCTGGTACGATGAAGTCTTTGTCGCCCAGGCTCTCATCCTCTTCGGAGGTCGGTAGGTAGCTACTATCTTCCGAGCCCTCGTCCCCGATGCGGTCGTCGGGATTGACTTGCCCCTCTTCCCAATCGTCCTTCTCGAGTGTTGGCTCAACAGGGGCTTCTTTGTCTTCAGCTTTATTCGGAATATTGTTGTCTCCGGTGCTGGTATTACTGTCCTTTTCTCAGCGCGGTTTAGAGCGGTGCCGTTGACAACGATGCTTTGTTGGTGCCACAGGAGAATTATTCTCGACTGGGTCCTTCCCACCTTCGCCATCATCCTCTTTAGGTGTGTCCACCACATGCACGCCGTATGTGGAAGTAGCCGTCCAGCGTCCAGTAAGCGGCGGTTTCTGGCTTTTCTCTTCTCCGGCATCGTCGTCCATGTCGTTGATGTCCTCGAAAGCGTAATCGAGCATGTCAGTTAAGTCCTCAACAGTGGCTATGAAGTGGGTGGTGGGTGGGACGTAAAATTCCCCGCTCTCAGCCCCTAGTGCGGGCTGGGCATAGTTCAGCATTGAGCCTTCTACAATGGCGAGAGATTGCATTAAGTCCATAACATCATTAAGACTTGGGTCTGGACAAGGAAGCGAGAATCCGAGGAGCGTCACGGGACAGGGGTTCCCTGGCCGAGCTCACGTAGCACGGACCTCATGATTTGGGAATTGGTATACGGAGGCGAGTCCGGCTCGATGAGGATATAGGGAGTTTCGAGCGACTCTGGGCTGGCCGGTGAAACAATTCCCGCCGTATCTTCGGTGTTGAGCTCTATGGCTGCGGGGAGTCCGGCGGGTTCTAAACCCCCATATTCGGACTTGATGAGGTGCTCGAGATCCAAGGCCGGAGCCGTGGTTGAGGTCGCGAATCCTGGGAAGATCAAGTCTCCTCGGATATTAGTGACGTAGTTTAGGTTTCAGAAATTGATCTGTGACCAGGTGCATAGCTATCGATCTGCTCTAGATGACCAATCGAATTGGCACGCAGTGCAAAGCCGCCGAATATGAAGATTTGGCTTGGGAGATAAGTCTCCCTCAGGTCGGTGTTGTTGTGGATGGTTGATGGATCCATCGAGCCTTCTGGTGACGACACAGTGGGACTCTAAACGAAAGCACCAATGTTGGTGTCAAAACTGGCAGATCTCAGGTAGGGGGTCCCAAACTTTGCGTCTAAGGATGAAGGTAACAAGGAGGCAGGGGACACGATGTTTACCCAGGTTCGGGCCCTCTTAATGGAGGTAATACCCTACTTCCAGCTTGATTGACTATGATGAATATAGGGGTTACAAGAGTTGATCTACCTCGACATCGTAATGTCATGTCCAATATGCGACCCTATCCTAAAGGAACTCGAAGGTCCCACTAAGTATAGAAGCGCATATAGGAGAAGCTTTTGCAAGGTCGATATCATTATATCGTACCATTACATAAAAGTTGGGGATATATACAAGAGGCATAGAATGCCACACGAATACACCATCATCATACATAAGAGCAACATCCGACTACGGATGAAACACAAACAGAAGGTCAAACGACATCCACCCTGCTAGCCCAGGCTGCCGACCTGGAACCGATCTCCTAATCAAAGAAGAAGCAGAAGAAGAACTCCAAAACAAGTAACATCGCTCTCGCGTCAAGATCATCGCATAACCTGTACCTGCAAGTTTTGTCGTAGTAATCTGTGAGCCACGAGGACTCAGCAATCCCATTACCATGGGTATCAAGACTAGCAAAGCTTAATGGGTAAGGAAGGGGTAAAGTGGTGAGGTTGCAGCAGCGGCTAAGCAAAGTATGGTGGCTAACTTACGAAAACAAGAGCGAGAAGAGGAGCTTAACAAGCGGTGGTCAACTAGTAATGGTCAAGAAGTGATGCTGAACTCCTACTTACGTCAAACATAACCCCAAAACCGTGTTCACTTCCCGGACTCCACCGAAAAGATACCATCACGGCTACACACGCGGTTGATGCGTTTTAATTAAGTCAAGTGTCAAGTTATCTACAACCGGACATTAACAAATTCTCATCTGCCACATAACCGTGGGCACGGCTCTCGAAAGTTTATACCCTGCAGGGGTGTCCCAACTTAGCCCATCACAAGCTCTCACGGTCAACGAAGGATATTCCTTCTCCCAGGAAGACCCGATCAGTCTCGCAATCCCGGTCTACAAGACATTTCGACAATGGTAAAACAAGACCAGCAAAGCCGCCCGATGTGCTGACAAATCCCGATAGGAGCTGCACATATCTCGTTCTCAGGGCACACCGGATGAGATATCCTACAAGTAAAACCAACCCACCTATTTCCCCGAGGTGGCCCCGCAGTCTACTTTGTTTGGACCAACACTTGAAGGAACATTGGCCCGGGGGGGGTGGGTTAAATAAAGATGACCCTCGGGCTACGGAAACCCAAGGGAAAAAGGCTTATGTAGGCAATGGTAAAACCAAGGTTGGGCCTTGCTGGAGGAGTTTTATTCAAAGTAAACTGTCAAGGGGGTCCCATAAATCACCCAACCGCGTAAGGAATGCAAAATCAAGGAACATAACACCGGTATGACAGAAACTAGGGCGGCAAGAGTGGAACAAAACACCAGGCATAAGGCCGAGCCTTCCACCCTTTACCAAGTATATAGGTGAATTAATTAAATAAGAGATATTGTGATATCCCAAAATAATCCTATCCATCATGGAGTAATCTTAACCTAGAACTAACAACACTATAAGAGGGGCTGAGCAAAGCGGTAACATAGCCAAGCAACGGTTTGCTAGGACGAGTGTAAAGGTTAGAGGCTGGCATGGCAATTTGGGAGGCTAAGAGCAAGTGATTGATAGCGCAACATAGCGATAGAACGAAGTAACTAGCATAGCAATGATAGTAATGAGATCCAAGGTGACGGTCATCTTGCCTGAAATCCCGCTAGGAAGAAGAACGTGTCCATGAAGAAGACGAACGGGAGTAGTCGAACGAATCCTCACAATCGCTACATTACAGGAACTAAGAAGCAACACCGGAAAGAAACAAACGACATGGTAAATGCAAAAGCATACACATGGCATGATGCACAAACAAGTATGTTGCATGTCCGGTTTAAAGAGGCATGGCATGGAAAAGTGCAACAAACAATACTACAAGTTAAGTGGAGCTCAATATGCAACGAGTTGCATATTGACGAGACACCACATGACTTATTTAGTTCTCTCTCGGTTATGTACTCATCAATATTAAATGTTGTTAAACAAGGCAAGAGGTGAAACATATATAAACTAACTATTTAGGCAAGTTTAAATAAGGCCGGAACAACAAACAACAATTCCGGAAAATCCCCATATGCATATTTCGAATTTGGTACTGTTCTACCCTAAAACATATTTTATTGTTGTTAAACAGGACAATAAAGTGCACCATGTTAATCTATGCATTTTTCTACCCCATTTACATATAAAGTTTATTAAATTTGGATCTACGGTTAATTAGTTATGAAATAAATCATTTTTGCATGGCATTTAAGCAAATTTAAACAAACAACATTTTAAGCATTTCAAACATGGATGAAAGTGGCTGATTATGAAACTACATGCAAAACTAAGCATTTTTCATATATAAATTATTTACATATGATGCATGGTTAATTAGTTATTATATGCATGAACATGAGGGTGCAATCTGCAACTATGCAGTTTTCTGGATAAATGGACAAAATCGCAGCACACAGGAAAAAAACACATGCAGGCTGAAACTGGGTGGACTGGGCACTCACCATGGGCTCTTGGCCCGGTCGGTGCTGGGTTGGCCTGCTGGCGCAGGACGCGGGCTGCTGGGCTGGGCCTAGGCGGCTTGGCTGGAGGTGATCGAGGCCTCATGGTCCACGCGTGCGCGGTCAACGCATGCGGTCGAGCACTCATTCCCGAGCTGTTGCTCGATGCCGCGCGAAGCAGAGGCGGGGAGCAGAGGCAACGACGCCAGCTTGGCGCGGGGCAGGGCTCCGGCAGCGCTGCTGGCAAACTGGGGACGCCAGGACCCAAAGCAGAGGAGCGGGTGCAGCTCCAGTGGTGGGGCTCGCCGGCGACGCAGAAGATGGTGCTTGCAGCGGCGACGACGAGGCATGGCGGCAGAAGCGCGGGGACGTCAGCGGAATGGGGTTGCACCGGGGAAGATCGGGGGTACCGCGGGCGGCGTTTTCGTCGAGGTCCTCTGGGAAGAAGATGGCGGCATCGCTGTTACAGAGAAAAGAGAGGGAGTCCAATGAGACAGAGAGCTTCAGCGAAGGTGGGAAATGGGGCAAGGCAGTGAGGAAGGTCTGCTGGTTCTGGCGAGGAACGGAGCAGCTCCAGCGGTGGCGCTCGCCGGCGCGGGGAGGTGGTCCTGGACGAGGAGGTGGCTGCAGCCTCGGACGCTCACGGGCGCATGCACACGAAGCAGGCGGTTGAAGGCGGATGGAGGCCGGAGGCAACGCTGGTTGGGGACAAGGACATCCTCGAGGCACTGGCGCACGGGGCTTGGGCGGCCGGCGGCTTGACTCCGGTGAAGCGAGGCTGACGAAGAGCTCGGGTGCAAGGCCGCCATGTGAGGGATCTTGGGGATGCGGGGACGAGGCGTGCTGGTTGGCAGCGAGTGGAGGCCGAGGGGATTTGGATCGGGGGCGCAGCCACTGATTGGATGGATATGTATCCTGAGGTGGGGGATTTGGTTGGCGATGGGACAAGCTCCCGAGGAACATGGGTGGCGGCGGCGGGAGGATTAGATGGATCTATGGGATAGGGCTAGGGTTAGACTGCTACTTATAGCACTGGATTTTTTGTTACTACTATTTTGGAACCTCCGATTAAAATCGAACGGTCGAGAATAAATAGCTTAGGAGAGTTCAACGAGAAACCGATGATGATTTACGGATGTTTGGTGATGATCCGGATCCAATGGTCATGACTTCCCGAGTTGGGTCCGGGAAGTTTCGGACGCGCGCGCGAGGGGGCTGCGAGCTGGCAAGAGAGGTTAGGTGGTCACGGTCAAGAGGGAAGCGAAACCCGATTGGACTCGGAGCGGTCAACGAAGGCAAGGTGGGAACGTGGCAACTATGAATGGATGCAAGCTTTAAGAAAACCATGCCGATGCAAGTTTTGAAAAGAATGGCGACACGGAGTGCCAATGCAATGCGAATGATGCGATGAGATGAGATTCATGACATGAACAAAATGCAAAACAAAAGACGAAAACCCAACCACGACGGAAATAATATAACACATAGCCGGAAATGGCAAGAGTTGGAGTTACAAATATGGAAAGTTACATTCGGGGCGTTACAACACTACAACACTACAAGAGGATCTCGTCCCGAGATCTAGGGATGGCACCGGAGAGAAACGGAAAAAGGAAGAGGTAAAACGAAGTTGCTTCGTCGACAAATGAATGAACCACGAACCTTGAGTGGTTGAAAAATTGAAAGAAAGAACATAATAGAGTTGAACACAATTGAGAGCACTACGGCAGAAAAATAGAAACAAGGAAGACCATTTGAACCTTGGAGGTTGCAAAGCTATGAATGACGAGTACAAAGGACAAGAAGGAATTGGAACCACTCTGGTTGAAACGAGATAAACAAGGAACAAGGAAGATCAAATTAGGACAACACTCCGGTTGAAAATAGATGCAAGACTTGATAAGATGAAAAGAACTTGAAGAGATGACACAACACTCCGGTTAAATGGATAAGCACGAAAAGAACATGATCCTCACAATTCGAGGGATGAGTGAAAAGAGCAACATCACAATGCCTCTGGAAGAAAGAATAGAAGATAGATCATTGGAAAAGCAGAATGGAGAAGAAAATGCCAACTTCTGCCACAAATGAGCTTGGAAGCACCCTTCCAAAAAGGTTATAACGGATTTGTTGGAAAACCAACAACGAAAAGAATAAGCATGTCGTGGGCTTATGGAAACATCTCAACACCTGAGGTGAAATTCTGCCACTAACGAAAAAAATTTGCTTGTTTGAGATCAAAGAAGAGATGAAAACTTCTTTCACCGAGAGGATAGGAGAAAACTCGGATCATTGATAAGCACCACAAATAGCAACATTCCTTAGGGAAGGCTTTAGGTGAAATCTATTCCAAGATAACTCCAAAGAAGAGATTGATGGATTTAAAATACCTCATTCTTGACAACATGTGAATCGCGAAACCTGAATGGAAATTGCCAAGAATGATATAACACCACCTCAAAAGCTAAGGTAGAAAGAATTGCACTTCGGATGCAAGCTGAAGAATGCTTGAACTCTTCAAAACAAAACATGTCTTGGGCACCATGTTTATTTTAGAGTATAGCTTAGCGGGTCATAACTTCGAGCGAAATCTTGAAGAACAATTGAAGAATGAAAAGAATCCTTGACGAACCACCATGTAGAGCCTCCATGTAGAACTATGGAAATAAAAGAATGATAGAAAGAAAGATAAGTTGAATGAACAAGGTGAGCCCTGTGATGATTTAGATGGAGCTTCGTGACTAGATAACCGAGAAAATTTGGAACTCCTGAAAAGAAAAGATGAAGCACCTCGAACCAAGAAAATTGACATGATGAACAACGCTTGCAAGAAGAAACTATATCACTTGGATGAAACAATAATAAGAATTACGTTATGCGTATCCTTCACCAATTTAAATTGATGACAAGCAACGGATTTGGCATACTACTTATTATTGTAGAAAGGATTAAAAGAGATAAAGCGCACACTTGAGAAAAACTTGAACAAACCACCGGAAAAGGAACAACAATGAAGGATGATGAACTTGAAATAAAAGAATGAAGAGACTTCCCACAAATGAAAGGATAGATGATTAAGAAATCTGAGTCCTTGAAGAAAAAGGGTGGGAGGGCGGGAAAACAAAGCCAACTTGGGGACGGATGAAACGGATACCGTTGAGAAAACTTAGAATTGATCTCACAAATGTTGAAATGATCGGATCCACTTGAAGAGAAGCACACCGGTTAGAAAGAATTGACATGACAAACTTGATGATAAAAAATGATTAGTACTCCCATAGAAATATGAGAACACCGCTTGAAAGGTATGGAATCAACACTTGACTTCGAAACAACTCGAATACGACATATAACACAAAACAAAGGATTTGGCTTGCACAATAAGCCGGAACAAACATATGATAGAGATTTCGTCCGAAGTTTTTGTGGTGGGGCCCACACGGGCTCGATCGTACAGCACCATCATGTACAAGGCAGTGCACATGACATATGAAGTGCCCCTGAACCAGCATAGCCAAGGGCTCTTTAAGACACAATGAGACCACTGTAAAAACGACCGTGGATAGGCGGACCACTAGACGTCGAACCCCAATATCATATCATGCATCTGTCGGAAAGATATTCTAGGAGCTACTTGAATGCCCACCTATAAACTCCCAAAACTTTCTTGTTATGCAATCTGGTGTTGGGGATATAGGGGAAGCAATATATCTTACCCAAACTAACAATCCCTACATCCAGCTGTATCCATCCATCAACACATAACCAAGAAAACTCCGGAAATCGTGTACCTCAACCTTCGAAAAGCATCCGTTATACGAGCTATGGCAATACTCCCAAACTCCCCAGTACTGGGTGGCGTCAAGGTTATCTCACCAACAACTGCATGAAAGAGATTTTCGATGTCGGCAAAACTCAGGTATTCCAGAACTACAACGATAAAATTGTGACGACAACACCTTGGAGATCAACTCCCCGGGACACTGCCACAACCCGTAAATGTTAGGAGGCACCAAGAACAATGTTCTCATCACAAGAATATCGGAACGATCCCACGATACCCGCGTGATCCTAAAAAACATTTTGTGAAAAATTGAGGAGAGCAAGGACAAAACATCTACGTCGAGAGTCCTCACCAGAGCGACGAAGGGGCTGAGGAGTGAAAAGAATCCTACTCTCCGATATATATAATCCTAAGACTCATAATAGTTTTCTTCTAGACTCAACAACGACCAACAATCAAGGGGGCTCCTATGGTCGGTCGAGGCTCTAATACCAACTTGTCACGCCCAATATGCGACCCTATCCTAAAGAAACTCGAAGGTCCCACTAAGGATAGAAGCGCATATTGGAGATGATTTTGCAAGGTGGATATCATTACATCGTACCATTACATAATAGTTGGGGATACATACAAGAGGCATAAAATGCCACATGAATACAACATCATCATACATAAGAGCAACATCCGACTACGGATGAAACACAAACAGAAGCTCAAACGACATCCACCTTGCTAGCCCAGGCTGCTGACCTGGAACCTATCCCCTGATCGAAGAAGAAGCAGAAGAAGAACTCCAAAACAAGTAACATCTCTCTTGCGTCAAGATCATTTCATAACCTGTACCTGCAACTGTTATTGTAGTAATCTGTGAGCCACGGGCTCAGCAATCCCATTACCATGGGTATCAAGACTAGCAAATCTTAATGGGTAAGGAAGGGGTAAAGTGGTGAGGTTGCAGCAGCGGCTAAGCAAAGTATGGTGGCTAACTTACGAAAACAAGAGCGAGAAGAGGAGCTTAACAAGCGGTGGTCAACAAGTAATGATCAAGAAGTGATCCTAAGCTCCTACTTACGTCAAACATAACCCCAAAACCGTGTTCACTTCCCGGACTCCGCCGAAAAGAGACCATCACGGCTACACACGTGGCTGATGCGTTTTAATTAAGTCGAGTGTCAAGTTATCTACAACCGGACATTAACAAATTCCCATCTACCACATAACCGCAGGCACGACTCTCGAAAGTTTATACCCTGCAGGGGTGTCCCAACTTAGCCCATCACAAGCTCTCATGGTCAACGAAGGATATTCCTTCTCCCAGGAAGACCCGATTAGTCTCGGAATCCTGGTCTACAAGACATTTCGACAATGGTAAAACAAGACCAGCAAAGCCGCCTGATGTGCCGATAAATCCCGATAGGAGCTGCACATATCTCATTCTCAGGGCACACCGGATGAGACATCCTACGAGTAAAACCAGCCCTCAAGTTTCCGCGAGGTGGCCCCACAGTCTACTCGGTTCGGACCAACACTCAAAGGAGCACTGGCCCGGGGGGGTTAATAAAGATGACCCTCGGGCTCCGGAAACCCAAGGGGAAAAGGCTTAGGTAGGCAAATGGTAAAACCAAGGTTGGGCCTTGCTGGAGAAGTTTTATTCCAAGCGAACTGTCAAGGGGGTCCCATAAATGACCCAACCGCGTAAGGAACGCAAAATCAAGGAACATAACACCGGTATGGCAGAAACTAGGGCGGCAAGAGTGGAACAAAACACTAGGCATAAGGCCGAGCCTTCCAACCTTTACCAAGTATATAGGTGCATTAATTAAATAAGAGATATTGTGATATCCCAAAGTAATACTGTCCATCATGGAGCAATCTTCAACTTCACCTGCAACTAACAATGCTATTAGTGGGGCTGAGCAAAGCGGTAACATAGCCAAGCAATGGTTTGCTATGAAGGGTGAAAAGGTTAGAGGCTGACATGGCAATTTGGGAGGCTTGAAGAGCAAGTGATAGATAGCACAACACAGTGATAGAACGAAGCAACTAGCATACCAATTATAGTAATGAGATCCAAGGTGATGGTCATCCTGCCTGAAATCCCACTAGGAAGAAGAACGAGTCCATGAAGAAGACGAACGGGAGTGGTCGAACGAATCCTCACAATCGCAACATTACTGGAACTAAGAAGCAACACCGGAAAGAAACAAACAACATGGTAAATGCAAAAGCATAAACATGGCATGATGCACAAACAAGTATGATGCATGTCCGTCTTAAAGAGGCATGGCATGGCAAAGTGCAACAAACAATACTACAAGTTAAGTGGAGCTCAATATGCAACGAGTTGCATATTGATGAAACACCACATGACTTATTTAGTTCTCTCTCGGTTATGTACTCGTCAATATTAAATGTTGCTAAAGAAGGCAAGAGGTGAAACATATATAAACTAACTATTTAGGCAAGTTTAAATGAGGCCGGAACAACAAACAACAGTTCCGGAAAATCCCCATATGCATATTTTGAATTTGGTGCTGTTCTGCCCTAAAACATATTTTATTGTTGTTAAACAGAAAAATAAAGTGCACCATGTTGGTCTATGCATTTTTCTACCCCATTTACATATAAAGTTTATTAAATTTGGAGCTACGGTTAATTATTTATGAAATAAATCATTTTAGGATGGTATTTAAATAAATTTAAACAAACAACATTTTAAGCATTTCAAACATGGATGAAAGTGGCTGATTATGAAACTAGATGAAAAACTAAGCATTTTTTATATATAAATTATTTACATATGATGCATGGTTAATTAGTTATTATATGCATGAACCTGAGGGTGCAATCTGTAACTATGCAGTTTTCTGGATAAATGCACAAAATTGCAGCACACGGGAAAAAACACATGCGTGTTGAAACTGGGTGGACTGGGCGCTCACCATGGGCTCTTGGCCCGGTCGGTGCTGGGTTCGCCTGCTGGCGCAGGACGCGGGCTGCTGGGCTGGGCCTAGGCGGCTTGGCTAGAGGCGATCGAGGCCTCATGGTCCACGCGTGCGTGGTCAACGCACGCAGTCGATCGCTCATTCCTGAGCTGTTGCTTGATGCAGCGCGAAGCTGAGGCGGGGACCAGAGGCAACGACGGAAGCTTGGCGCGGGGCGGGGCTCCGGCGGCGCTGCTGGCGAACTATGGACGCCGGGACCCGAAGCAGAGGGGCGGGCGCAGCTCTGGTGGTGGGGCTCGCCGGCGACGCAGAAGATGGGGCTTGCAGCGGCGACGACGAGGCATGGCGGTGGAAGCGCGGGGACGTCAGTGGAACGGGGTTGCGACGGGGAATATCAGGGGTACCGCGGGCGGCGTTCTCATCGAGGTCCGCCGGGAACAAGATGGCAGCGTCGCTGTTACAGAGAAAATAGAGGGAGTCTAGTGAGACAGAGAACTTCAGCGAAGGAGGGAAAAGGGGCAGGGCGGTGAGGATGGCCTGCTGGTTCGGGCGAGGAACGGAGCAGCTTCGGTGGTGGCGCTCGCCGTCACGGGGAGGTGGTCCTGGACGAGGAGGTGGTTGCGGCCTCGGACGCTTGCGGGCGCAGGCGAACGAAACAGGCGGTTGAAGGCTGATGGAGGCCGGAGGCGACGCTAGTTGGGGACTAGGAGGTCCTCGAGGCATAGGCGCACGCGGCTCGGGCAGCCGGCGGCTTGACTCCGGTGACGCGAGGCTGATGAAGAGCTCAGGTGCGAGGCCGCCATGTGGGGGAGCTCGGGGATGCGGGGATGAGGCATGCTGGTTGGCAGCGAGTCGAGGCCGAGGGGATTTGGATCGGGGGCGCAGCCACTAATTGGATGGAGATGGATCCCGAGGTGGGAGATTTGGTTGGCGATGGGACAAGCTCCCGAGGAACATGGGTGGCGGCGGCGGGAGGATTAGATTGATGGATGGGACAGGGCTAGGGTTAGACTGCTACTTATAACACTGGATTTTTTATTAATGCTATTTTGGAACCTCCGATTAAAGTCGAACGGTCAAGAATAAATAGCTTAGGAGAGTTCAACGAGAAACCGATGATGATTTAGGGATGTTTGGTGATGATCCGCATCCAACGGTCAAGACTGCCCGAGTTGGGTCCAGGAAGTTTCAGACGCGCGCGCGATGGGCTGCGAGCTAGCAAGAGAGGTTAGGCGGTCACGGTCAAGAGGGAAGCGAAACCCGATTGTACTCGGAGCGGTCAATGAAGGTAAGGGGGGAACGCGACAACTATGAACGGATGCAAGCTTTAAGAAAACCATGCCGATGCAAGTTTTGAAAAGAATGACGACACGGAGTGCCGATGCAATGTGAATGATGCGATGAGATGAGATGCATGACATTAACAAAATGCAAAACAAAAGACAAAAACCCAACCACGACGGAAATAATATAACACATAGCCGTAAATGGCAAAATTTGGAGTTACAAATATGGAAAGTTACATCCGGGGCGTTACACGTAGTGGCTAAACCCTAGATGTCTAGCCTGTATGATTGTGATCTGGCCCTACGGACTAAACCCTCTGGTTTATATAGACACCGGAGGGATCTAGGATTATACAGAGTCGGTTACAGAGGAAGGAAAGTATGTGATCCGAAGGCCAAGCTTGCCATCCAGACACGGGAAGTTTCCTCTATCTCGTATCTTCATGGGCCATCAGTCCAACCCACGTCACATAGCACAGACACCCGAGGACCCCTTAGTCCAGGACTCCCTCAATAGGCGTTGGCCCTGTCGGGGCAACGAGAGCTAGAAAGAGAGCGGGAGATAGGCGTGACGTCTTCCCGCAAGTCCAATTCAAGCTCGCCCAAAACGCCTTATGTTCTTGAGACTCTGGCTAGGTGTCTTCCTCAGGAAACTAGAAGACTAAGGGCAGCCCATCATGATGCGGCATGGCGTACGGTGAAGTCAGGATAATTGGAGGTAGATTATGGGAGAATCGAAGATGAAGAGAGAAGATTGTAGCTATACTGGGGAGTGCGGGAGTGATTTAAACTGCGGTACGAGCGCCATTAAAAGTGGGGGTAGTTGGGAGGAAGCTGGGCGGCAGAGCCTGGTCAAAGGGCTCGCCACCCGGTGAGCCTATGAAAGGGCAGCTTATCCCCAGGTGGTTATGGTAATTCATAACAACATATAGCTCATTGAACTAATAGCCATTCAAGTTAAATGTTTCAGAAAGTTCAATGATTGGCATGGCATGGACTAGACATGTGGACCCCTCAAAATGCTAAGGACACATATTCGCAAAAGTTTAAGACTCTTCATTTCCATTTTAGTGATCCAACATCATATTGAGTCCATAGGAAAAGCCAATACTATTAAAAGGGGATGAGGTGTTGCTTAACGGTCTACTTGCTCAAAATGCTTAGTGATATGCTCCAAAGCCCTCAACCACTTTCTCATATCCAAATTTGTCCTAAACCTAAAGTCAAACTCGGCCCCACCAATTTGACTCATCCGGCGCCACCGAGTTCACTTGACATAGCCATAGCCAGAAACCCTAAACAGTTCGGTCTCACCGATAGGGATCTCGGTCTCTCTGAGATGGTATTTCAAACTCTCTGTTTCCCTTCGTAACATTTCGATCATAACGAGATGAGCGATCGGTCCAACCGATTTTACAATGCAAACTCTTTGTTTCCTTTCCGTAATGTTTCAGTCTCACCGAAATGAGCGATCGGTGCCACCGAGTTTCCTTGATCAAGTCTCTGTTTGCTTATTGCTGAAATCGGTCTCACTGAGTTCATGCGATCGGTCTCACCGAGATGAGGTTTTCCCTAACCCTAGCGCATCGTTCCCACTAAGTTGATCTCGTCCGTCCCACCAAAAATCCTAACGTTCACATTTTCAACTAGACCGGTCTCACCGAGTTTGGTAAAATGTGTGTAACGGTTAGATTTTGTGTGAAGGCTATATATACCCCTCCACCCCATATCCATTTGTGAGAGAACCATCAGAATGTGCCTACACTTCCACTACTTATTTTCTGAGAGAGAACCACCTACTCATGTGTTGAGAACAAGACATTCCAATCCAACCAAAAGAATCTTGATCTCTAGCCTTCTCCAAGTTGCTTTCCACTCAAATCATCTTTCCACCATATCCAAATCCGTGAGAGAGCATTGAGTGTTGGGGAGACTACCATTCAAAGCACAAGAGCAAGGAGTTCATCATCAACACACCATCTATTACCTTTTGGAGAGTGGTGTCTCCTAGATTTGTTAGGTGTCACTTGGGAGCCTCCGTCAAAATTGTGGAGTCGAACCAAGGAGTTTGTAAGGGCAAGGAGATCACGTACTTTGTGAAGATCTACCCAAGTGAGGCAAGTCCTTCATGGGCGATGGACATGGTGTGATAGACAAGGTTTCTTCTTCGTGCACCCTTCATGGGTGGAGCCCTCCGTGGACTCACGCAACCGTTACCCTTCGTGGGTTTAAACCTCCATCAACGTTGATGTACGATAGCACCACCTATCGGAACCACACCAAAAATCTCCGTGTCTACATTGTGTTTTCCCTCTCCAAACCCTTCCCTTTTACCTTCATATGCAATGTTTTACATTCCGCTGCCACACTCTTAGAATTGCATGTGTAGGTTGATTTCTTGACTTGTGTTAAGTTGCTAAAATCCGCCAAGACATAAAATTGGGAAAAGGCTAGACTTTTATTTGATCAAGTAGTCTAATCACCCCCTAGACATACTTTCAATCCTACAAGTGGTACAGAGCTTTGGTCTCCATTTGCCTTTATTTCCATAGCTTCGGTGATCACAGCCTTGGTTTCACAACCTAGGAGAGTATGTCGTCTAGCGAGGGAAATTAGCACCGTAGAGGTCCTTACTTTGATTGTACTAATTTTCTAGTTGGAAGCATAAGATGAAAATGCATATTCCTGGACCTAACCCCGCCGCTTGGGCTATTATGTGTATTGGGTTGCAAAGTGAATTCTTCGATGGGAGAGCACAAAAATGTGAAGCAACTACGGAAGATTTGAAGATGCTGCAATACAATGCTCAAGCTTGCAATATCCTCTTCAACGGATTGTGCCCCGAAGAATTCAACCAAATCAGCCGTCTTGAGAATGCAAAGGAAATTTGGGATACTTTGATTGATATGCATGAAGGTACCGAGTCTTCAAGAAATCCAAATTGTATGTGCTTCAAAGTCAACTTGACAAGTTCAAAATGAAGGATGGTGAAGGTGTCGCTGAAATGTAATCTAGGCGTGCTCTCATCACAAATGAGATTGCCGGCTTAGGAAGTGAATAGATGACTGAGGGATTCATCACCAAGAAGATCCTAAGAGCCTTGGATGGAAAATATGATACCATGTGCACATTGATCCAAATGATGCCCAATTACAAAGATCTCAAGCCAACGGAAATCATTGGAAGTATTGTTGCTCATGAGATGTCACTCAAGGATAAGGAAGAGCTTCACAACAAGTCTAGTGGTGCTTATAAATCATCATGTGATGCTCCTGCCACATCAAGTGAAAAACAAGTCTTCAATGAAGAATTGAGCTTAATGGTGAAGAACTTCAACAAATTCTACAAGAGTAGAAGTAAAAAGAGAAGCTCCAAGTCGAGGTCCTACAATGACAAAAGATCTTCTAGTCGTGATCGAAATTGCTACAATTGTGGAAGACTCGGATACTACTCCAATGTCGATGCAACAAACCCTTGGTCTGTTTCCGAGACTGTGCACATGCACGGGAAAAAGATTACGACACTAGGCCATGCCAGAGTACAGGAGACCAAGACCTTTGAAGGACCAGTATGCAGATCAAGAGGACCAAGGTCAAGCCAAAGAAGCAAGATACCACCAGAAGAAAAACCTCCGTTGCCAGGCAGATGAGCTTGGCGAGGGCAGAGCCGCCCCTGGAAGCGAACATCCAAGACTCCCCGGCAGGGCCTGCCGGGACTCATGGTGGCAAAAACCACCTCACCCAACTACTCCGCCATGACCCACGTCGTCAATCAGTGCAGTGTCAAGCCGCAAAGTGATTAAGTGGTAGCTATTCTGTCAGGACCCGGACTCAATGCCACATCGATCTAGCATGTAACACCTCATATCACTTTGCGGCCACACGCACGGTATTCCCACGGGTGTCGCCTTACCTTTGCCCGGGACCATTTGCGCCTTTTGGAACACGTATATGATAGTGCCGCTAGCATCCATATGATAAAGAGCCCGGGCTGACATGGCTAGTCGCAAACCCAAAGTGGCACAAACTTACAAGGACAGGCATCCATTACCCAGCATCGAACGTGTTGGTCATCAGCGAGTGAATCCAGGCTGTAGCATTGGGATAGCAGGACTCCGGTGAACCGGGCTGTAGCGGGCTAACAGGACTCCGATATTCATCGCGTGACATTTCCATGAAGGGACAAACACAGGAACGAAGAAGGACACATGCCGGCCAGCCTAAGTGTCCCAGAGCAGTAGCAAGCTACCATGGCTCAGTGGAAGCACTAGGAGACATTTCCCGGTAAGAGAGGCTACTAAGGATAAACAACTAGATAGTCTGATCCCACACATACCAAGCATTTCAATAACATACACACAATATGCTCAATCTGTGCAAATACAACATAGCATCACAACATGACTCTACAACTCAAGTATTTTATTCATTATGCTCCGAGGAGCGAGATATTACAAACATGGGTCTCATGACCCAACATTCAGAGCATACAAACCAAAGCACATGCGGAAGTTAACATGTCTGGGTACAGACATCTACAAATGAAAAAGGCCTAGAAGCCTGACTATCTACCAGATCTTGCCGAGGGCACAAGATCGTAGCTAAGGTATCAAGCTAAACGTCGAAGTCCACGCGGAGCTACTAGTGAGACTGAAATCTCTCTGCAAAAACGTAAAATAGGCAAACGTGAGTACAAATGTACCCAGCAAGATTTACATCAGAACTAACTACATATGCATCATTATCAACAAGGGGTTTGTGGGGTTTAACTGCAGCAAGCCAGCTTTGACTCAGTGGCTATCCTGAACTACGACTGCAAGTAACTCTTTTGAGGTGGCGCACACGAGTCCACATATTCACCATATCAATACACCACTATGGATCCGATCCCGTCTCCCTACGAGAACGCCATCCATAGCACTCATGCTTATCTTGCGCATTTTAGAGTATCCACTTTCACTTGTCTATGAACTGCACAGCAACCCGAAGTCCTCTACCATGACACGGCTATTCAATAGATCATATTAACCCTACAGGTGTACTTCTTCACACACGCCTCGCCACTTACCGCCATGTACACCTCGTATCTCGGCAACCTTCAAAGGAAGCTCGGGCGAGGAGTCGGCCACGACCTGACCAACCACACAAGTCTCTCGTCTAGGTTTATCGCCTATTCAGGTTCCATCCGCATGGAGATCCGGCCGAGGTGTCACTCACGGCCCCAAACCATGTGTGCAGGGTTCCCAAGCCCACCATCCGGGTGCCACTTGGTACACGGGGCCACTGTGCCTAGTCTGTCCCAAGCCCACCTATACCGGATGCCACTTGGTAGACTACTAACACTAACTACAAACACAAGAAACTAGTTGCAACTCCTGGACAGAGATCAGGTTGATTAATAAGTCGAGAGAGCTTGGAGCGCCCGGAGCCCAATGTGTGGTAGTAACTGTTCATGGATCAGAAACACAGAACTCAGTTCTTGAGGACGACTACAAAGAGACAACCCACCATGTACTCCTACATGGCCTATCACCGCTACCTTTACCAAATCGAGTTCACACACTTAGCTCACACACAGTAGGACATGTTCACACACCTCCAATTCATCCCCGATGAATCAGACCTGACACAACTCTAAGCAATAGCAGGCATGACAAACAAGCATGAATGAGTAGGCACATCAGGGCTCAAACAACTCCTACTCATGCTAGTTGGTTTCATCTAAGTCCTGTGGCAATGACAGGTCATGCAGAGGATAAAGGGGTCCAACTACCGCAGCAAGTAACAGTTGTATCATAGTTGTCCTAATGCTGTAAAATAGAGCAGGAGCGAGAGAGTGGGATTGTATGGGAATGAACAAGGGGATTTTGCTTGCTTGGCACTTCTGAAGATAATACAGCTCTTCATCGGTGTCATCGATCTCATCGTCGGTACCACGTCTATGGAGAGGGGACAAATACCGACAACACAGAAGGAAAACACAATCAATGCAATGCACAATATGATGCATGATCATGACATGGCAAAATGAGTGTGTTGGGCTAATGCAACTATAATTAGACGCGTTTGAGTTAGTTTGAACCCAAGGTTCAAGTTCAAATTCAAACTATGACTTTATAAAGTGCATTAACATGTTTTGATATAAACAGTAGGTTTAAGTTGCTTAAACATGCATGAAACCAGTGCAGATGGATTGATTGGATTTTTCAGATCATTTTTCATATATAATTTGTTTCATTTGGAGCTACGGTTGATTTTATATGAATTTTAGAAGTTAGGGTATTTTCTGGAATTTTCAGATATTTCTAAAATAGAAATAATCCAGAAAAGGGCTTTATTGTGTCAGCACTACGTCATGATGATGTCAGCAGGTCAACGGGGCGGCCCAGGTCAAACCTGACCTGTGGGTCCCGCGTGTCAGTGTCATAACTAACTAACATAGTTAGTTAGTGTTACGTTAGCACTAACCTAGGTTAATTAGGGCCTGGGCCCACTGGTCAGTGAGTAACCTAACTAACCTAAATAGGATTAGCCCTAACTAACTTAGTTAATGAGGGCCCGCATGTCCGTGGAGCGAGAGGGTCAAACCTCCGTCACCGGGTCAAACCTCGCCGTCAATACGGTCACCGCCAGCGCTTAGCCATTGGCGACGACAGACGCAACGGGGCGGCTCGGAATGCTCTGAGGCACCATTCGATGCGCGGGTTGCACCTACGGGTTCCTGGGAGTGAGGCGCATCCATTGGTGGCGGTGGTAGGAGCTGCGGTGGTCGGGATCGACGGCGGCGACCAAATCGGCGGCGGCCGGAGCTCGAGCGAGCTCGGGGTCGGGGCTACGGCGTGCAAAAGGTCGAACTGAAGCTCCCGCGAGACTCTATGTGTTGCTGCGAAGCGTTTGGATGCACTGGCGTGACCAAATGGTCACCGGAGCTACGTCGGCGACAAGCTCGGGCGCCGGTGGTTCTCGGTCCCGATGAACAAGATGGCTAGAGGACGGGAAAGATGCAGGAAAGAGAGGGGAAATGCAGCGGAGCTCACTGGGAGGTCGTTGAGCAGGTCAGCGTGCTTGGGGACGGCTCGGAGGCGACAAAACCACGATGGCGATCTCGGGTGCCTGAGGAGGAAGACGAGGGCGAAGACGGCTCCACAGGGCGTCCGGGCTCGTGCAGCTCGGTGAAGAGAAAGAAGACGTCGACGCGGGCCTTGGGGACGGTCGAGGGGGCATGGCAATGGCGGTGAGCGCGCGGACAGCGAGCGGCGGCTGCGGCTGCGCTCGGGTGGGTGCGCGCAAGAGGAACTAGGGAGGGAATGAGCACGGGGGAAGAAGTGAGAGGCCCGGGGTGCGTATGCCTCGGTGCTCTCCAAGCGAAAGGTAAGGTGAGGTGGCCGGCGCGGTGGTCGCCTGGCGCTGCATGGACCAGCCGGAGTCGTCCAAGGGCAGCCGACCGTTCTACGCCTACCACAACCTCCACACCCACAACACCAACGATTGCCAGGGGCTTAGGCCGTTCGAGAAGGACGCTTTGGTCGATGCCCCGAGCGCAACGACCAAGGGTACGGCCGAGGAGGAGGACGTGGCGGAGGATGATGGGACGACCGTGGCCCTCGCCAGGAGTGGCGTGACCAACCTTGTGAGGATCGCTGCAGGACCAGCCTCGCGAGGGCTCCTGGAGGGACCAGTCTCGCGAGGGCACCTGGAGGGATCAGCCTCGCGAGGACCGCTCCCAGGGTCACGCAGGCCTTCCTCCGTTGCCGCCGCCGCCTCCAAGAAGGAATGACAACCATCATTAGGACGAGGGGGCCGTGGGTTTCCAGGAGCCGCGTGCTATCGCTTGCATCTTGGGCGGAGCTCAGGCCCCAGCCTCTCAGCGTATCTTCAAGCAGTTCGCTCGCGAGGTGAATGCAGCCCTCCCCAGGCTCGAGGCCACGAGCCCGCTCAGGTGGTCCAAGTGCGCCATCACCTTTAGCTCGGCAGATCAACTCAACTGCGCGGCTACTGCTGGCGTTCTCCCGATGCTCTGTTCACCAGTCATCCGCAATGTGCAAGTCACCAAGACCCTCATTGATGGCGGCCAAGGGCTTAACTTCCTTTCCGTTGAGATGTTTGACAACCATCAAGTGCCATACGACCATTTTAACCCACCAAGCGCTTCTCAGGAGTTACCGACTGTTCCACCACCCCGATAGGCCAGGTCTGCCTACCTGTCACCTTCGGACTGCGCGACAACTACCGCATCGAGCTCATCGACTTCGAGGTCGCCCACATCCACCTGTCGTACAATGCCATCCTTGGGTATCCAGCCCTGGCCAAATTCATGGCAGTGACCCACCATGGCTACAACGTCCTGAAGATGCCAGGAGGCGGCGGAATCATCACGGTCCCCTGCGAAAAGAGAGATGCGGTGTGCTCCCTCGAGCATGCCTTCCAAGCTGCAGCAATCGAGGACCCGGACAGCAAGGGCGAGAACCCTCCTGAAGCCATCTCGATTAAGAAGAAGCAACCGCACCGAGCAAGGCCTCAGGAGGTCGGCATCTCGGGTGGTGGCGCGTCAGGATCAGCGCTCATGCGTGGGTGCCTCCTTGCATCGTATAGGAAGACGCGCCCAGTGCCCTCCTCGGGCAGGGCTCGGGGGCTCTCTTCTGGAGAGCCTCAGACCTCGCCAACATCATGAGGGAGGCACTCGGGCACCACTTGGAGGCGTTCTTCGCGGCATGTTTCCCTCAGGAAGGCACAGGGCGTGGATAGCCCAACGTTCAGGAGTTCATTGCCAAGACCACTCAGGAGCTTCAGGAAGCGAGGGCCATGAATGGCAACCGCCGCTCGCCTGGCGTGGCTCCCCATCCAAGCGAGGATGGTGGGCTGCGAGTCTGCATCAACGTCCCAGGGCTCAAACGAGCCGCATCTCAGGAGCGCTTCGCCTTCGTGACGTGGGACATCATGCAGGTCTGCCGCAGCCTACGTCAGATGCCTTCGGCCTGCCGAAAGCGGCTGCCACCTACCAGCGTCACCTGCGGAGCATCCTGGCGGCTCAGGAGGCCAGACACCACATGATCCTAGCAGAGATGGAGACGGTCTTCAAGGAACCACCTAGACCCCCAGAGCCTCCTGAGGCTCAGGGCCCCGGTGGCTCACGAGGGTCGGCCCCTTCACCGCGCATCATCCCCAAGCCGCTTGGGTCTGACCCAATGGCATGTATCCACTATGCATTTACCTAAGTTGATTGCCTTTCATGCCTAATCTACATGTGATTATCACCTGCTTGATTGCCACCTACCGTGGGTCCCTCCCTCTCTCACGCAATTCGCTTGCGCATTAAAAGGGGGCTCCTGAGCATCGCGACTCACAAGCTCTTACTAGCTCTCCATCCCTCACCCCCTGGCCTTGACCATGGCATTGCGACCTGGCGTACCAGTGGCGGGTGAGCTCGCTCGAGGGCCGGGACCCGAGGACGCAGAGCATTTATACCTAACCGTCTCGTAGGAGCACACAGCTGTCAAAGACCCAAGACCAGGCGCAACCTGCCTTGAGGTAGGTCCTCGTGAGTCCCGCCCTGGCTCACGAGTGCCCAGATACACCTCATCTAGCCCTTCTGTGCAAGCCACGTGTCAGGGCGGGGCTGTACATGTCCCGGGCTCTCCGCAGGAGGGAGCCCCCCTCCCACGCACTAGTGGAAGCACCATGCTCCGCACTGGCTGACGAAACTGCCGAGGAGCAGGTATGCCCATACACATGCGGAAGCGATATGCTCCCCGCTGGTGATAAACAACTGAGGGCGGCCCCACAGCCGTATCAACCTAAAGGAGCCCCAGAGCTTAGTGTTCGGCCTCATCACAACACCTCCCCTCATGAGTGTTGCCCGAGGGGGCTGGGCACGGGGGCTGCGCCGGGGTCATGCCCGAGCGTACGGCACCCAGCCAGGTCCCCCGGACCTGGTCGTCGCGCCCCCTCCCCCCCCCCCCTCGAGCGGAGCCAAGGTATGAAGGTCGTTTGAACGTCAAGGGAGACTCCAGAGCATCGGGACTCAGGTGCCTAACAGGTCATGTAGCCCCTCACTACTTGGTCCCGTCCTGGTGAGCCGGCCGGGGCCAACGGCAGTTGAGGTATGCGCGAGGCCGGGCTCTGCCGACGTAGAACACTAGATCTACCCCTATGTTCCCTTCCTATAAGCTGTTTGCGCGTCAAGGGGGACTCCTGAGCATCACGACTCAGGAGTCTAACTGGTCACGTAGCCCCTCTGTCGGTGTCAAAACCGGCGGATCTCGGGTAGGGGGTCCCGAACTATGCGTCTAGGCGGATGGTAACAGGAGACGAGGGACACGATGTTTTTACCCAGGTTCGGGCCCTCTCGATGGAGGTAAAACCCTCACGTCCCGCTTGATTAATATTGATGATATGGGTAGTACAAGAGTGGATCTACCACGAGATCAAGGAGGCTAAACCCTAGAAGCTAGCCTATGGTATGATTGTTGTAACGTATGTTGTCCTACGGACTAAAGCCCTCCAGTTTATATAGACACCGGAGGAGGCTAGGGTTACACAGAGTCGGTTACAATGGTAGGAGATCTACATATCCGTATTGCCAAGCATGCCTTCCACGCCAAGGAAAGTCCCATCCGGACACGAGCCGGAGTCTTCAATCTTGTATCTTCGTAGTCTTGGAGTCCAGCGGATAATGATAGTCCGCTGTCCCGACACCCCTAGTCCAGACTCCTCAAGAGTCCCTCGAACCAGTCTTCAATGACAATAAGTCCGGCGCGCATAATGTTCGGCATTGCAAGGAGGGTTCCTCCCTTGAATAATTCAGAGAAGATCATGAACACCAGGATAGTGTCCGGCTCTGCAAAATAAACTCCACATTCCACCGTAGAGAGAATAAAATATGCACTAGCTCAATCTGCTGAGGTATTATGCGGCGTGACATCACACCGCTACCAAGCCTTTGTTTGAATCGTTTTTTACTATACCACCTCAAAGACGCTTAGCTAAGCGGTTTCTTGGCACGCCTTGTCGAAGCGTAGATCGTGTTCCCTTATTCTCGGATCCTCATCAATACGGACGTGGGTAACCCAATCGCGCCATTGATGGTGGCGCTTGGGAGATAAGCGAGTTTTACCAGCCGGTGGGGACGATAGTTTTCGCCCACCTATATATAAGGGATAAGGATTCACCTTCTCACCCACGCCTTCTTCCTCCTTTGCTTATCCATCTCCGCGCCAAGCTCCAATGCCCAAGCTATGATCTCGCCGACCTTCTCCGAATATGTCCGGCGGGAGGTAAATGGTTAGCCTCCACCGCTAAGGAGGAGGATATCACCAAGCTGCGCAGCCGGATATCTTTCCCGCGATATCACAGATCGGCTGCCCAACGAGGGGCAGCTCATCCCTACCCCGGCCTCATGAGAGGGTCGCCTTCCTCCCCACTTCCTCCGGACGGGCTTTCCGCCCATCCATTTGTCCGGGGCTCATGTTCTACTACGGCCTGGATTTCCACGATTTGCGCCAACTTCATCCTCAACATCTCGGCGCTTATCGTCGTGTGCGAGGCCTTCCTCGATCCGCCCCACTTCGCCTCAGGGTCAAGACCTTCAACGCTGCCGAAGGTTGTGAAGGGCACGCAAGCGAATGCGCAGCGCCATGTTGGGAAAATTGCCCAACGCCCTTGGCTCGAAGGGCCTTTGTGGACTCCGTCAAGGGGTGGCAATCGGGTGGTTCTACATCATCGAGCCGCGAAGCCCACATGGGCGGCGCCCGAAGTTTAGATCTGCATCCCCACGCAGCTCACCTCCGGAAAGAGATGGGCTTGCAAAGGGGGCAATCCGTGGAGGTGACGGACTCGAGCCTGCATCAAGAAGATGGTGAGCAATAAGCTCAGCTTGTCGATGTGGTCCAAGTCATGCTCATTCGGGCGGATTCTCCCATGCCAAGAACGGGCATTCAATTTGTGGGAATTCAATCCGAACAGCACCAGCGCTAAGCGGCTCTTCGATACAACATAAAGGCGCTGGAGGGTGCTGTTCAAGGGCGCCGAAGCCCCCGCATCCACGACGGAAGATCGCGGATTCAGCTCGCAGTATCCAACTGACGAGGTAAGTGATTCAACCCCATCACGGGACACTTGTGATAATTAAATTCACTTTTAGTGGGGTTTCATTCTGCTTTTCCTTTGACAGAATGGATGGAGAAGGCCAAGCTGCTTATCAGCCCGACTCCCATGCCGAAGACCCAAGGGACACCCGCCATCAGGTTGCTGGTTCCGCACCGCACGTGGTGCCGGAGAAGAAGGCCAAGAAGGTGGCCGCAGGGACTCGGAAGAGTTCCCTCAATCAAAGCGCCCGATGACGACGCTGACTCCTCCCAAGACGAGGAGGAGGGAGTATTCTCCCGGAGGAGGAGAGAAGAAGAGGAAGGCTTCCCCAATCGGGAGGCCAAGGGTCCAAGAGGGGAGAACTATCCCCGGTCAGTTCCGCCAACACCAGCGCATGAGGATGAGTGGCCTCCAAGGGCCAAAGCGTCCGACAAGATCGTAAGTATCCGGATCCTTGATGTGTAATTTCTTTTGTGTCGCGTAGTGTCCTTCTAATGCCGCGTTCTGTCCGTAGTCCGGCCGATGATGATCTTCCCGCTTCATCTAGCGGGTCATTGGCCCCATCAGATGTGGACTCACTTCCGACCGCCACTACCCCCCACGGCGAAGACGCCAAGGTGGGATCCCAGAGAGGGACCCATCAGGAGGAGGCTCCGGAGGCGCCATCAGGCAGCCTCCCGGACTTTGTGCCGGACTCTACATCGGAACCCGCAGTGGTTCCAGAGTCCGGCAAGCGCCCCTTCAAAGAAGGGCAGATCAGGACGCCGGCGGCCTCCGCCCAACCGGAGGCGCCGGATAACCTGTTGGAGTCGCTAAAGGCGCTTCCATCGAGGAAGAACACCGCACTATCATGAGTGCGGTGATTGAGAAGGTTCACTCGCTAAGAGCGGGCTGACCGAAGCCTGCAGCAGCCTTCTAACAAAGCTTTGAGGTAAGAAGTTAAAATTATGTAATGTAATACCGCATAGACAAGAGTCTCGATGCTTAGTTCGTGTTCGGAAAGAAAAGCCGGACCGAGGATCTAACAAGATATACGCAGGGTTGCCTAAAATATGTCCATATGGGTTTGCAGGCTGCGCTGCTGACCTCTGCCGCACTAACGGCGGAGGTAGATGTGCTGAAGCAGGATCTCGAGCGGTCCGAGCGAGAGCTCGGCCATGCGAAGAAGCAGCTCGAGGACAAAGAAGGTGAGTAACACCACTTTGAATAGGTACCTTACAGAAAAGGATTTTGGTTGCAATAAAATTAACAAGGATAATATGTTTTTTGCAGGGGCCACTAATGAGGTGGCAGCCCTGAAGGATGCTGTGTCCGCGGCCGAACGCAATGCGGCCGCGGAACGGGTTGAGCGAGAAAAGCAAGAGGCACGGGTGGCGGAAGTTCGGCAAGAGCTCCAGGCTCTCATGGAAAAGCATGAGAGTTTGGAGCGTGAATCCAAGACTCGAGAGTCCGAGCTTGCCTCGCTCTCGATAAAGGCTAAGTCCGCCAAGGCCGAGGCCCATAAGGCCCTTCAGAGGTTGAAGATATAAAGAAAGTAGCGGCGGTAAGGCATTTTTCATGCAAAGCAAGCATGTTAATGTAAATTACCTGATATTTACCCGCATTCGAGCTCTCCAGGCGCTTGCAGATCTGTCGCCAGAGTGCCTCGATGCCGCCAAGATTTTATCGTGGGCGAGGAGGGAGCTCGACGGAAAAAGTCTTCGGTCTCAAGATGTCGAGGCCGACAACCAGTGCCCAAGCGACCAGGTAAGCAGCTGGTCGAACTCCACAAGGTAGTCAAGAGGCCATGAAGGGCCTAATAGTCCGGCCAGGTTCGGACAGCCATGCCTAGGAGCTACTTTGGCCTCGTCGGCGGCTGGTGGATGCATGCCCCGGTGGATGTCATCAAGTGCTCACTTTGTATTGAAGGCGCCGCGGGCTCTTGCCCGCATTAAAGGTGCAATGGGGCAGGTTGATGCGAGAAGCTTCTCACGACCCACCGCCGGCAAGGAGTATCGCACGCCCGAGATGTATTATAAAACTGCCTCAAGGGAGCCCGCATATTGCGGATGAGTGCCCCGAATGTAATTTTTGAGTGAATTTGCTATGTATTATCCTCGCGGCTGAAACTTTGTTCATGTGCGCGTTACAATGCTTGTTTAATTTAAAATATTACCTTCAGGCGGCCGCTTATAAAATCTGAGAGATGGCAAGTCGTTGGCTTCAGCCCCAAGCCACGAAAGTGCCGGTGTTCGGATAAACTTGAGCACTCTTGTTCCCATTGTTGGGTCCATCGAGGAGGCGCCAACACAACGTAACAAGGCAACCGGACTTATAATGCTTGAACACTCTCACTTAGCCATAGAATTCTATAATTTTAATTTCGGCGAAGCCCCGGTATTCGGACGACCGAATCCGGGCGCTATCCACGCCTTCATCGGACATTGTCCGAACTTCGCCAAGCGGCGTGAGTCTTTATGACCCAAAAACCTCTCAAACAGCGACCAGTCTCTCGCCTTATCATGCCGCCGCTTTAGCTTTCCATCGAGGCGCCGCCTGCTCAACCGGGGCGCAATCGCAGTGGTTCTCCCAGTGCCACCTTAGCCGACGGAACGTAACATAAGGCACCAAAACGTGGGAGCCGGGCAAACCCAACTATTGACCCAAGACATGATTCAGAGCCGATTCATATAATGCTATAAGTTCGGGGTGCCGCACTTGTGAAAGTGTTCGGACTTATCACACCATAGGATGGGGATCATAAGCCCCCGGTGTATTAGGCCGTACCAAAATATACGGGCGCAAGATGTCATATAATGAGCATATATATATATATATAAGGTAATGCAATTGTGATCAACAAGGTGCTGCATTATTTATGAAAGAGGGTCTGCTAGTAGAGCAGACTGATACAAATAGCGCGGTAAGCAAGGGATTTGGACTAAATAAACATGTCCCCCCGAGGATGAGCTGCAGACTTGGTGTATATAATCGAATTTAATGCTCGAATTGAGACCACCGAGTGTTCGCCGCGCCTTCTTTAGTCCCCCGACTGCAGATCATGAGTTCGGGGTTCGCCATCGATGGGCTTCCGTTAACAGAGTCCTCGTACATAGAAGAAGAAAAATAAAGTAAAAAGGGGCACACTTGCGAGCCCCGGTGTGGTCGAACCGCACTGGGTCCGCTATTGATCGTGCCGCCTCCCTGTGCTAATGGTATCTCCAAAGCGTAATGATGTACGCGAGTGTTATTCTTGCGATCATGCGCGGGCGAGGGTTGGGGCCGATTGCTACGCTGCGGCTCGATCGCGCCAGTGGTCTTGGTTGGCATTGCTCCGGCGCTTTGTCAGTATCCGCCTTTTAACTGCCGGACTTGAGAATTGCCATAGAAGGTTGCTCTGTACTTCTGCCGCGAGAGCCGTTGTATGTTCCTCCGTTCGGAGGGAGCGTTCCATATTCCCATTGACCGTGATGACTCCACGAGGGCCTGACATCTTGAGCTTTAGGTATGCATAATGCGGCACCACGTTGAATTTTGCAAACGCGGTTCGTCCGAGCAGAGCGTGATAGCCACTACGAAACGTGACTATGTCGAAGATTAACTCTTCGCTCCAGAAATTATCTCGATCCAAGACCACTTCCAGTGTGACCGAGCTCGCATACTTGGCTCCACTCCTGGTATGACACCTTTAAAGGTTGTCTTTGTAGGCTTAATCCTTGATGGGTCTATTCCCATTTTACACATTGTATCCTGATAAAGCAGGTTCAGGCTACTGCCGCCGTCCATCAGGACTCTCGTGAGGTGAAATCCATCGACGATTGGGTCTAAAACCAATGCGGTGAATCCGCCATGGCATATGCTGGTCGGATGGTCTCTTCGATCGAAAGTGATAGGACAAGAGGACCATGGATTGAACTTTGGGGCGACTGGCTCCATCGCATAGACGTCCCTTAGTGCGCGTTTCCTCTCCCTCTTGGGCATGTGGGTCGCGTATATCATATTCACCGTCCGTATTTGTGGGGGAAAACCCTTCGCCCTCTCGTTGTTCGGGCGGTCGGTCTTCCTCGCCGCCGCTATTTAGCCCCTTGTCATTGTTTTCGGCAATTAACTTGCCAGCCTGCTTGAACACCCAGCAATCTCTATTGGTGTGGTTAGCTGGCTTTTCAGAGGTGCCATGTATCTGGCATGAGCGGTCCAGATTGGACGGACCCGGAGTGGTTCTTTTGAATGGCTTCTTCCGCTGACCGGGTTTAGAGCCTCAGAATCCGGCATTGACCGCCGATCCTCCTTATCGCCGCCGCACGCGGAGCTTGTTTTTGTTTCGACGTGACCTGCCGTTGTTGTCCTTGGTATCCGGACTGCTAGAAGTTTTGCGGAGGTTGTTGCTACGGGGTAGCCAGCTGTCCTCTCCCGCGCAAAAGCGGGTCATTAACGATGTGAGGGCTGCCATGGATTTCGCTTTTCTGCGCTTAGGTGCCGGGCTAGCCATTCGCCCCGGATGTTATGTTTGAAGGCTGCAAGGGCCTCTCATCCGGATAGTCGATTTATTTGGTTTTTCTTTGTCAAGAACCGTGTCTGAAATTGTCCGCCGATGTGTCCGCTATTGAATGATGTGGCTTAGGTCATCGGCGCCTCGTGGTCACACATACATGCCCCGAAGTTGTCGAGGAATGCGGCTTCCAGGCCTTCCCAAAGACCCAATCGACTCTGCGGGCAAGCTGTTTAGCCAATGCCGAGGTGGTCCTTGCTTGAGTGGGAGATACTTGATGGCATGGAGATCATCGCCGCGGGCCATATGGATGTGGAGAAGATAGTCTTGATCCAAACCGCGGGTCTCACAGCCATCGTAAGATTCGATGTTTACAGGTTTAAACCCTTCGGGATCTGATGATCCATTACTTCGCCGGGCGAAGCATAGAGGGTGTGCGGCGCCTCAGATGAGCAATGTCGCGACGCAGCTCAAGAGAGCGCCGCTGCTGTGTTCGGCCCGGCCGGGGTTATTGTATCCGGCGCGACGGTATCCGTCGTGGGTCGTAGGGCGCCCACGTGATCCGTAGATGGATCTGGATTGCCTTGCTTTGTCCTCACATATGTCTCGCAGTCCGGCGCGTTCCCTCTTGGCTTCGTACTTTTGGAGCGATGCCGGGGTACGGTCTTGGCTGGGGGCCTGGATGCCTCTCTGTCATGACCACGGGGTGGTCGGTCAGCCATATCGTCTTGCCGGTGATGGAGGTATGTATGCTTCCTCCTCTAATCGGGGAGCAGCTTGCGCCTTGGGTAAGTTTTGAGGGGCGTTCGAGTTTATACTTTTCGCCGCGAGGACCTCGGTCCATCGATCGCCAGCAGGTCCCGATCAGCTTGGAGCTGTTGCGGCTTTTCTTTAGGCTGTTTGCTATGGCGATAAGCCTGCGCTGAAGCGCTCTTGTTCGACGGATCCTCGTGTACATTTTAATTCATCATCGCTGAGGCTTGCTTCGCCTTCGAGAGGGAGGCATATAGTTATGATCCTCAACCTCTTCGTGTGCCGCCTCTCATGAGGGCTTGCTTCGTGATCCTCCTCGCTACCGAGTCTTGCTTTGGGGGATTGTCTTCGGCACTCTCTGGAGTATTATTATCTCCTCGTGCGGAATCTCCATTCTTGCCGTGGCGGATTTAGAGCGGCGCCCGCGACGCCGGGCGCTTGGGCTGCTTTTTAGAGAGTCTCCTCCGCTTTTTCGCCATCCCTCGCTTTTGGGGTGTCCACCATATATATGTCGATGACGAGGTGGTCTTCCAAAGGCCTCGTAGGCGCTGGCTCTCGTTTCGCCTCCGCATCGCCGCCCATAGCGTCGATGTCGCCGAGTCGTAGTTCAGCATGTCGATTAGATCATCGATGCTGGCTACAAAGTGGGTGGTGGGTGGGCTCAATTTCTTCGTCGTCTGCATTTCCAGCCATCCCGCCATAGTCCGCCAGACTCTCCGATAACGAGAGGTGCTTTAGTGAATTCAGGATATCGCCAATAGGCGAGTATTGAAATATGTCCGCGGCGGTGAATTCCATAATCGGCGCCCAATCCGGATCGATTGGTAGGGGCGCGGGAGGTTCGGAGTCCGGCGAGGAGTCCGTGCCTCGGAATCACGAAGTTTCGCAGGGACAAGATCGTGTTCGGCTCCATCGCCGCGGATGTTGAAGCCCCTGTGGCGGCGCTCTATCCACCGCCCTCGATCCGGGCTATCGGCTCCGTGCTAGTGGCGAAGCGTATCCGCAGCGGACCACCAAGGCACCGCTCGCGGTAGAGCTAGATCATGCCCATCGTCACAAAGGCGGCGCTGGCTGTGGCTCGAGTCCGTCGAAGATCAAGTCTCCGCGACATCGGCCGTGAAGTTCAAGCTTCCAATCTGACCGACGGCCAGGGCGAAGCTTCGATCTGCTCCAGATGGCCAAGTGAATTGCCCGCAGCGGCCGCCAATCTGAAGATCTGTCCGAGGAGAAAGTCTCACCGACAGCGCCGTTGGGTGAAGATGCCATCGTTTATTGGTGACGCACACGAGGAACTCTCAATGAAAGCACCAATGTCGGTGTCAAAACCGCAGATCTCGGTAGCGGGTCCCGAATCAAGGCGTCTAGGCGGATGGTAACAGGAGACGAGGGACACGATGTTTTTACCCTGTGTTCGGGCCCTCTCGACGGAGGTAAAACCCTACGCCCCGCTTGATTAATATTGATGATATGGGTAGTACAAGAGTGGATCTACCACGAGATCAAGGAGGCTAAACCCTAGAAGCTAGCCTGTGGTATGATTGTTGTAATGTATGTTGTCCCACGGACTAAAGCCCTCCGTTTATATAGACACCGGAGGAGGCTAGGGTTACACAGAGTCGGTTACAATGGTAGGAGATCTACATATCCGTATTGCCAAGCTTGCCTTCCACGCCAAGGAAAGTCCCATCCGGACACGAGACGGAGTCTTCAATCTTGTATCTTCGTAGTCTTGGAGTCCGGCGGATAATGATAGTCCGGCTGTCCGGACACCCCCTAGTCCAGGACTCCCTCACCCTCACTCCTTGGTCCCGTCCTGGTGATCCGGTCGGGGCCAACGGCGACTGAGGTATATGCGGGGCCGGGCCCTGCCGATGTAGAACATAAAGCAAATAGGAAGAAAACCACAAAATCTCGAAGCAAATATTACAAACCATAATTGTCTTCACAATACCGGACGCAAGTTTAAACGCCTCCACGAGACATGGTGCACATTGCAGGAATTAAGTAGGAAAGAAGCTGTAGGTCAGTCATCCTTGGACACCACCATCGCCTGCTAGGGACTCCACTCCCGTGGTGGCATCGCCTTCACCTGTACCACCACCTGGGACCGCAGGATCAGTAGCACTGCCAACCATGGGCACATGCTCGAAGGCGCGGAACTTCTCCAACAAGGACTCCAC
Source organism: Aegilops speltoides (assembly GCA_021437245.1). Classification (NCBI taxonomy): domain Eukaryota; kingdom Viridiplantae; phylum Streptophyta; class Magnoliopsida; order Poales; family Poaceae; genus Aegilops; species Aegilops speltoides. The sequence goes on from CM038142.1 coordinate 210,393,798, forward strand.
CTGGCCCTTCACGGCTTCACCAGCAGCGGCGTAGCAATCACCGTCCACATGCTCCAGTAGCTCGTCAAGATTGGCATCAGGGTCACGGAGGTGGAGGTGGCTGAAGACGCGCGTCAGTGCAGCGGAAGAAAGGACGCGAGCTTCTTCCTCTGCCATGGGGCCGATGCTGCTCACGACTTCCTCAAGTGCCTCGACCAATTAAGGAAGCAGCTGGGCGGGGCCGTCCTCGTTGGTAGTCAGCGGCTTCTCTAGGCCCTTCTCATAGAGTGCCTTCAGCGCCGCGTGAGACCACTCCTCGAGGAGTGCAAAGGCCGCGTGGTCCTCGGCCAGGACCTTCTCCTTGGTGTCGAGTTCGTCCTTCTCTGCCCTCACCTTCTGCTCCAGCTTTTCTAGCCGGCCGTGCTCAGTGGCCTGCACCTCCGCCAACCACGCTAGCTTGGCATTGCGGCCCCTGACGGCGTCCTCCCGAGCCTTCATCCTCTCCTCCTACGCCTGGCGGTCACGATCTTCTTCAGTGTGCTTGTCGCACAAATCCTTCAGTTCGGCCTCCAATGCCCTGCAGCGGTCCTAGGCGGCCGCATCATCCTTCAGCACCACCTCGCGGGTGGCTGCGGCTTGGGTGGCGGCCTGCTTCTCCTTCTCAGAGGCCGCAGCGACACGCCTAAACGCCGCTCGAACAGAGGCGTCGAAGAGGAGCCAGCCGGAAACCAGCTCCAAACGCCCGGCTACCAGATGGGAGTCGGTGCCCTGGAGGTCTTCTCGCAGCTAGGCCATCTCGGAAAGGGGACGTTCCAAGACATTGGGGGAGGCAGAAGGACCTGGAACCAGTGGCGCAGCAAAAGGAGGAGGCGGCAGCATGGCTGGGGAGACTGGGGGCTCCTAGGCCTTGGGTACCTCAGCAGCAACATCGGGTAACAGCACCTCCGGAGCCAGTAGGGCCATGGGGCTGACTCTTCACGAAGACTCCCTCCCGGGCCTCGTGAGGATGACCAGGCAGGGGAGGTGCGAACGTCGTCGCCTCCCCTTCCCACAGAAGAAGGTGCGGCCGCGTCAGATTGATCAGCCCCAGACGGCGTCACCGCGTCCTCCTTCCTCTTCTTCGCCGCTGGCAGCGGCCTAGCCAATCGATGGTGAAGGTCAAGGACCAACGGCATGATCAAGAACAAGATGGAGCACGGAGACTTACTGGTCTACCGCGGTGTAGTCCACCTTCCTCTTGTTGAGCTTGAAGCCCGAGAGCCGCGCGGCCTAAGGCGCAGCCGCAAGAGCTCTAGGAGCAGAAGAAGGAGCAGCCAATAGGTTGGAGGCAGTTCCAGGTAGCGCCAGGGTAGCAACTCGCCACTGAGGGATCAGCAACGAGCTGCTCTTCATCGGAACCTCGACCAGAGGCCCCCTACGGAGGCTGGGCTTGGCTCGCGAGGGACCACCTGCCGCGAGTGGCTCTTTCGTCCCCAGGAGGGCATCGTATTCATCGTCATCATCCAGCATTGTGCGGAGAAGGTCAGCCTAGCACAAGGGGAAGGTCTTCCCCGTCCCATCGGTGGTCGCCTCCGAGTCGTGCTCCTCGTCTTCCTCCTCTTCTTATCCCTCGCGGGAGTCGCCTGATGACACGTTCACTGGCGCCGTAGTCTCCAGGACCGCGGGGGGCGCCGGCGGCACTAGGTCGTGCCCATCGAAGGCAGGCATGGCAGCCACGACCTGTGCCCTGTCCTTGTGAAGGAACAAAGGATTGAAGGCTCTAGGTGGGTTTTCCTGGTCATCCCTGACAAGGAGCCGGAGCGCCACGACTAGCTCTTTGTCAAGCAAGGCTTCCGGGCTCAGGCGGAGCTTGTCTTCTGCGCCCCAAGCCTCCATAAGGGGCGCGTATGCACTAGAAGCGGGGCCACCCGCTGGATCAGGAACTCCCTCAGGAGGATGGCCCCCGTCAGCTTCACCGCCTTCGCGTTGCCCGGCTTCAGGTTGGTGTTCATCCTCTCTAGCACCAGCTCCGCCCGGCTATCTGTGAGCTTCGCATGCAATCACCCTTCGTTGGACTGGGGCTTCTCCATCGGTAGCGCCAAGCGTGGGTGGACACACTTGGCGTCCACCATGATCCATTTGCTCCTAAAGTTGTCCGCCTTCTTCCCAGTCTTCGAGATCGAGTTGGCCTTGCCGGCCGCGATGAAGTTGGCACATCAAGTGGTATGGCCCTCAATGATCCGGAGGAAGAAAAAGTGGCGCAGCAGAGCCACGGACAGTAACACCCCGACATGTGCCTCGCAGTAGTAGGGGAAAATCGACAGGAGTAGAACAGAGTTGGGATGAAGGAGCAATGCCTGCAGCCCATAATGGCCGGGGACCTTGTAGAGCAAATCAGAGAAAGGGGGGACCAGCCCCGCAGCGATGCTGCCAGAAGAAGTGGAAGAAAGTGCTTCCCGTAGGCTCCGGCACGGCGGAGCCAACCCGGAGCTCGGTTTTCCCCCTTTCGTTGCTCTCTCCCGCCATCAGAAGGCACGTGACAGCGAGGTTCTTCTTTGAAACATTGGGGGCGTCATGGGCCAGCTCGTACCAAGCTGGCGGCCCACCGACCATGGCCTTCTGGGGCGCCATTGGTTGCTCAAGGGGAAGGATTGGAGTGGATCTGGGAATTTTGGAAGAAAGGAGCGAGGAAGGGGATCTGGAGCAAGATGAAGGAAAGCAATGAAGGCGAGCGTTGCCCACGCCAGCCTTTTTCTCAGACAGGCAGTTGCCGAGCCAGCATGGGGAAGCGGAGACCCCCATGTCCAATCAGTTGACACGCATCGACCAAGGCTGCAGGCTATTGGGGCCTGCGGTGCTCTGCACTTGCCCTTTGGCTTTGCCGCTAAGCCAAGTCCGAGCGCACCTTGGGCACAGGGGCTATTGTCGGCATTCTGGAAACGGGGGTCACTAGACTTGCCTGCCTGCTGCCCATGGCGTGGCTCCACTAGTGGCCCAGTACGGCCGGTCTTCGTCAACCAACACTCAAGACCCTCGCGAGGGGCCAAGCCTCGCGAGGCGGATGGCACAACGCCTCCTCAGGAGCGGCCTCACCAGGCAGGCTCACGAGGGGGCGGAGAGATCAAGGCGAGGGGTACCTCGTGAGGTTCCCGTGATGGAACCATGACGCCCAAGGACAGGAGGGCGCCAGGCGGGCGCCAGCGCGCGCAGTGTCCTCATTTCCCCTTTGGTACTAAGGGGGCAAGCATAGGCGCGGAGTACTGAGGCATCAGGCAAAGGTTTCCATATCGGTGCAACAAGACCAAGACCAGCAGGACGGCAGGACAGAGGTCATCGTGGAGCCCAAGACGGTGTCACCACCAGCACCTTTGACAGGTGAAGACCACCTTTAGTCAGGATAGCTTGTACTAACTGTCCCCTTTCAAATTGGCCATTGTGGGATCCCTTCCTACACAATATTTGGGAAAAGGACCAGGGCCTCTAAAAATAGGACTAGCCACCATAGTGGGACGGAGGGAACGGATCTCGACCTGCAGAGACCAACTCAGTTCTTCGCATCCACCAAGCACAAGAACACCTCACCTCAGGAGGCTGTTCTTCCCTTGTACTATTCATCATCAGCCCAAGAGGCAATCCACCACCACCACAATGGAGTAGGGTATTACACCACAACGGTGGCCAGAACTAGTATAAATCTTGTGTCTCTTGTGTTGTGAGTTCATCGAGCTAAGCTTAGAGATCGCGGCGAGGCTGGGAGCAAGATTCGGTAGGGGGAAATCTTCGTGCGCACCCCAGTGTTCGAACCTCAAGGGTTTTGCCGAAACCCTAAATCCGACACTTTGGGCCGTCCATGATAGAAAAAACCGTGTTAGAAGCAAGGGCGAGGAAAATCCGACACAGAGGTTTGCGTGCTTCTCTCCTACACGCAAAGGCGTGGGTGCGAGGCATTGGGCTCTAACTGAACACGAGTGAGGCATTCGCCATCAACCCGGAGCGACAGACCTGAAGCTACGCTTCATCGAACCCGGCGATTGCTCGATGGCTGTTAACTGAACCCGATCGAGCGATTCCTTTACTGCTGCTAACTGAAGTTGATCGATGCTGCCTCAGGATGAACCATGAGCATTGTTGGGGGGTGGATGAATAGTTCCTGGTGGGGGGTTGGATGAACAGGAACCCGTGGTAGTAGAGGCCGTTGCCGCTGGATGAAGATGACCCCGATCGATCGAGCCGGTTGGGGCTGGATGAACAGGACCCCGTGGAGGGCTAGATGAACATGACCCCGTGGAGGGAGGGTTGAACAGTAGCCGGTGGAGGGCTGGTTGAATAGTAGCCGGTGGAGGGCTAGATGAACTGTAGCCCGTGAAGGGGTGGTTGAACAGGACCCCGTGGAGAGGGCTGGTTGAACAGTAGCCGGTGGAGTAGCGCGTGGTGGAGGCTGGATGAACAGGAGCCCGTGGATGAACAGTAGCAGGTGGAGGCTGGAGAAGGTCGACGGTGGATGAACAGTAGCCTGTGGAGGATGGAGGAGGTTGACGGTGGAGATGAACAGTATCCCGTGGAGTCCCGTTTTGCTATACGCCAACCCCTCCCGATGAACAGGACCCCCGTTTCGATCGTAGTGCTCCAACACAAGTCCATTTCCCCCATTTTGTGGTACGCCACACCCCTCCCGATCAACGGGACCCTATTTCGACCGTAGGAGGTCCAACAGAAGTCTGTTTCCTCTGTTTTGCGGTACGCTCGGCCCCTCCTGATGAAGAGTATCCCGTTTCGACCATGGACGGTCAAACACAAGGCCGTTTCCTCCGTTCTGCGGTACGCCAAGCCTCGTTTCCATCGGCTGTTCCGTCCAAGCCCTCCCGATGAACATGACGTATTCCGACCCAGTCGGTTGCCTCTCAATGAACAGGACACTATTTCTCCGTTCCGACCCAGCCGGTTTGCTGCCCGATGAACAAGATGTCGTTGCTACCGTCTGTTGCCTCTCCATGTACACAAGCACTAGCCGTCTGTATATATATTCGCGAGTACACGCTCGAGACCCCGCCCGTATGTACTTATGTGGCCGTATTTTCCTTCTTGCACACTGGCCGCTGTACATGTACATGCTACGTGCGCGCCTCTACTATGACACATGCCCTTCCTTACACGGCCACGGTTCATCGCTGCAGCCTGCAGACAGACCGATTGTATGTACATACACGTTCGTGACCAGAATGATAACACTACGTATGCTTCGACCAGGTGGGTCCCGACTGTCAGAAACTTCCTTGCGTGCGAAGATGTAGCTGGTGGGTCCCAGCAGTCAGGCGGGATTTTTTTCCCGTAATATGGACGCACTTCCTTGCCTACGAAGAAGTAGCTGGTAGGTCCCAGCAGTCAGGGGGAAACATTTTTTTACGAAATACGGTGGCCCGTCTGGTGGGTCCGTGCTGTTAGGTGGAGGAATCATTATTTTCCGCATAATAAGGAGGCACTTCCTTACTGCGGTCGTGGACCCAGCTGTCAGCCTCTCCACGTACAGTACTCTTTCGATGGAAGTCGGTCGTTGACCACATTGACCACGCCACGCCGAGAGCACCAAGGTGGTGGACGACGTCCAGGCCTAGGAAGGGGAAGACGCGGAGCCGGGGAAGACATGATAGTGGATGCCCATGCGGAGAGGTGTACGAGGGTTCTCTCGTTCGGCTGCAGTGTGAGGCTGCCGTCGCCGCAGAATAACAGGGGGTGTGGGTGAGTGGAGGGATGGCCTGGCCAGCGGTGGGAGTAGTAGGGGGCGGTGAGGCCTCCGCGGCGGCACAGCCAACCACGGGAGGCAGCAGCAGGCGGCACGACCGACGCTACTTTCACTACAAAAAAATACACTTCCGGGATGATACGTGTTTGTCATAGTAGGTCGCGTTTTTTGACATGCATGTACATCCATGACGATTTTATGACAGAATCAAGATAGTCATACTGTCGTTGTCAGAGAAGTGTTCCATGACATTACCAAAATTATCATCACGGAAGTGTCCACTTTCATGACGATAAATCGCGCGTCACAGAAGTTCTTTTGTCAAGGGTGACCGACACGTGGCATCCACCGTAACGAAATGCCGTTAAGCTATCGGGTCGGGTTTTGGATCCGATAACCCGTTAACAGCCCCGACCAATGGGTATTTTCCACGTGTAAAATCATCATTGGCTGGAGGAAACATGTGTCGGCTCATCTTGGGACAGATGTCATCCACTCATTGTACGGAAGGTGCCTATGATATGTCGACACGAGGCACGGCCCAACAGAGGCCCATTCCTGTGAAAAGGCCGGCCCGTTTGACTTGGTCAAAAGGTGGCGGGCCGGCCCATGGAAAGCCTATTAACGGCATGTTCGCATATAGCCCATTTACAGCCCGCTAATCCAAGGCCCGTTACGCCCTATCCGAATTAGGCCCAGTAGCGTCATCTGGGCCATCCAATATGATTCCAGCCCGTTTTCACTTCTAGCGCATGTACGGCCCATGACGTCCTTCGGCCCATATGAGGCCCTATGTAATTCTTGGCCTATTAACGGTACGTGTTGAAACTGGCCGTAATGAACAGTGTATCACTTTACAGCCATTAACGGCCCGTGGCGAAACTGCCCCGTAATGAACAATGTATCACTTTATACCCATTAACGACCCGTTATTCCGTTGGGCCATTTCCAGCCCATGTTCTCTTTGGGCCTTCTCAGAGCCCATTTATTCTTGGGCTCATTTCCAGCATTCGTTTACTTACGGTTCGTTACTGTCATTTTCTGCTTGTGAGCCAAATTCAGCCAGTAGTTACAGTCGGCCCGTTTGTGGTCCATTAATACGTTGGGTCGTTTTCATAGCATCATCAAATAAGGCCTATTAACGATGGTCCGTTATGGTCGGCCCATGAACGGACGGTTCCAACTCTAGCCCATTTACGGCCATAATGCGGTCTGTTTGGCCCATGTTTGGCCAATCGATCATACGACCCGTATAAGGCCCATTGATGATACGGCCCGCAGAAGGCCCATTGTTTCTACGGCCCATAGGAGGCCCATTGTTTCTACGGCCCGTAGAAGGCCCACTGTTTCTACGGCCACTAGGAGGCCCAGAGTCACTACAGTAAATATTAGCCCATGGTTATTGTGGTCTAGTTTTAAAAAATAGGTTATTGTAGCCAGTAGCAAACCGCGGAAAAAGAACTGCAACGACTACAAGCAAACAAATAAACAAGAGAACAAGGAAATAAATAAGCACGCAACTAACGCTAGGCTATCACGGCTATTACACATATTACATCCATTGGGCATCAAAGTTCGCCACCAGTGCAAATATAGGGAACAAAGCAGCATATCATGTACACTGCTTGTCAAAGTTGGTGACCAGCGCAAATAAACGCTGCAGCAAAACAAATCCAGAAAAGAAACCACTTCAGAAGATCTCAAGAAACAGTATCCTGGGTACCCATAATGCTGGCAAGGTGCTTAGCAAGCTTATTAACTTTCTCTTGTTTGGCGCTTAAATCCTCCAACGCTTGCTGTTGCACTAGAAAATATGCATCTGAATTCTGCAGGGACTTCCTCAGTCCTTCAGCTTCCTATCGCAGCACATCTGATCGATGTGTTTGAACTTGAAGTTGAGACTCAAGAAGACGAATCTGATTGGGCAATGAAGTTCAAGAGCTTGTGCCAAAGTGAGTGGCTAGTAACTCTAACACTACATCAAGATAGGACTTTTGGGTTCCCTCACTATCGTCAAGATAGTTTTTATCAGCTTTCTTGGAGACCAACAGGGATGTCTCACTATCTTGAACCTTATCTGCATTACTTCCATTACCCTTGGATAACGCGGTACTATTCTCCAATACTTTTCCGCATTCTAAAAGAGAAACAAGCAGACACATCACATGTTTACCATGTTGTTTATGAAACTCATTTTGGTAAACGAGTTCAGTAGTAAAGTGGATAGGATAACAGCATGAAACAAACATATGAATATAAGTGTGGGTAACTATAGAGCAATAACAACACTTGTAATGTGCATGACATGAGAACATAACTATTTATTCAATTGAAAATGAAATCAACATAGAGCAGGTTACAACAGTAAACCAGTTAAAGAAACAGGTTTAAAACATACCTGTTGCGCCATTGGAGTTTCAATTCCATCCTTCAAATTTGAAAATAGTTGGTATGAGTAAATACAGTAATGCAAGAGCAAAGGAGTATGAACCATAGCTACGTAACCCCGACACGAGAACAAATCTTCTTCTCCTTTAAGCGTTGAGTTGGGATTCGGAGTGGTGGTCCTCGTGCTTTGGGCACTGCAGTTCCCTTACTAATTAGTCATGTTTGGGTGCTCTGTGGTGGAGACGGTGCTGTGTCAACTGGAACTGGGTTACTATTTGTCGGGGTTGGGGTTAGAAGGGGTGTAGCTGGTTCTTTGTCCAACTGGGTAGGGGTACAATCTGTGAGAGTCTGGGTTATGTGTGGTGGATCTGGTCCTTGGGCAAGTAAAACCGTGGTTCTATCTGCATCAACAGGTAGCACTATCTTTTCTAAAGACCGTGTTGTTACTCCCTTAGATACTGCCATCACGCTCTCCAATTCAAATGGATGATAAACAAGAAAAGTAATTGAAAGTATAGACATTGTATGATAGACAGGTGCAATGGATAGTGGGTAATAAAAGAGGGCTTGAAATAATTCATATTTATGTTGTCTAAACAAAGATGATAGCATGACACAATTTCACATATATAATGGCTAACTAAATAGGATAGCATGACACAATTTCACATTATGATGGCTAACTAAAAAAGATGGAAAGACATAGTTCAAAATATGAGACTATGTAAACAGGATTACATGACATGTCTATATAATGTGTTTATTAAATAGGTTGGCGTGCCATAATTCACATACATTCACGGATAGAATGCCATGATTCTAAATGTGATGACTGTAAACACTAAACAGGATGAGATGATATAACTATATGATGTCTTTATTAAATGGGTTGCCATGCCATAATTCAGATATATGATGTGTATGTACTATGTAAACATGATGGCATGATATAATTCAAATATATGATTTATATAGTAAGCAAGTAAGTAGATGGCAATCCATATATGATGTAAAAACTAAGCAATGCAAGACAACATGCATGACATGGGTAATATAACCCTGCCAAGTTTGAGCATAGACCTCAGGGGGGAAATAGGACTGGTCATCAGTCTCTGAATCCTCCTCCGAGGAGCTCTCAGAACCAACAATATGTGTGCTTCAGCAGTAGCATTATCGCCTCAATACCTTGTTTTCACTCCGAGATACTTCCATCACCGCTTCAAATGGCTGATGCATGTGAAGAATAGTTGAATATACAAACGTTGTTGACAAATGGAACACGTAATACAAAAAATGATAGCATGATATAATTCACATACATGATGATTGGCTAAACAGCATGGAATTGCATAATTCACATATATAATGCCTTTGCAACAAGATAGCGTTGTATAATTCACATGTATAATGTCTTGCAACAAGATGGCAATGCATAATTCACATATATGGTAATTAGAAACTGAACAAGTGGCATTCACACAAAGCATGTCTAAACTAATCAAATGACATAGCAATGCGAGACACCATACGCACGATATGAGCAACATAACCCCGCCAAGTTAGAGCATACACCTCGGGGGGTAGGATGGTCATCTGCTCTCGAATCCTCCTCCGAGGAGCTATTCATAACCATGAGATATGCGCTGTCGAGATAGCATAGTCTGCTCTCAAGACCTTGTTTTCACTCCAGAATTTGCCATCACCGTGTCAAATGGCTGATGCACGCTAAGAGCAAATTGAATGTACTAACATTGTTGACAAATGTAATATGTAACGAAAAAAAGGATGGCCTGATATAATTTACAGATAAGATGACTGGCTAAGCAGGATGGCATTGCAAAATTCACATATATGATGCCTCGCTAAACAAAATGGCGTTGCATAATTCACATAAACGATGAATAAATAAAACAGATGGCATTCGCACAAAGGATGTCTAAACTAAGTAGATGACATATTTGATGTATAAAGTAAGTAATGCAAGACACCATATGCATGATATAACCAACTTCAGCATGCCAAGTTAGAGAGAAGACCTCAGGGGGTAAATAGGAGTTGTCTTCTCCTTCTGAATCCCCCTCAGAACAGATATCTTCCTCTCGATTACAATCCAAAATGTGTGGAGGGGGCTGCCTTTGCGCTACCATGGAGCGACGCTCAGATGAAATTTTATTGCCACGCAAGGCTCGCTCTTTTGCTCTACAAGTTCAGTTCCATTGTTTACAATAAGCTGTCATGCATAGGAATAAAACATAGTGAGATTATGTAAGGAGTGCATGCAGAAATCCAGAGTGATGGTAGCAACTGTGTGGATAAACCCAAAACCAATAATAGCGGGCGATAATGGCTTCATTAAAAATACGATAATGGCTTTTATCGCTTGTTTCCCACCCAACATGAAACTCATAGTAGACACCGGAGATT